>CM021100.1:338592119-338817997 GCA_007115665.2 Sequoiadendron giganteum | reverse complement strand
GAGATAGAGGGAGTGATAGAGAAAGAGACCTAAGAGAGGGATAGGGGAGAGGGGGTAGGAGGGAGAGGGTTGAGAGAGAAAGAGGAATGGAGGGAGTTGGAGAGATATAGAGGGAGGGAGGGTTAAGGGTATAGGGTAGAGGGTAAAATGGTTTAATAGTTTAGGTTTCAAGGGTTAAGGATAAAGGATTAAGGGTTAAGGGTAGAGGGGAGGAAGATATAGGGAGTGAGCAAGTGAGTGAGAGAGACCTAAGAGAGGGAGAGGTGTTAGGAGAGAGAGACTTGGGAGAGAGAAAGAGGGTGGGATGGTTAAGGGTAGAGGGTAGAGGGTTCAATGTTTAAGGGTTAAGGGTTTAGGGTTTAGGGTTAAGGGTAGAGGGGATAGAGATAGAGGGAGTGACAGAGAGAGAGAGAAGTGAGAGAGGGAGAGGGGCTAGGAGGGAGAGAATTGAGAGAGAGAGAGGGAAGGGAGATATATAGACTCTCCCTCATCACCCTCTCTCTCTCAAGAATCTCCCTCCTATCCCCTCTCTCTCTCTTAGGTATCTAACTCACTCAATCACTCCCTTTATCTCTCTCCCCTCTACTCTTAACCCTAAACCCTAAACCCTAAAACCTTATCCCTTAAACCCTCTATAATATACCCTTAACCCTCTACCCTCTATCTGTCTCCCACTCCCTCCCTACCTCTCTCTCTATCAATTCTCTCCCTCCTACCCCCTCTCCCTCTACTAGCTCTCTCTCTCTCTCACTCCTTTTATCTATCTCCCTTCTATGCTTAACCCTCTCTCTCTCTCCCACTCCCTCTCTCTCTCTCTCTCTCTCTCTCTATCTCTCTCCATTATACCCTTAACCCTTAACCCTTAAACCCTATTAAGATGGTATGGGGATTGATGGATTAGGGTTTAAGGGTTAAGAGTTGAGGGTTGAGCGATTAGGGTTGAGGGGTTGAGGGATTAAGAGGGTATAGGTATTGAGGGATTAACAAGGTGTAGGGGATTAGTCTACCCCTAGTATATAGCTATTTTTCTTCCCCTCTCTCTTTCCCTCTCTCAATCTATCTACCTTCCTTATTACTCCTCTACTTATCTATATTACCTCTCTCTCTCCCCCTCCCCTCTTTACTTTATTTCTCTCTATCTCACCTCTCTCTCCTTAAATATCCCTTCCCCCTCTCTCTCTATCTCTTCCTCCCTACCGCTTCTTCTCTCGCTGCTTCATTCTCTACTTCCCTTTATCTCGCCCTCCCTCTCCTTACCTACCTCTCTCTCTCTCTCTATTTCACTCTATCACCTCTCTCTAAATCCTTATCTCTCCCTCGATCCCTACCTCTCCATCTGTCTCTCCTTCCCTCTCCACTTCTCTATATCTCCCTTTACTCTCTCTACCTACCTCTCTCTCTCTCCATCCATACCTCTCCCTCCAACTCTCATTACCTCTCTACTTCTCTCTACCTACCTATCTCGTTATACCCCATTCTCTCTTTCTTCCTCTCTCCATCCTTCCCTCTCTCAATCTATCCACCTTCTTTCTTCTCTCTCTAACTTCTCCCTCCCTTCCCCTCACTTATTTCCTCTCTACTCTATCTCTATCTCAACTCTCTCTAGCTACATATATGTCCCTCCCTCATCTCTCTCTCTCTCTCACTCTCTCTCTCCCTCTCTCAGGTCTCTATCTCTCTCCTCTACCCTTAACCCTTAAAACCATGTCTCTCCCTCCTCTCTCTCTTTCTCTCTCTCTCTCTGTCTCGTGTGTCTCCTCCTGCCCCCTCCTCCCTATCTCAGGTCTGTGTCTCACTCACTCATGATCCTGCTCTTTTCCTCCTGCCCTTAACCCGTGACCCTCTGCCCTCATCTCCCCCTCGCTCCCTCTTTCTCTCAAAAATCTCCCTCCTATCCCTCCTCCCTCTCCTAGGTCTCTCTCTCTCTAACTCCCTCTATCTCTCTCCCCTCTACCCTTAACACTAAACACTAAAACCTTAACCCTTAAACCCTCTACCCTCTCTCTCTCTCAACCATCTCCCTCTCTCATGTCTCTCTCTCTCACTCACTCACTCCTATGTCTCTTCCATATACCCTTAAACCATCTATGCTCTACCCTCTATCTCTCTCCCACTCCCAACCTCCCTCTCTCTCTCAAGACTCTCCTATCTCACCTTCATCCTTAACCCTTAACTATTAAACCCTCTATCCATCTCAAATTCCCTCCCTCCCTCTCTCCCTCTCTCTCTCTCTCTCTCTCTCTCTCTCTCTCTCTCTCTCTCTCTCTCTCTCTCTCTCTCTCTCTCTAAAGTCTCCTCCTGCTTCTCTCTCCCCTTTTAGGTCTCTCTCTCACTCATTCCTCCTTCTGTCTCTCTCCCTCTACCTTAACCCTCTACCTCTACCTCTACCCTCTATGATTAACTCTTAACCCTCTACCCTTTATCGGCACTTCCTCCCTCCTCTCCTCTCTCCTTTACCCTTAACTCCCCTAGAGCCCTAGACCCTTGGCCAAACCTTTGGAGACTCTACCCTCTACCCTTAAGTCTACCCTCTACTCTTTATCTCCTCCCACCTCTATCTACCTAGACCTCTCTTTGTTTTTTTCTCACCTCTCTCTCCATCCCTACCTCTCCCTCTATCTATGTTTTCATATCTGCTTCTCTCTACCTATTTGTCCCTCTATACCTATTTCTCTCTCCCTCCTTGCCTCATCTCTCTCAATATCTCTACCTTCTTTCCCTCTCTCTCTCTCTCTCTCTCTCTCTCTCTCTCTCTCTCTCTCTCTCTCTCTCTCTCTCTCTCTCTCTCTCTGATCTCTACCTTTAACCCTAAACACTTAAACCCTCTACCCTGTTAGAACCCATAAATTCATTAAATAAACCTGAATAATTTTCCCTTTTGAACCTAAATTTCCATCAATACCCTAAAGGATTTTATTCATTTATATCCATTAATTTCCTATCTTTCCATAATGTTTCATTTACCACCTTACCCCCATTTAATATCTCATTATTTTCCTATCTTTTCCTTTAAAATTCATTTCTCCCCTTTCCAAAAATTCTCATACATTTTATACCTCTACCGCTCCCTTAGTGATCACTTCATATTTTATTCACCACCCAACCGCAGCTTCCCACAAACCAGCCCTCAGTATAGCGGTAAAGAGAAGTCAAGGAAACCCTTACCGCTGCACCGTGGAGGGTAATCTCGATAGCCACGGTAGAGCATTAGCAGATAGAAGGTGGCGATAATGGTCAACAAAAACAATTGAAAGCTAAACGATTAGGCACAAAATGTTTACTGCACCACCCCATGCGGTCTAAACATAGACTGTGGTATCACGATGGGTGGTAAGTCACCGACATGGCAGTAATGTAGATAGTCACTATGGTACCACACATGGTGAGAATGGTGACCACGATGACTATGGTAAATTGTTAGTGGAAGGTCAAGGCAAGAAACAAGATGACTACCATGGTACTGCGAATAGACTACAGGTAGACCGTGGTAGCACAATAATTGTTAGGAGAAGACCTTGATGGTTAAGACCACCATACCGTCGGGTAGAAAGATAATGACCGTGGTATAGTGGTAAACACAATAAAGGCTGAATGGAAATAAAATATAAGGAGTAGATAAAGTGAAATAAAGGCAGGAAAGGATATAAAAGGAAAAATCAAAGCGAAGTTATAGTTAAAATTATTTAATTTTCTGATACGGCAATATAATCAAATACATTATTTTCTATGAAGGAATGTAAGAGGATGCAATTGAAATTGAAGGGTCACAACCCTTGTTTTGTAATGTATAAATCATTACAAAATTCAGAATAGTAAGGGGATAGTAGGGAGTGGTTAGAGTAGGAGTTATATTTTTCTCGAGAAGGGACTGGAATGTAAATAATGATAGAGCCTTTTTGAAGCAAATCAATGGACAAATCATTTTGAATTGGTGAAACTTTTTATGTTTTTAGTTGTTGTGATATAATAATTTACATTTCTTATGCGGGTTGTCTCCAAATTGAAGTCTTAAATCATTCAAATCAATGTATCAAGCATATGTTTGATTTATCATAGTGTAAATTTCACTATGTGTGATTTGGTTGATTGGTGTCTATAAGTCAGAGTTAAATTCTTTTAAACAAATCACAATGATTTAGTATTTATTTTGGATTGTTGAAGTAGAACCCGATAAGAAAATATTCTAGCACTATTTATGCAAGCCATAAATTAATGAAGTCATGTGCTAGTCATTAGGTTTCATTTTTCAAAGTTCCTAACAACTAGAATTACGATAGAGAGGGAAAAACATACAATTCTTGATAATTTCACTCCATTGCCCATGTGGATAGGAGTTACTAATCTACCTCAACCCTGAGATAAGATTTCATACAAATAATATTTTCAAATCCTTTCATTTGTGCAGTAGGAGGAGGAGTAGTTTTAGTGATTTTGTCTATCCACTTCCATTTTCCATTGTGGGTAGATTGTTGCATCAGAAAATAAATTTAAATCTGCATCACTCATTAGGTTCACCCACCTAGGTCTAGTAGAACCTAAAGAGAAGAAGGTTCAATTGCATCAATTGGCCTTGTATGTTGTCCAAAAGCATTGTGAGAGCTTGGCAACCTCTCATGGTTCAAACCTGCATTTTTGGGAGCCAACATACCCTCTACCCTTAACCATCTATGCTTAACCCTCTACCCTCTCTCTCTCACCCACTCCCTCCCCCTCTCTCTCAAGACTCTCCCTCCTACCCCCTCTCCCCATATCCCTCTCTCAGGTCTCTCTTTCTCACACACTCACTCAGTCCCTCTATCTCTCCCCTCTACCCTAAACCCTTAACCCTTAACCCTTAAATCCTAAACCATTAAACCCTCTACCCTCTACCCTTAACCCTCCCTCCCTCTATCTCTCTCCCACTCCCTCCCTCTCTCTCTTTCAAGTCTCTCCATCCTACCCCCTCTCCCTCTCTCAGGTCTCTCTCTCACTCACTCAATCCATATATCTCTCTCCCATCTCCCTTAAACCCTATACCCTCAACCCAATACCCTAAACCATCAAACCTATAGGTCCTCAACCCTATACCTTCAATTCTAAACCGTCTACCCTATACATTGGATCCTCAACCCTCATCTATCTTTGTACCTCCCTCCTCTTCTCTCCTTATCTCTATCTCACTTCTCCCTCCATATCTCCCTCCATACATCCCACCTTCTCTTCCCTAATCCCTCAACTCTATACCCTCAACCCTTAAAACCTTAAACACTCAACCCTAAACCCTAAACCCTCAACCCTCAACCCTTAAACCCTATACCCTCTACCCTCAACCCAATAACCTCAACCCTAATCCCTCTCTTAGGTATGTCACTCACTCACTCCCTCTATCTCTCTCTCATTCCCTCTCTCTCACTCTCTCTTTGGTATATCCACCCCCTCTCTCTCTCACACACACACTCCCTCTCTCTCCCACTCCCTCTCTCTCACTCTCTCCCACTTTGTCTCTCTCCCTCTCTCTTAGGTCTCTCCCTCCCACCCTCTCTCCCTCTCTCTCTCCTCCCCTCTCTACTCTCTATCTTTCCATTCTCTCTCTCCTTCCCTCTCTAGTTCTCTCTATCTCACTTCTCTCTCTTTCCCTCCCTCCCTCTCTAATTTTCTCTATCTCCCCCTCTCTTTCCTTCCCATTATACTTCTCTCTATCTCACCTCTCTTTCTCCCCCTCTCTCTCCCCCTCTCTCTTCCTTTCACCCACCTTTTCTCTCTACTTCTCGCTATCTAACCTATCCCTCTATACATCTTTCTCTCTCCCCCATCCTTCCCTCTCAATCTTTCCACCTTCCTCCTAATCTCTCTAATTTTCAGCTTCATCACACATCTATCCACATAGACCCATCTCTATATTTGTCTCACCTCTCTCTCCATCCCTACCTCTCCATATATCTCTCCTTTAATATCTACTTCTCACTAACCTATTTGTCCCTCTATACCTATTTCTCTCTCCCTCCTTGCCTCCTCTCTCTCAATATATCCACCTTATTTCCCTCTCTAATTCTCTCTCTATCTCTCTCCTCCCTCTCTACTCTCTCTATCTCTCCCTCCCTCCCCCTTTTTCTATGTCTCTTTTCCCTCTCTCTACCTATATCTCTCTACTATATATCTCAACTATCCATCTTTACCTATCCCTCCCTCCTCTCTCTTCCACTAAAATTCACTCTACATCTCTCTATCTAGCCTTCCCCTATATACCTCTTTTTCTCTCCCTATATCTTTCCCCCTCTCAATCTATCTACCTTCCTCATTACACCTCTACTTATCTCTATCACCTCTCTCACTCCCCCTCCCCTCTTTACTTTCTTTCTCTCTATCTCACCTCTCTCTCCTTAAATATCCCTCCCTCCCTCCTCCCTCTCTCTATCTCACTATCTCTCCCTCCCTACCTCTTCTTCCCTCTCTCCTCCATTATCTACTTCCCTTTATCTCCCCCTCCCTCTCCTTACCTACCTCTCTCTCTCTATTTAACTCTCTCACCTCTCTCTAAATACTTATTTCTCCCTTTATCCTTACCTCTCCATCTATCTCTCCTTCCCTCTCCACTTCTCTATATCTCCCTTTAATCTCTCTACCTACCTCTCTACTTCTCTTTACCTACCTAGCCCTCTATACCCCATTATCTCTTTCTCCCTCTCTCCATCCTTCCCTCTCTCAATCTATCCATCTATCCATCTTCCTTATTCTCTCTCTAACTTTTCCCTTCTTCCCCTCTCTCCTTCCCTCTCTACTCTATCTCTATATTTAATCTCTCTATCTATGTAGATATCCCTCCCCCATCTCTCTCTCTCTCTCTACCACCTCTTCCTCTCCCAAGTCTCTATCTCTTTCCCCTCTACCCTCTATCCTCTACCATAAAACCTCTACCCTCTATCTCTCTCCCACACCCTCTCTCTCTTTCTCTCTCTCTATCTCATGTCTCTCCCTCCTACCTCCTATCCCTATCTCAAGTCTCTCTCACTCACTCACTCACTCCTATATTTCTCCACTCTACCCTTATCCCTCTACCTCTCTCTTTCAAGACTCTCACTCCTATCTCTTTCCCCTCTACCCTTAACCCACTACCCTCTACCCTCTACCATTAACTCTTAACCTTCTACCCTCTATCGCTTTTCCACTCCCTCCCTCTCTCTCTTTGTCACTAACTCACTCTGTCTCTCTCCATATCTCTCCAACTCTCTCTTGGGTATCTAAATCCCCCTCTCCCTCTCTCACACACACACTCCCTCTCTCTCCCACTCCATCTCTCTCACTCTCTTCCACTCTATCTTTCTCCATCTCTACCTCCCTCTATCTAATGTATCTCCCCCCACCCCCTCCATCTCTCTCGAATCCCTCTATCTTGAGTACTCCCTCTCCCTCCCACTCCGTGTCTATATCTCAAGTCTATCTCTCTCACCCCCTCTCTCTCCTATTGTCTTAGGTATCTCCTTCTCACTCCCTCTCTCTCCTACTCTCTTAGGTATAGGGGTTGAGGGATTAGGGGTTAAGGGTTGAGGGTTGAGGGATTAAGAGGCTATGTGGGTTGAGGGATTAGGGTTTAAGGGTTGAGAATTGAGGGTTGAGGGTTGAGGGATTAAGAGGGAATGGGGGTTGAGGGATTAGGGTTTAAGGATTGATGGTTGAGGGTTGAGGGCTGAGGGTTGAGGGTTGAGGGTTGATGGCTGAGGATTGAGGGTTGAGGGTTGAGGGTTGAGGGTTGAGGGTTGAGGGTTGAGGCTTGAGGCTTGAGGCTTGAGGCTTGAGGCTTGAGGGATTAAGGGGGTATGGGGGTTGAGGGATTAAGAGGGTATAGGGGCTGAGGGATTAGGGGTTAAGGGTTGAAGGTTGAGGGATTAAGAGGGTATAGGGGTTGAGGGATTAGGGGTTAAGGGTTGAGGGTTGAAGGATTAGGGTTGAAGGGTTGAGGGTTGAGGGATTAAGAGGGTATGTGGTTGACGGATTAGGGTTTAAGGGTTGAGTGTATGGGAGTTGACAGATTAAGAGGGTATAGGGGTCAGGGGATTAGGGTTGAAGGGTTGAGGGATTAAGAGGGTATGGGGGTCGAGGGATTAAGAGGGTATGGGGGTTGATGGATTCGGGTTTAAGGGTTGAGGGTGTAGGGATTAAGAGGGTATAGGGGTTGAGGGATTAGGGGTTAAGGGTTGAGGGTTGAGGGATTCAGAGGATATGGGGGTTGAGGGATTAGGGTTAAAGGGTTGAGGGTTGAGGGATTAAGAGGGTATGGGGGCTAAGGGATTAGTGTTTAATGGTTGAGGGTTGAGGGTTGAGGGGTTGAGGGATTAAGAGGGTATTGGGATTGAGGGATCAAGGTTTAAGGGTTGAGGGTTCAATGTTGAGGGTTGAGGGATTAAGAGGGTATAGGGGTTGAGGGATTAGGTTTTAAAGGTTGAGGGTTGATAGGGTATAGGGGTTGATGGATTAGGCCTCACTTATCTCACAATCCCTCTCTATCAGGCCTCACTTAACTCCCACCCTACTTTCTTAGGTGTCTCCTTCCTACGCCCTCTCTCCCACTTTGACACCCTCTCCTTCTCTCAAGTGTCTCCCTCCCATCCTCTCTCTCTTAGGCTTCTCCCTCCCCCTCTCTCTCTCTCTCCCACTCCCTCTCTCTCTCACTCCCTCTATCTCTCTCCCAGTTTGTGTCTCTCCCACTCTCTGATGTCTCTCCTTTTTAGAGGAACATATTTGGTGAGCGCCAAATGGGTTTTACCTTGAAATGCTAAAAATAAGGGTTGACACCATGATTCAAGCCCACATTCTCGTATGTTTATCGAGTTCAATGCTTTATCTGAGTAAGAAACACCTTTTTTTCTACAGTTGACTTCATATTGTACCAATCTATGCTTGATCCATCACCTTTTTAACACCAATCTGTATGGTAGACAATGTAGAATAAGATAATTTTATGTTTCTACATCATTTTACATTATCTGAGATAATATATTCATTTTGGTAAATTGAGATATTTGTATTTAGCATATTTGTATGTTTTTGACAATATAAACTAAATTTCCTTATTGATTTTATTAACTATAAAAATTGGACGTAGAATTCAACATTGAATTAGATGGGATTTGCATAAAAAAGTTCAATTTTTAGATTTGCTTAAAAAAATTCAATTTTTATGAGTTTGAATAACAAAAAAATAAAAAAATTACATTTACTTAACATAAATTTACTTATGAATTGTATTTGCATTTCTTATAGTAGTCCATTTCCAGCATGGCTAGTGGAATTCACTATGTTTCATTCTATTTTCAACTAATTTGAAAAATATTTATTTTCATCTAATCTAGAAAACCTCATTGCCAAAGAACTAGTGAATAATGATAAGATATAGCATCACAAACCCTTCTTTGAATCCATATTCTTCATGACTTTGTTGACAATAAAAAATTTGGTTTTGAGAAAAATAAACACAAGAGTCTCCAATTTTCATTTAGGTGGAAGCAATTTATAACCTAGGTTTGTGATTCTCATTGATTTTCTATATTGAATGGTTTCCACCCGTCTCTGCAATTTTTTTGTTAAATGCATTACTTACTTTTATTCTATGTGTCTTTGTGGACATGTACCATTCAAGGTCATGCCGAGGAAATGATAGAAGCCTCTAACACTAGAAGAATGTGCAATTAAAAATGCAAGGAGAAGAGAATAAAAAAATGTAGCTTATGAAGAAAATGAATTGCAGCCCATACAACCACAAATTCTTGTGCAATCTAAGAGAGATGTCAAATTGGCAAAACAAAGGGCACGAATAACGAAAGTTTGTGGAAGGAAAGGAATGAATACAAAAGTTGGGGGCACATCATCAACCATAGATGAAGATCAATGCACATCTCCAATTGAAGACACATGGACTACAACATGTGGTTTTGTAGATACATCAGAAATCACATCTCCAATTGAAGACACACCATCAAAAACATTGCATTTTGAAAGTACATCAGAAAACACATCTCTATTTGAAGGAACTCCACAAATGACATCTCAAGTTAGAGGTACAAAATAATTTACATGTCAATCTCAAGGTATTTCATCAATTGTACCTCCAATTAAATGTACTCGATCTATCCCCGATGTTGTTGACCTTCCCAATATTGACACAAATTTATATTTGGGAACTCCTCCTAGAGTTTTGCATAGAAAACCTACATTTTTTATTGATATTGATTCCAATTTTTTGAAATGGATGCCTAATAAAATTCCAAAATTTACATGTGAAAGATATGCAAAAAGGATATTGAATTTATTTTTTGCGAAACTAAGTGAGGGTGGAAGATGCCAATTATTTGTTCAAATGATGAGGCAACTCAAATTTAGGCTCACCATGAAGGCTCTTGGGCTAATATTTTTGAATGACTCGAGTGAACATTCCATTGTAAAGAACTTGATGAGTGCATATGAGAGTGTAGGTTCCACCTCACGCATGAAGGATAGTTGTGCCACACGATGTGTGATGAAAACAACACTGTTAAGGAGTGAAACAAGGAATAAGGTGAACCTTAAAAGGGCAAGTAAGTCTTTGAAAATAATTAGATCATCTCTAATGAGAGCCAAAGGAAGGCGTGAAAGAGTGGAGGATCCAAATAGCAATGAGTTATGGGCATTTTCGGGTACAGTGCCACAGAAAGACTCAAGAATTGCTCAAGGCTTGAGATATTTAATTGTGAATTATTGGAAGGATAACACAAGGACCTCTCCTAATCAAAGAGATGTTGTAAGAATTTGAATTGGTAGTAAAAACCGTGAGCCACATCCAATGCATTATTTCGATACCACTCAAACCCAAGTTTTTGCTGATTTTGTACAAAAGTTTCCTGAAATTAAAATATGTCAAAGTTATTTTGAAATGCATACTAACAATGTTTTGCAGGAATGTGAAATAATTCTTCCGCCTAAATCATCAAGGAAATTTTTTTCTTCTATTTTATGTGAAGGAGATGATGGTCAATGTTTTTACAAAAAATCATGTTTGGGTGGCACATGTGATCATTGTGGTGGCATGCAACATTTACCAATTTTCCAACACATGGCTAGTACACACACAATTGGAGACAAAATTGTGGAATTTGGAAAATATAAGACAGTGGCATATATTCTAAAAGATGGGAAAGAAGTAAATAAGTGTGAATTGTTTAGTGATAAGATTCCAGTGTATTAGTTTATGGGAATTTTTCATGATCGAGTGGTTTATGATTATGCAATGCATACACACAGAGCACAATGGTTGGAATCACATTTCAAGTTATGCAAGGACACATTTCCACTTCATCATATCATTTCAGTTGTTGACTTCACTGAGAACTACACACTACAACCATAGAATGAGGTGCAATCATAGTACTACAACTCTGTGTAGGTTGCTATATTTTTACATAAAGCATTCATTCATGCAAATGATAGTACAAAGTAAAATAGGATAGTATTGAGGGAGCATCACTTTTACATTAGTGATGATTGCACACATTCTACAGTGTTTTTTCAAGGTTTCTTTCATATGTTATATGCTGATATGGCTAGTAGGGGCATATCATTTAGTCAACATATCATATCGTCAGATAATTTTACATCACAATTCAAGAATGCCTAAATTTTTTACTGGTTGAGCAAGATGCATAGGATTAGTGGTGTTCAACATATGTGGAACTTCTTAGAGGCCGAGCATGGAAAGGGGGAGCATGATGGAGCAGGTGCATGTATCAAAAGAGCCCTAGCATAAGAAGACTTAAAGTACACAAACAGTGTAAATTTGACAGATGAAAGATCAATTGTCCAGTGGTGGAATGGTTCAATGGGTCTACGTAGTGAAGGTAATTCTTTAGTTCATAGATATTTTCATTTAGTAGATGATACTAACATTGAAAAATACAAGGATTATTGTACACTAACAGGATCGAGTGAGCTACACTCTTTTAGAAGCTCCAATGCAGTTACATGGACTATCCATACAAGGAAGATAACATGCTTTTGTTATGCATGTATACTTCAATCATGGAATGATTGCGAGTCAAAAAAGTGTGTTGATGAATGGTTTGTAAGAAGTCTAACCCCACTTGACACTTATCAGCTCCTGATGGCTCTAAAAATCATGAAGATGCAATCATCCATTTACTTTGATCATCTATCGGACCTACTAGAACTAGGTAATATATCTTACAAGTTTTATTATGTTGCTCAATAAATAAATCTAACAAGATGAACATATCAATGCAGGGCACATTTATGTAGTGACTGTAGATGAAGACAATGAAGAGGGTACAGATTATTACCTATGCCATTATATCGAGGCCAAAAATAAATTGTAGTCCCTAGTTATAGACAGAGAAAACATAGAATATGCTACAAGTTCGGTGGTTGTTATTGGAACATGGCTTTGAAGGTATCCAGTTAAGAATGTTGCAGTTTGTTTATTTGAGGACTTCAAAACACATCAGAAAATTCTTCACTATTCGAACCATGTTGTCACCACCAATGTTCATTTGATCAAATATAAGGGTACAACTACAAACAAGAACTTGTGGAAAGTGTGTGAGTTTGACCACGAGGAAATACTCAACATAATAAAGACTAGAGCAGACCTAGATGGTTCCCTGGATTGATTTGTAAGTATGCACATTGAATTTGTAAATCCATTTTATTGATCACTCTTTTGGACCAACACCTTGCAATAAGGATTTTTAATGATTATTGTTTGATATCATATGAATTTATGACTGTTATTGTTCCTTTTATAATTATCACTGTAAGTAATACTGAAGTTTGTCAAAGTATATAAGAAAAGAACAACATTGAATTTTGGTGCAAGTGTTTAGTGGTATGAGAAACATTGGTTGCTGGTGCATTTTCTGGTTTTCAATCTTCTCTTTCATTTCCATCTCCTAGATTTATCATATTCTTATATGCTACACATTTTATTTTAAGCCTCTTAGTGATATATTTGAAATTTATATGTAGGGTTATCGAGAGATGATAAAGTAGCGAAGGGGTAGATCAACATTGTAGGACCTTCAATCAACCTCCTTATCTAGCATGCATGAAGGTGATAGTAGGTCTCATCAGTTGTATAACTGACATTATTTAGTTATTTCTATTTTAATGATTTTTGTGTGAGTCTATATCTAAGATTGAGAGGATTTTGTAGGTTTTTTTTGGACCAAATTCCTATGATACTACACAACCACATAGAGGCTACTACCCATGTTTTTTTTAGGGAGTGGGGGATGTACATGTTTTGAACCATTTTGGAATGCAAATAGTTAGGTCAGCTAAGGTGGAATGGAAAAATGAAACTGGGCAACAACTCCTTTTGTCCTTTTCTCAAGTATAATATATTTCATTATTTGTGTTGGAAATGGGAGGATTATTTCCATGCATGTATTGCTACAAGTATTGACAAATGGGAAGTTTTTCAAGATGTTCTTCCATCACTATTGTAATATTTGTCATTGACTTACTATATTTTTTGAAGACTCCACATTCATAAGGACCTATTTTTGCATACACAACCATAGCTATTGGATTCTCGAGACACTGACTGACATAGACTTGACAGTCATAGGACATTGACTATGGTGAGTGAATTTGATTGTCAAGCACTTTATAATCATACACTCACTATATTTAACAACTGATCACTACTCATTTCTAATCTATCCTTTTCATTTGCACATTATCATGTATAGTGACCCTTCACAGTTCCCTTGTGTTCATACATTCATGATGCTTGTCTTAATGAATAAACTTCCTTTAAATATATTATCATTTGATGAGATCATGACTGTCCTCATACCTCACTTCCCTTGACACTCTCAATTGACTATACATTTGTTTGTTTCCTATCTAATTCTAGCTCTCCTAAATTGGATCTTTTCAATACCCTCATAATAAGGAAGTGTCCAACCTCAAAGAGGTTATAGAGGAAGACATCTCCAAATTGTTGTACAAATATGAGAAAGAGAACACAACGCTACCAATAAATCAATGTGGTAATATTTTCCAGGTCATTAAGAACATGGGGTATTCACATGACATGGTAGCCTTGGTCTACATCAATAAGGAATAATATAACCCATTTTTCTAAAGAAATGACAAAAATATCAAGGGCTTGGGTATGGTTCATTATACATTACTCCTAACATAAAGAATACCCCTAAAACCATATTGCTTAGGGTTGAAAAGGTAGGGGTAGAGTATGCCTCAGAGAAATCAGTGCAACCTAGGTCATCTCTAACATACCTTAGGGTATGACATTCAACAAAAAAAATACTATGGTTCAACTGACTCAATCCCTTAAGGGTGCAAAGTGATTAAGGGAAACAATATTTGATAGGGTATTACTTGTAAACCATGGTGATTAAAAAATATTTTTCTGAACCTACGAGATCATGTTGGACCCCTCTACAATAACCTCTCTTGGTTATTGCTATCTCGGAGGCATTTTCCCATGGTGGCAATTTTTCACTCAGGGAAAGAGCTATCAAATGCAAGTAGTTGAAAGTTGCAAAGTGGTGCAGCTTTCGTTCTACAACTCATGTGACCGAAAAACTATTCCAATGCATTTGGGTGGGTACATTTATGCTAGGAATGGTCCTCTTTTGCACCTAAACATGTGGAATCGCTCAGAGTTACTTTCAACCGGATCGATCCCTTAAGGGACCAAAGTGCAAAATGGATGCAAAATTTGGCATGCTATTAATCGAACATAGTGATGCATAGAAAAATTTCATCTGATCCTAAAAAATAATTTTGGTCCCATATACAATAACCTCTCTTGGTTTTCACTATCTCGAAGGAATTTTCCTGTGCTAGTGAATTTCACTCAGGGAAAAAGTTGTCAAATGCAAGTAGTTGAAAATTGCAAAGTGGTGCAACTTTCATTCTACAGCTCATGTGACAAAATAGACTATTCCAACACATCTAGGTGGATTATTTTATACTAGGCACAGTGTTCTTTTGCACCCAAACATGCAGAATCGCTCTAAGCTATGTTCAACCGGATCAATCCCTCAAGGGTCCAAAGTGCAAAGTGGATGTGAAATTAAGCATACTATTACTCAGATATCATGATGCTTAGAAACCTCTTGTCTAATCCTAAAAGATAACATTGGGCCTATCTACACTAACCTCTCTTAGTTTTTTCTATTTCAGAGGCATTTTCCTGTGTTGGAAAATTTTTCTTTGGGGAAAAAGTTGTCAAATGCAAGTAGTTGAAAGTTGCAAAGTGGTCCAACTTTTTCTCTGCAGCTCGTGTGACCAAACGTACTTTTCCAACGCATATGGGTGGGTATTTTTACAATAGTAATTTTCCTCTTTTGTACCTAAACATGTAGAATCACTCTAAGCTACATTCAACTGGATTGATCTCTTAAGGGTCCAAAGTGCAAAATGGCTATGAACTTCAACATGCTATTACTCGAACATCATGACTCTTAAAAAATTATCATCTAATCCTATGGGATCATGTTGGGCCCCTCTACAATAACCTCGCTCGGTTTTTTCTATCTCAAAGTCTTTTTCCTATGGTGGCGAATTTTCACTCGAGGAAAAAGTTATCAAATGCAAGTAGTTGAAAGTTCCAAAGTGGTGCAACTTTCGTTCTACAGCTTGTGTGACCAAACAATCTATTCCAACACATCCAGGTGGGTATGTTTATGCTAGGCATGGTCCTATTTTGCACCTAAACATTCGGAATCGCTCCAAGCTACGTTCAATCGGATCGATCCATTAAGGGTCCAAAGTGCAAAATGGGTGTGAAATTTAGCATGCTATTACTTGGACACCATGATTCTTAGAAACTTCTTGTCTGATCCTACAATATCATGTTGGGCCCATCTACAATAAACTCTCTCAGTTTTTTCTATCTCAAAGGCATTTTCCTCTATTGGCGAATTTTCACTCGGTGAGAAAGTTGTCAAATGCAAATAGTTGAAAGTTGCAAAGTGGTGCAACTGCGTTCTGCAGCTCATGTGACCAAACAGACTGTTCCAAAACATCCAAATAGGTATTTTTATGGTAGGCATGGTCCTCTTTCACACCTAAACACACGGAATCGCTCTGAGCTACATTCAACTGGATTGATCCCTTAAGGGTTCAAAGTGCAAAATGGTTGTGAACTTTAGCATGTTATTACTCAGACATTGTGATGATTAGAAACTTCTCGTCTAATCCTATGGGATCATGTTGGGCCTGTCTACAATAACCTTGCTCGGTTTTCACTATCTAAGAGGATTTTTCCTATGGTGGTGAATTTTCACTCAAGGAAAAAGTTGTCAAATGCAAGTAGTTGAGGCATATTTTCAAACAATTCACTACCTTGTCTATGGCTTGTCATGGAATTCCATCACCATGAGACCACTTTTCTTTGAGGCATTTTTTCAAAAATTTCAATGGCTTGTCTATGCTATTGCTTACTATTATTCTTTAATAGATTTTTTCCAAGCATCCATAGCTTGTTCAAAAGCATCTGTTTTAGGCTTTTAGCCATAGCAAGAAGGCAATGAACTATTTGATAAAATTCTTTGGGAGACATATATGAAAAATGTCATAGCATAGACAAGGGAATGAACTATTTGAAAAAATGCCTCAAAGAAATGTGGTCTCATGGAATTCCATGACAAGGTAAAGTAATTGGCAGATGCTCCTAGTTATTAGTTATGCAATGTGAAGTAATTGCATAACTGCTTAGGTTGACTTTGCAAAAATCTATATTGTAATTGAAATTTTATCATGTATCAGCATCTAGTTATTTGTTATGCAATGTGAACTGATTCATTGAGTTTGAAAGATGTGCAATGCATGAATATAAACTACAAAAATATATTTTCTACATTTCATTAGTCAAACTCTATATTTTATTTTCTCTCTATATCTCTATGCTATGGAAATGCCTTTCGATTTCAAAAAAGATATTTTTTATCTCTTTTTATATATTTTTTACGTTATTTTATCTCTTGTTATAAAAAGGAGCATATATACAATGTTAAAGAAGAGTGGAAGCACAACTAAATTTATCATTTCAAAGCAATTTTTTTGATGCATTTTTTCAAATAGTTCACTGCCTTGTCTATGCTATTGCTTACTATTATGATTTTGATATATTTTTTGAAGCATCCATAGCCTGTTCAAAATCACTTGTTTTAGGCTTTTAGCCAAAGAAACAAGGCAGTGAACTATTTGAGAAGATTCTTTGGTAGACATGTATGAAAAATTTGGTAACATAGACAAGGCAAGGAACTATTTGAAAACATATCTCAAAGAAATTTTGTCTCATAGAATGCCATGATAAGAAAATGCAATTGGCAGTTGCTCCTAGTTATTAGTTATGCAATGTGAAGAAATTGCATAACTACTTAGGTTGAATTTGTTCAAACTATATTCTAATTAAATTTTTGGCATCTATCAACATCTACTTATTAGTTATGCAAAGTGAAGTAATGCTTTGAATTTGAAAGATGTGCAACACAATGTAATCAACAACATGAATATAAACTACAAAAGTCCATTTTTTACAATTCATTAGTTAAAATATTTATTGTATTTTCTCTCTATATTTATATATGCTATGTAAATACCTTGCAATTGTATTTAAAAGGATTAATAGGTCAGTTAGGAGGTATTTTAAAAATCAAGTTTTGAATGAATGGTAATTAAGAGAAAAATTGGCAAATTGCCATCTTAGAAGTCTAACAAAGGGTGGTTATGGTGGTTGATCGGCTCAACGGGTAGTTGGAAGGTGGTATCAAGATATATTGTTGTAATACCCCGAGTTGAGGGTTGATTTTGTTCAGTTTCTAATCAAAAAATATACTTGAAAAACACTAATCATTGGTTTTCTTTATTTTCTTGAATTGTATTTGCCTTGCACAGGCCCATACAAATCTATCATGATGTGAGGCTTTGGATACTTGCTTGAATATTTTTTTACTCTCTTTGCATCTATTCTGAAGGTTCAAATCCACTGTTGGTGTGTATGAGATCAAAAAACTTGGTTACTACGCTTTTTTTTGTGTTAGGGGTTTTGAGGGCAACACCATGACACATTAGCCAATCCACCTACTATTTTGATCATTTCTCTTGGTGGATTAGCATGTACCATTATTATTTTTGTGTACGCATACTTTGGAGGCCGAGAGAATGAATAAACTCAGTGGGGTGTGAAGTTCTAATGTTGTTTAGGGGTGTTTCCACCATGAGAGTAAGGAACTCAAGTACTGAATCTGAGAAATATTGAAAGGAATGTGATTGTGAGTGTCTTTTAAGTTAGGGAAGAGGTATTGTGGGGTGTTTGAACCTTTGGAAGGATTGGGGGAGGTCTGGAATTATTATTTTCTATAAAACCCTTGTTTTTGTGAAGGTTTAGGATGGTTTGTGAGTAGAGGAATAAAACAAGTTGTTGGGGATCTTAAAATGGGAGAATCCTGAGTTTGGTGATCATCCCTAAGACTATTTCAAGTTTCCTTAGTTTGGAGGTGAGTTTGTGAGGGGGTTCCTTTGGAAATTAGGCCTAATTGTGAAGCCTAGAGTGAGGGAGGTGTATTGAAAGTTCATGCTGGTCCAAAAGAGTTACTATTAGTTTTGGAATATGTTGTGTAACCTTGAAAAGGGTATCTTAATCCACCTTTAAATGGTCAGGTGTTTTCGAAAGGTTGGGAAAAAATAGGCTTTGACCGGGTTTTGTGTTTGGTGCAGGAGCACCTACACCACATCATAATTTTTTATTTATTTGAATACATCAATAGGGAAATGTAAGTTTCTTTAGGTTTATTTTATCTAATAATATTTGACAGATAAAGCATAATGCAAATAAAGGGTGTTTTGTGTCTTAGAAGTCAATTAGAAATCATATAAGTTGTAAAATGTTGACAACGCAACTTTAACACAAACAAATGTAATTAAGGGACCAACTAATCCGAAGGTTGGTTATGGGTGTTGGGGAGAAGATGGTTGTTGTAAAATACTTTAAAAATCCTTACCAAGGCTTGAATGAGACAGTGGAAGAAGTTTTGTAACATTTTTACACAATAAACACCATAGTTTTGAACAATTTTCTAGAAAAATATTGTTTTCTTGATCTTTTTGAGTGTTGCACGAGCACATATAGGTTCTTCAAGTTCTATGAATTTTAGAGGATGTTTCTATATGTTTTATAATTCATTTATTTTTTATTTGGTGTCTTAACTCTTTGTTTTGTAGAGAGAACCAACAAAAACAATGATTGTCCCAGTGTTGTTGAATCAAGGGTTTGAGGTTAAATTTGTGATTTAACAATCAATCCACCTATTTTTTTCTACTATATCTCAATGGATTGATTGAAAATTTTTATAATAAGTGTGTCAACTCATTTTGGAATAAGGATTCTTAATTATGTGGTGTTTTTGTGACTATTCTAAGACTGAACAAGGATTTTCCAACATGAAAGTGAGGAACCAAAGAGAGGTTTTTAAGAATTAATGCCTATAAGGGCTATGTGAGGGTATGATGAGTTTGTGTAGAAGCATTTTGAGGTTTTTGGTGCTTTGGAAGTGTTGAGAAAGGTTTGGAGTTGTATGTTTCTTTAAAACCCTTGATTTTGTGAAGGTTTAGGAGGTTTTCTTAGGTTTTATGAGTTAGAGGCTCTATAGACACTAAATAATGACAAAATTTGAGGTTTAGCACCATGACCTAAGAATTTACAAGGTGTTTGGATAGATACCTAAATTTTGAAGGGTGGTCCCTTTGGCAAAAAAGGGCTAATTGTGAAGCCAAAATTGAAGTAGGTGTGCTGAAAGTCTATGTCAGTCCAAAAGAGAGACCATTGATTCTTTGATATGTTTTGTAGCTCTGAAAAGGGTATCTCAATCCATCTTTTAATTCTCCAATGTTTTGGAAAGGTTGGTAGAAATCTGGCTAAAACTAAGTTTTGAGAACTATAATATTAACTAGTCACAAATGTGAGTTTTGGAAACCTTGATGAATATGACTTAGGGATTGTTATCAATTGATTCAATTGTCATTGTATGAATGTTGATGGTATTTTTAGGGCCTTGGTGGAGTCTTGTTTTTCATTTGCAAGGTTGAGGAGCTAAGACCCTTGAGGGTGGGTTGATGCCTATTAGGCTGAATCATTATGAAGAAGAGTTCTTGATTGAGAATTGAAATTTCCATTGTTGTGAGTCTTCTCCACCTTGGCTCTGCATCAGAGTGCTACAAGGGTGGATTGTTGGGTAAGGTGTTGAATGAAGAGTTTGGTTTGATGGGAATTTGAGGTTGTGTAGATTACTCAAAATAGGTTGTATTAATCTTGTTAGGAGCCCCTTGAAGGCAGGTTGTCAGACTGATTGGGTTTGAGCCTCCTTACCTCTACATTGGTGAGGCACAAGTAATTGAATAATTCCAAAGGATACAAACCACCATGAATGGAGCTTATTTATACAATATGCTTTAGATGGGGCTTATTGAGCATTCGATAGTAATTATTTAAGCATTAGATGTAAAAAAAATCCATTCCTAAAAAATTCAAGCATACAACTTACATGATACACATGATAATATCATTCAAGAATGGCAGTAGAAAAATAAGAGTTTCTTTAATCAAAAATCAGAAAGGCTATACAATGATATATATTGATAAAAGTATATAAATATGTCCAAAAAAACAATATAGGCTTAGTACAAAGGAGCCATTTGGACATAAAATATCACATATATATATCAGTAGTACAAAACATATGTTCCAAAATACCACATAGCCATATGAAAAACAACACTAATACATAGTCATTTCCCTCTAGGGAAAGGAAATAGATCTCGTGTTGCCTTTGAAATTCAGCTGGATGGAGTGACTATTGCTTGTCTTGTATTTCAAACATGCCTACTACTCCTCCTCTCTTCACTCTGGACCTTCAACTGATACAATTAAAAGTAAAGATGTTAAAACATAGAAATTGAATTATGGAATGGCATATAAAAAAATGTAGTCACTTACTGCATACATATAGTCATCATGCATATTTAAAGTATCACCATGTCCATGATCTGGAGTGACAACCACCTATAGAAACCATGAAGATAGAAATTAAAATACATAAAATTATCATGAAAATTTTCTATAATAGACCATAAAAGAGAAAATATAATGTCAAATCAACTAATCTATTCCATACCTCTCTCAATGGATCAAAACTAGCTATTCCTACAACAGCTCCATGGTCCATCATGCCACCAACATCACTAGGGCTATCTCTTGTCAACAACCGCAAATGAAACAATATCTCAGGTATCATGTTGATATAGGAGAACATAATGTGACACAATCAAGGAATACTTGAATGCAATGTTTGTGTTTCTCATCAATTTTTTAGATTTGTATATACACAAAATTATGAAAACTGGCTAACATAGATTTACAACCCTATTAATGAATAAAGGCCACCTGAGTGTATGTTGTTTGAGGACATGAATCGCGAGGTGTGGAGGAAGAAGGTGCACCAGAAAACTGTTTGAAATCCGAAGGATGTTATGAGACAAACATTCAAATATAACATTCAACTGTTCAAATGAAATAATAATATCTTTAATACTAGTTGCATACTTGTGGAATCATCCTCGAGAATGTATAAGGGTCTCTAAGAATAGAGCATCCCTCATGAATAGTGTGAACCTTAAAATTCATCATATCAAAATTCTACTAATTTAGTTATTCTTAAATTTCAAATATAATTTTATAAACAACATTAAAATAACTTGCTATATTTTACCTAAGTTTCAATGTCGAATGTATCATTCAGAATATCATTTGTGAAAGCCACCGCCTCTGCAATTGACGTAGGCTATGTAGTTGTATCACGATCACCTTGATAATTGTATGTGCAAACACAACCACAAGTGCCACAATGGTGGGGTGGAGCTCAGGGCCTACACGTCTACTCCACACCAAGCTCTAATAGAGGACTCACACACTGTAAAATGCTTTAGATGAGTGAGCCAATCGACTTCATTGTGTCGACCTCTACACTGTCCTTAACAATGGAAGGAACAACAACATGCTCCACCATGGGTCTGCCCTCGGTGCCAACTATGGATTACGTCATGCAATAGGTCTATCATGTGTGGAGCCCCCACCTCTACCCTAAAAGTCTAAGATGTCAAAAAAGTTTGGCATTTTATTGAGGAAAAGCTTGCAATAGAGTCTCCTCAAAAAGTATTGTGGCACCTCATGGTTATTGCATGGAGGTTGGTCAAATAACATCCACCACCTCTCCCAAAATTTGTTTCTAATTAAATCATGGTGGCACCAATGGATGGGGAACCTCCTGCATGCATGAGACACAACTTCATTGGTTTTTGGGTCTTTAAATAGGGCACACAACTTGTCTTTACTAATTTTTAGTTTTTTGACATCTGCATATGACAAACCATTAGCATAAAATTGCCTAATCTCATCTCTCTTAGTTGACCACAAATTCATTTGCTCGCTCATTTCTCCTACATGAGTTAAAATTGAATTTAATGATTCAGCAATCCCTCTCCTATAAGGGTGGGTTTCAGCATGCTCAGTTAATCTTGCAATTAATTATTGAATGTCTCTTTTATTGTTTTCAATTTGATTTTGAATATTTTCTTGTGTTCCTTGAGGATGCCTATGAATTGATGGAGGGGTTTCAAGTTCTTCTTGTATAGGAGGCTCTTGATGAGGGGGTGATTGTGAATTCTCAATGTTTTTAGGTGGAGATTCATTCCCTGAGAATTAGAAAAAAAAATTATTATAAAAATCTATTTAAAGTTGCTTTCCAAATCAAATTTGAAATAAATAGAATAAAAATACATCCCTCTTTGCAATATTTGACCTCTCCAATGTGTTGGTGGCATCCTCATGGAAAATGGCAAGCTAAGGATTCAAAGAACAGAGGAGATTTTGTGAGCGTTATTTGCATTCCTTAAATCTTCCTTCTCAAGTCGCGGGTTGAAGACAAAATGAGGGTTCCAAACCCGAATTTTGCAATTTATGTCTAGAAAGACATTTGGTGTGCACCAAATGGATTTTGAGTCATTTTGCATGTGCTAAACGCCTTATTTCGGGGTTTTTTTTATCCTTTTTCAATTTTGCACCTAAATTGTGTCACAGATTGGTGCACTTACCCTTCTACATTTTCTTTCTTTTTTGGGCCCTCCTTGTGATTTTTTCTTAATGTTACATTAATTTAGTGTTGTAATGTGGTTGACACATTAACCTTTGGCCTTGGGCCCTTGTGAACTAAGATATTTAAATGGTACCTTTCTAAAGTGTTATGAAGTGTTGTGGTATACTTTCACACTTTTCTAAGGTCTTACTAGCCTAATAAATCTCCTTTTAATCAGGATAAATCTTAATCATGCCTTATTTGGAGGGGTGTAGAGTGTTGTAACACACTTTCACACTTCTCTAATCTTTTCATTAATAATTTCACTTTCTTATGCTTTAATTGACCCTATTTTGAATCCACAAGCCTCATTTATTGCATCTTTTAAAGGATAATCTTGAAAAAAATCATTAGCCAATCATAATTTAGGTGTTTTTCAATTGTGTGGCCTAGATTTAGGGATCTGGTACTCATTTTCTACCTTGGAAAAATGGGTCCCACCTAGATCTTTTGGCCCCAAATCACTTTTCACACATCTCTAATCAATTTTTGGTTTTTCATCCCATACATTATGCCTAATGAGAATCATTCACCACCTTGGGTGAGTGAGTCTCGTGTGGCCCAAAATCAAGTTTAATTCAAATTTCAAGTGGAATTTTATTCTCCTAGATTTTTTGTTGGCTTATAATGTTGCATTTTTGGGAGTTATTGCATAATTGATTATAAATACAAGGTTCGTTCACTCATTTTCTCCTAAAAATAAATCGAGTGACCTAGAATTTAAGAGCACTCACAAAATAATTTAAGAGAATTCAATGGAAATTATCAAGAATTTTAGAGTAGCATTCAAGTGCCAATCACCATGTCAAGGATTCCATAGATCATATTCATTATTCTGCTAACAATTGTGATGCAGTGTTTTTGATTCAAGAAAGTGTTTCAATAAATATCAACATCATTCAAGAAAGAGTCAAGAACCACATCCATTGCATCCATCTCAATCATATTTATAACACCTTATTGCTAGGGTTTGGTGAGTTGCAACATTGTCTTTTGTTCATTCATCATTCTCCAATCATATTTTCTTTTATTTCAAGGTTTAATTACCAACAAGGGTTTTAACCAAGGAAAACTCCTATCCACTAATCCTCCAACATTTTTCTCTCTCATTTATGTGTCATTTTCAATTCTAGGTCGTATATTTCATAAGGAGCAAGATTGGAGAAAAGTTGTCCAGCATTCAAAGTTGTCAAAGTTGTCATCAAGCCTTGGAGAAAATTGGAATCAAATACAAGTTGGAAATCAAAGATTCGGATTTGGAAACCAATCAGGAAGAGTAGACCAAAAAAATAATATTATAATTATCTTTTCATGATGTAGGAAAGCCTAACTAGAACAATTCACCAATTTTGGTGAATGAGTCCTAGTTCTAGTACATTTATAGTATTTTACAGATTTGGATACCCTTCTGAAAGAAACAAGCTCCTACACAATTTTCCAAAAATAGTACTGATTCACCTAGCTTGGTGAATGTGTCCTAGTCAGCCTCAAAAGTAAAATTTCCAATAATTTAGACCTTTTTTTAGTGTTCTCTAGTTTCCTAGGTGCACACTTTCTACTTTACAGTTTTTTTTTGCATTTGAATCACTTTTCTAGGTCACTTAGTGTTAGTTTGCATTCAATTAGGGTTTTTCATTACATCTTGCACTTAATTATCTTTTCACAATCTAAACTTGGTGGTGAACCTCTCATTAGATTATAGTCTATTCCTATGATAGCCCTATTGCAATGTCTCTTTCCATTTTGTATTGAGATCTCTATGGTTACCCTTCAATGAAATTACTTTGAAATTGGGTGTGATAGAACATAATCATGATTTGCCCCATTTTCATCAGTTTTGATTAACAACAAGGGGTTTGATGAATGAAAACTCCCCATTTACTAACAATCAACATGTTTTTCCTTCCTTGGATGTTTTTGTTTATAGATTCGGGTTAAAGACTTAAAGATCATTTGAAGTGAAAAATTCTAAAGTTGTAAAGTTGTATTACAAAGTTGTCATCTTCATCTAAACTCACCTACAAGCTAGATCTAGAAGTTTTAGGTTCTAAGATCCAAGAAGAAGTGTACAACCTAAGCCTCGGGACCACATTTCAATGTTTTTAAAATTCTAGAAGGGACTAAGTTTCCAACTGGGACATCTTAGTCCTTGCAAAGTTATTTTTTATATATTCTTTCAGATAATATTTTGACATCCAGAGATCACACATCTACCTCAAAAAATAAGAGCGAGACTAAGACAAATATAAGGGCGTATTAGTCCTCCATAGTACATTTTGATGGCTTCTTTTCACTTCCAAAGTCCTCATCACATTTCTAGACTTCCTAGCTATACATATCCTAACTTGTTGCATTATTTCATTATTTGAACTTATCATTTAGCTTGCATTACTAGGTTTTTTTATTTGAATGTTAAATTATATTTTTTAACCCTTTTCTTGCTGGTGAACCCCTCAAATCCTAAACGAACCCTTCCTAGGTCTTCCATTTTCATACTTAACTCATATTTAAGGTTGATACTCAATCCAATTAGGGTTCCTATGACATTTTTGAATGACAATAGGAGAATAGTTATGTTCTATGACCTATTCCATAAAGAACCCATTTTCCACATTGTTCATTTTGGTAATCCCAACATCTTTATGCATTCAATTTTCTAATTTGTAGTTAGTTAAGGTATTAGATCTATATTGCATTCATTCTTGCATTGGATCTTGCATTAGTGAAATTATATCTAGAGTTTCTCATGTTTGCATTAGTGAAAGTGCATATAGGTTGCATTTTTTATTTCTTGCATCATCTTATCTCATTGAAAAAATTAAAACTGCATTGTCAATCATCCTAATTGCATTTAGGAACATTGTAATTGCATTCAAAATCAAAAATATTGCATTCTGCTTTGTATTTAATTTCTTTTCATTAGTCACTTTTTCTTGTATTCATTGGCATAGTTTTCTATTTCTAAAAATCAGGTCCCTAAGTAGGCAACCTGGGGACACTGTTATCAATCCATTGTTTTTTCTCTTTCAATTAAAATACTTTAATAGAACTAAAATTACCTTATTGGGATCTTAGTTCCTCTCTAGGTTTTTACATCAAAATTATGTCTTATTTGATTGCATTCATTTCCAATTTTTGGAACCTTCAAATTCCTTGAGTAGGACCAAGACTCCCGTGCTAGCATCTTAGTCCCTATTGATTTTGAAGCTACAGTTTTCAAGATTTAAATATTCTTTTATTGTTCTTCCTAAGCCTCATGGTACCATACACTATAAGTTTGGAATGTTTTGGGAACATCTAGTTTATGCATCTAGATCAAAAAAATCAATTTAGGGTTGTCATTTTTGAAATAATTTCAATTACAAGAATCATTAGATTTTAAAATGCTCACATTTCTAAAATTTTACATAATATGGATAAAATTACTTTTCACTTTTTCATATATAATTTTTACATTCCTAAAACTTTGCATGAGTTTGATAAAAGTTCTTTTCATTTTTGGATACAAATTGTTGGCATTCTTAAAGTTTTAAATACATTGGATAAACATGTTTTGCATATTTAGATATATAATGTTTATACTATTAAATAATTGCATGAGATGATTTAAATCGCTTTTCATTTTTGTTCAAATAATGCTAGTACCTTACCTTTCTAGGCACACTAAGAAGAAAATAATATCCCCTCTTTATGAGAGTTTTTTAGTGAAAGAGACCTTGGAAAATCCTTAAAATCATATTCATTCTTATCCTAATATCTCTTTTATTGGTGAAGAAGATATTTTGGTGCTAGAAGAATCAATCAGTGAGAGTTTAGATAATCCTATTTGTTTTTCTCCTTCTACCTTGCTTATTATACAAGAAACTGGTGAAAAAGAAGAAACAACCATAGATAATCATTATGACCACATAACACACAAAGAGACCATTGAAAATTCAACTAGTCTAGATTCATCCCCCAAAATATTCACCTCTTTTGATGAAAGTGTGAGTGAAGATATTTTTGTGTTGGATGATCAAAACATTCAGATCTATGGCAATCCTCTTTATGATCCCTATCCTATTTTGGAAGAAATTATAGGAAAAAGATATGAAACTATGAATAATCATGATGATTACATTTTTTCTCTCCTTGTATCTCTCCTAGTTGCAAGGAATATGCCTTGGTTTTAGAAAATACAACTAATAAAAGTCATGAGGAAAACATTCTTGAACAAGATAATGACACCATTGATAAGAAAGACAATTCAACCATTAATCAATCCCCTAATTGGGATGAAGTCATTTTGGAGGAACCAACCTTTGAATGTCATGAAAATTTGGTTTGTATTTCTCCTAAACACTCTCCTACTAGGAAAGATATCATGATGGAAGACAATGAGAACATTGATAATAGTAGTTCTTTAGATGAATATGATGAAATAATAGATTCCTCTTCACTAAGAAATCATGAAAATAACAATAAGTCTTCTAGATTTATGCACATTAGATACCCCTTGGAGTACTCTCTTGAGCCTAAACTTATCATTTATCAACCCTTGTAAAAAATACAAACTCTAAATAAACATGTCCTCATCCTTGAACCACTTAAGAATAATGTTTTATAGCTATCGAGTTAAAATATTTTTTCTCATACATATAACACTAGGAACAATATAAAACCAATAAAACACCTTCAACATCCCTCCCATTTCCTAACCCTATCTTATTGGGTCCTCCTTGGTGTCTGCCACAAAATGGAAATGAATATGATCTTCTTGAACAACTTAAGTACACTCCTACAAAGATATTCCTATGGGACCTAATTCAAAATTCACCTAAGTATCACACTATGCTTCAAAAATCCTTGAAACAAGTAATGGTTCCCTATAGTGCAAACCAAAATGACATAGTAACCTTCATTCAAGGAATAAATGCTAACATTGTCTTCCACCAAAGTGAGCTCCCTCCTTTGGAAGTGCAAAAACAACATGATTCTTTCATGATCATAGCTCAATACAATAGCACAGGGATAAAATGAACCCTTGTTGATAATGGCTCAAGATTAAATATGTTTAGTGAAAACCTTTTTAATAAGCTTAGTGTTGATAAATCATATCCTACCTACCTATTTATCTATTAAAGGATCTGATAACGTGGAAAAAAAAAACTACTTGGTGTGATCACTTTACATATTAAAGCTGGAAAGGCCACATATGAAACACTAGTCCATCTTATGGCTCATTATCTTTCATATAATCTTCTTTTAGGTAGACCGTGGATTCATTTAATGAATGGGATGCCTTCCACTCTTCATTGTAAAATGAAGCATCTCTATAGCAAAACGTGTACACACTTGAAGCTAACCCTGAAACAAATAGTTGTTTCAACATTGGGAAAAACTAAGAGAATCATTTAAACACATTGAAACCTACACACGTAGAACCCATGCAAGAATTATAAAAATATATAAGCCCTAAAACTTTCAAAATCATAAATAAAGACTTTGACAAAGGTAACGAAAATGTGGTAACATCAAAACAAAATCTGGAAGACCATTTGAAAGCATCCACCTCAACCACTTTACAAGAAAAATAAAATTACACAACAAACTTCAATGATATATACTATCAACAACCGTCAAATCCTAAAGAAATGAAAAATATTTATGGAAAAGGTTATGAGCTTATGAAAAAACTTGGATATAGTGGAAAAGTATGGGGTGCTAGGGAAAAAGGTATCTATGTCCCTATAGAACCTAACATCCAAGAAAAAAATCATTGTCTTGGTTATTTTCCTATGATAAAAATAAAACCATCAAACAAACCTTCACTCAATATCAACTCTCTTACAAAAGACTCCTCTAAGCTGAATTTAACAATAGTGCATCCTAAATTGGTAGAAACTAGTGGTCTTGATTGTTATCATTTTCAAGAAAAAAAAAATCCTTGCTTAACATGAATGCCATCACACAAAACATTTACAATTCAAATTCCATAGATTTTACACCTTCCTTTAAGGAAGAAAACAAAATATCATAATCCAAAGAGTCATGTGTATGCATGACAAATAATATTAAGCAAGAGATACCTTTGGTGAAAAATAATGAAACATCTTGTCCTTTTGATCAAGAAAGTATCTTGTTGAGACTTCTCCAAGATCATTTGATATCTCCCCCACTAAGAACATGAAATAAATTATACTCCAAACATTCATTTTGTGCATATCATAGAGTTCATGGTCATTCTACTAATGAATGATATACTTTAAATAATTGAATTCACCATATCAAGGAGTTTGGTGCTCTTGTTTTGAATCACCTAATTCCTCTAATTGACACTTAATTTCATCATATTTGTCTCATCCTTTTTCCAACACTAAGTGGGGGCAAAGGGTTAGATAGACTTGTCCTCATATGCCACTTGTTGTTGTCTCTTTTGGTTAGTTGACCATATTCCATGTATATGTAAGAGAAAGCTTAGGATGTGGACAAGATGCCATAAGTAGGCTCACATGTGATGTATTGAGTTATACATTGTTGGAATTCTTAAAGTCTTACATACATTGGATAAACATGTTTTTAATATTTATATATATATTGTGTATATTATTAAAGAATTACATGAGATGGTTTAAAGTTTTTTTCAGTTTTAGTCAAACAATGCTAGTACCTTACCTTTCTAGGAACATTGAAAAAAAGTTTATATCCCCTCCTTATGAGAGTGTTTTAGTGAAAGAGACCTTGAAAAATCCTAACAATCATATTAGTTCTTCTCCTAATATCCATCCTATTGGTGAAGAAGACATTTGAGTGCTAGAAGAATCAATCAATGAGAGTTTTGATAATCCTAGTTGTTTCTATATTTATACCTCTCTTATTATGCAAGACATTGATGAAAAAAATAAACAACAATTGATAATAATTATGACCACATAGCATGCAAAGAGACCATTGAAACTTCAACTAGTCTACTTTCATCCCCCAACATATTCACCTCTTATGATGAAAATGTAAGTTCAGATATGTTGGTGTTGGATGATCAAAACATTAAGATATATGAAAATCCTGTTTATGCTCCTTGTCCTATTTTGGAAGACATTATAGGACCAAGGAATGAAACTATGAATTATCACAATGATTACATTCTTTATTCTCCTAGTATCTCTCCTAATTGCAAGGAAGATGACTTGGTGTTAGAAAATACAACCAATGAAATTCATGAGGAAAAAATTCTTGAACAAGATAATGACATCATTTATAAGCAAGATAATTCAACGATTGATTATTCCCCTACTTGGGATGAAGTCATTTTGGAGGAATCAACCTTTGAATTTCATAAAAAATTGGTTTTTAGTTCTCCTAAAAACTCTCCTACTAGGAAAGATATCACGGTTGAAGAAAATGAGAGCATTGACAATAGTAATTCCTTAGATGAAGATTATAAAGTAACCATAGACTCATATTCACTAAGATATCATTAAAATACCAATAAGTCTTTGGAAGTTATGCACATTAGATACCCTATGGAGTACTCTCCCAAGCCTAAACTTATCATTTATCCACCCTCGTAAGAACTACAAACTCAAAATTAACCTATCCTCATAATTGAAACACTTAAGAACAATTTTTCATAGAAATTGAGTTAAAATACTATTTCTCATACATACAACACTAGGAACAATTTGCAAGCAAGACAATCACCTTCAGCATCACTCCCATTGCCTAACTCTATCTTACTGGGTTCTCCTCAATTGGCAACACAAAGTGGAAAATAATATGATCTTCTTTAGCAAATTAAGAATACTCCTACAAAGATATCCCTATGGGACCTAATACAAAATTCACCTAATTATCACACTATGCTTCAAAAAGCCTTGAAACAAGTTGTGGTTACCTCTAGTGCAAAACCAAATTAAATAGCAGCCTTGATTCAAGGAATAAATGTGAACATTTTCTTTCACCAAAGTGAGCTCCCTCCTTTGGAAGTGCAAAAACAATATGATTCTTTCATGATCATAGCTCAATATAATATAACAACAATAAAATGAACCCTTGTTGACAATGGCTCGACATTAAATGTGTGTAGTTAAAACCTTTTGGATAAGCTTAGTGTTGATAAAATAAATCCTACCCACCTCTTTATCTATTAAAGGCTCTAATAATGTGTGAAAAAAACTACTTGGTGTGATCACTTTACCTATTAAAGTTAGATAGGGGACATTAGAAAGATCGATCCGTGTTATGCCTCATGATCTTTCATATAATATTATTTTAGGTAGACTGTGGATTCATGTAATGAATGGGGTGCCTTATACTCTTCATCATAAAATGAAGCATTTCTACTACAAAAAAGTGTACACACTTGAAGCTAACCCTAAACCAAATATTTGTTTGAACATTGAGCAAAATAACAAAAAGATACAAGCCCTAAACCTTTCAAAATTATATCAATAGACGATTTGGGATCGTTGAGTTTCAAAACCAACATTCATGGGAGATTACAAGATCGTAAATAAATACTTTGACAAAGGTAACAAAAATGTGGTAATGTCAACACAAAATTGGGAAGACTATTCAAAAGCATCCACCTCAACCACTTTAGAAGGAAAAAAATACATAGAAAACTTCAGTGAGATGAACTATCAACAAGCACCGAATCCTAAAGAAATGAAAAATATTTATGGGAAAGGTTATGAGCTTATGAAAAAACTTGGATATAGTGGAAAAGGATGTGGTTCTAGAGAAAAATGTATATGTGTCCCTATAGAACCTAACTTGGAAGAAAAAACTCATGGTCTTGGTTATTTTCCTATGATAGAAATCAAACCATCAAACAAACCTTCACTCAATATCAACTCTCTTACAAAAGAATACTCTAAGTTGACTTTAGAAATAGTGCATCCTAAATTGATAGAGACTTGTGGTCTTTATTGTTATCATTTGCAAGGAACAAATAAATCCTTGCTTAGCATCAATTACACCATGAAAAAAAACTTACGATTCAAATTCCATATATTTTACACCTTCCTTTAAACAAGACAACAAAATATCTTAATCCAAAGAGTCTTATATAGGTGTGAAAAATAAGATTAAGAAAGAGATATCTTTGGTGCAAAATAATGAAACATCCTCTCCTTTTGATTTAGAAATTATCTTGTTGAGACTTCTCCGAGATCATTTGATATCTCTCCCTCGAAGAACATGAAATAAATTCTACTAGAATTTTTCATTTTGTGCATATCATAGAGTTCATGGTCATTCTACTAATGAACGCAAGACTTTAAATAATAAAATTCAACATCTCAAGGAGTGTGGTTCTCTTCCTTGTGTTGAAGCAACTAATTCCTCTAATTGATACTTACTTTCATCCTATTTGGCTCATAATTTGGCCTACACTAAGTGGGGGCAAGGGCTTAGATAGCCTTGTCCTCGTATGTCACTTGTCATTGTCTCTTTTGGCTAGTTGACTTGATTCCATGTATATCTAAGAGCAAGCTTGGGATGTGGACGACATGCCTTAAGTTGGATCACATGTAATGTAATGAATTATACATTTTGGGGAAAACCCATTCCTTCTCATGATGTATCTTATTGGAAACATATGGCTTGGAATTTGGATTTTAAATTAATCTCTCATGTCTTCATCTACTTTAAAGAAATTTCTCACAAAAATTGTTTTAGTGACAACTTTAAATTGGGTCATACATCGACACTAATGTTTCATTGTTTGATTTTATTTCTTCTTGTTATGTGTCCTTTTATTGGTGGTGTCATTCAACTTGATTTCCTCAGAGAGCCTGATTCTTATTTGACTTGTCCTTTCTTGAAGACATTAGGCACAATTCTATCTAAGAAGAGACCTTGCGAAACTAAGAAAAATCCCTTCGAAAATCCCTCTTTCTTTTTGCATTTCATTTTTGTACCTTATTAAAGTCATAGAGGTATGGATTCGATATGGTTTTCTTACGCTCACCTAGTGAAAACTTGGCTTCACTCATCCTTTTGAGAGTGCATTTTCTTTTTGTCCTTATCATAGTCATGGGGGTATGAATTTGATATGGACCTATTTGGGCATGCCTATTGGACAGCTAGCTTCACTAGCCCTTGTGAGCATGCATTTTATTTAAATAGTGGACAGTTCCTTCCACTTGTAAACCTTTTTGGACAAATAGCCTAGACCCAGTCCATAATATGTTGGATGACCAATCAAAGCTTGATTCGTAGAATTTTTCCTTTTCCTTTTCCTTTTATTTTTTCTATCTTTGAAGGTGTATTCTTGGGATTTGGTTATGGCTTCATATATCATCCATATTTGTGTTTATTTGTTCCTATGTTGGTATTTCATAGGATCTTGATCCTGGGGGCTTGGCTAGTCTCTTGATCATTGTCATCCTATCTTACTAACATTTTTACATTTGAACCCCTCTTTATTGTGAGGTTGGTTACTTTAGTATCAGTTTGAAGCAAGTTCATCTTCTCACTAAAGTGGGGGCTAAATGTAGTGTAGGAAACTGCATACCCTTACATTTTCACACTTGTTTGGGCCTTTCTTTCTTTATTTATTCCTATTTATGTCTTAATTGGTCCAAGTTTGCATCCATAGGCCTAATAAACTACATATTTTTATGGATAATTCTGGTAGAAATCAAAGGGTAAATGATAATTTAATGATTTTGGTTGAGTGTCCGTAATTTTTGGGTTGGGACTAAGATGCCACCTAGGGAATATTTATCCCCCAAAGATCTTGGGACCCTGATTTCATGTGTGCCTTAAATGGGCCCCTTTTTGGATTTTGTGCCCCAAGTTTTTAGAACTTGGCACCAAGATGCCACCTAGGGTACCTTAGTCCCCCTTAATCTCTTTTCAAGATTTAATTTCAAATCTTGGCAAGATTTAACCTCCTTTAGTTAATTTAATTAATATGTCAGCTTGGTATGGTGTAATTTTGGGATATTAAGTATGGATAAGTATAAATACAAGGTTCATTCACTCATTTTCATCCTAAGAAATCCCTAAGAATTCAAGTATTCAATTCTAAGGAAATTTTATGAGATCAAGAGCCATCATCAAGATCCAAGCATCATATCAAGGGTATTCTTGCATCATGTGTGCTTTAGAGCTAACATTTGTGATGTAGGGTTTTTATCCGAGTAAGTAATTTGAGTCAAGATCTATCAAGCACTCATTCGAGTCAATATTTACATTAAAGCTAGCCACTTCATACAAGTTTGTAGACTTCATAACAAGGGTTTGGTGATTTGCAATATAACACTTTTTTCATTCATCATTTCCCTCCATTTCTATCTCATTTCAAGTTTTAATTACCACTAAGGGGTTTGACCAATGCAAACCCCCATTTACTAGCAATTAACAAGTTTTTCCTCCCTTGCATGTTTTTTTTTTGTAGATTGAGGTTGAATACTTGAAGATCATTTGAAGTGAAAAGTTTTGAAGTTGAAAATTTGCATTGAAAAGTTTTCATGTTCAAGGAAACTCACCTATAGGCTAGATCTGGAAGTTTGAGGACATGAGATTCGAGAAGAAGGAAATGCAAACCTTGAACATCAGGACCACATTTCAAAGTTTTAAAAATTATAAAAGGAACAAATTTTTCACCAAGTGCATCTTAGTTCTGTCAAGGGTATTTTTTTAGATATTCTTTCAAATCTCGTTCCGACATTGGAAGATTCTACATCGGCCTCAAAAAGCAACAATGTGACTAAGAGAATAGTAAGGGCATGTTAGTCCTCTATAGCACATTTTGACAACTTCTTTGCATTTTGAAAATCCTCATCACATTTCAAGACTTCCTAGGTATACATAACTTAACTTGTTGCTGCATAATTTCATTATTTAGACTCATCATTTAGCCCACATTACTAGATTTTATGAGTTGAATGTTAAATTGTCTATTCCAAGATTTTTCTTGGTGGTGAACCCCTCAAAGCCTAAAAGAAACCTTCATAGGTCTTCCTTCTTGAGAATTGACTCATCTTTAAGGTTGATATTCAATCCAATTAGGGTTCCTAGGAAATTTTTGAATGACAATAGGATAATAGTGGTGCTCTGTGACCTAGGCAATATAACACCAATTTTCCATATTGTTCAAGGATTATCTTCATTGATATCGCAATTTAAAAGTTACTAATGTGATGATGAGTTTGCATGCTTTATTTTTTGGGATCTTCATGTTTTGTAGGTTGTTTATTAGCCACCCATTTTCTTATAATGGAATCACTCAAATTTCAATTTTCTATATCCTTAAGATTGATTCAATTTTGATGTAGACTTTGCTAGTTGACCTTGTCCAGGGTGATTTATGCATTCGTATGTTACTTTCAGATGATAGGATGGATTATTAGAGTATCTAGAAAGTCAATTGTAGGGACTTGTATCATGTGTTTATATCATGATGTCAAGATAGTTTGCTTACTTTTCATTCGATACACATTTAAGTGGGAGCTTTCGACATTGAATATTTGGTAGTGTTGGATAGATTTATAATGTTTTGATGGTATTTGTATATTATTTTCTTGGAGATATTGGTTCTACTACCTTTTATTGGCATTTCAATTTTATGTGTAGAGCTATCTGAAATTTATTTAGTATATGGTTTTCATGATGCCACATGTAGCTAGGTATCATGATTTAGTGGGAAATGTTGTCAGTGTTGTGATTCATTATTGGTCATGGATGATCATCTTTAGTGTTTTTGGATGTCTTAGAGGAGCCCTTAGATCATGTTGTTGCAGAAGAGTTCATTCACATTTATAGGTTCACTATTAGAAGATGGTTATCTTCATGTGATTAAAGATGTTGATTATTTTCTTAGATTGTGTTTGGTGTTATTCCTCTTTATATAAATAATAGTTTGAGTGTTGACATAATAAAGGTTATCTTGAAACCATGATGTATTTTTTTTTGCATGTGATCTCCTAGGAGGAGATGATAAGATCATGATGTGTGTTGCAAGTATGGATGTGTTTGGTGGTGTTGTCATTAATTTTTGCATTGATGTCAACACAATTTAGTTTGTTTGTAGATGGTACTTGTATAGTTGAGATACTATAGAATTTATTAGAGTACATGGAGCTATATTTATGAAGTTGTAGTTCTATTTTTTCCAAGTTCTTTTGAGGAAATTAAGAAATAATGAAGATAATGTTGATTCTATGTTATGAGTGTGCTCCAATATTGTGTGTTGAATTTATTCTTTATTGATCCTATGCATGTGCAGATCTATTGTATTGTTCAAGATATTGAATTGATAATACATCATAAGTTTCAACTTCTAGATCAAAGGAGAATGAAAGATGTGTTCATCGGTATGTGAACTAGTTTGACATAATTATTTTCTTGTGGACTGCGATAAATGTTTTCTCTTTACAGTCTTTTGGTGTGTTGTTTTAGATCTTGCAAATTTTGGAAATGTTTCATACTATTGGTCTCTATGTTTGATCAAATGTGCTTCTGATTAGGCACTTTGAAAGACCTACTCCACAAATCATATGTGTTGTTGGCTGGTTCGGATGGACTAGTGAAGACTATTCTACATTTGAAGACTAATTCATTTGCTATGAATGAATTTGAAGGTTTCTTAGAGATAGTAAAATGTCTTATGTAGCTTGTTGAGTGATCCACACATGATCATCTTGCTGAAGATGTGCATACTTCAAACATCATTATTTTTTTCATTAGGTTTGGCTGACTCGATGTCTATACATTACATAAATATTTTCATTGAATTAAGGAAGCGTTTGATTAATCCAAGATATTTTTTGGGTATTAATAAAATGTATAACTGGCCCTCTCTCATTCTTATCCACCGTAGGAATGTTGAGTAGTTGACCTAATTTGAATTTGTAAATTGAAGGATATTTAGCTGGCATTGGACAATGCTTATAGAGTTAAAGATAGTATAAAAGCAAGTCAAGATCTTGTGAATTGTGAGGTGTATGATAATAATAAAGAGTAGAGTGTGAACAAGTACAAAAATTAGAGTGTGCAAAAGTGAATCAAGGAAGCCATACTTTGATGTGATATATTCCTGAAGGAAGTGAGTTGATGGTGTCTACTATCTTCTAATCAAGCTGTGAATGTGAAGTTGTGAATGTGTGGTGGATCTTTATTTTTCTTTTCTTTTTCTATAGGAAGTGAGCCTCCTAGAAAATGAGTCCTATTGTAGGTAGTGAGCCTTTGTATCCAAGTAGTCAGACCTCTAGCAGTGAGCCTTTATATCTAGTATTGCATTATTACTATATTATGAGCTAATCCTCAGCATGGTTTTTCCCTCATTGGGTTTTCCACATAAATATGTTTTCTCTGGTGTTTAATTTCTATTATTTTCATTTCATGTTTACACTTTATAACAAACTGGATTAAAGTGGAATTGATTAAGGTTATTGGTAAAGAAATTTGATGCAACTAATTCACCCCCCTCTAAGTTATCTTTTGAATTTCAACAATTGGTATCAGAGCTTTGGTTCCTAGATGATAAGATTAATTTCTTGAGGTAGATCAGATGGTGCGCAATTTGTAAAACCCTATTTTGGATGCAATTGATTATAATGAATGGAAATAATAGATGAGAGGTTATGTGGTTTCTCTTGGTTTCAAGACCTAGAAAGTAGTAGAGAAAAAGTATGTTGCACCATCAACTCGTCCTTCCTCTACATATGATATTGTGGATTATGAGGAGAATAAAAAGGAAAGGTATGATATCTTTAGTGCTCTATCTAGAATTGAAAGGAAAAAAAATATTTCTTTAGGAACTACTCACGAAGTATGGGAAAATTTGAAAGAAATTTTAGATTAAAATTGTCACAGAAACTAACAGCTAAGAAAAAAATTGAGACCTTAAGAATGGAAGAGAGTGAAGATATTTCAAGCTATTATCAGAGAGTTGAACTTATAGAAAATGAGATCAAGAATCAAGGAGGTACCATGTCAGATGAAGATATAATTGAGAATATTTTGATGACCCTACCAGATAATTATACTGAAAAAATATTTCTATTGAAGACTCATATGATCCAAAGGTATTTACTAAGGAGCGCCTATTTAGTGTCTTGAATTCATTTGAGATGATAAAATTTGTAATAAATCAAGAGAAAAATGAAACAACATTTAAAGCAATGAATATAGGAGATGAATCAGATGATGATGGTTCAAAAGAGTTGGAAGAAAAATTCACAAGGAAATTGAAGAAAGGTGTTGGTAAATATAAATGTATGTTTCCATTTAAGTGTTTCATTTATGGAAATATTTGTCATTATACATCAATATGTCCTAATATAGGTACATACAAGAAGAACAAAAATGATAATAAAAATTACAAAGATAAGAAGGATGGGAACTTCAAGAAATTGTATTATGTCAAAGAAGATGAATGAATTTATGATCATGAGTCTAATTTTGAGGAGGACAAAGATTATTTTTTATTTCTATCCCTGGAAAATAATGTTGTATTTGCTAACCATGGAAGAAGTGCAAATGAATCTAGTTTGGAGAGAAAGAAGGAAGACATGGAAGGTACTCTAGTTACTTCTTTCCACGCTAGAGAGGATGAAGAATTTTGTGTAATTGATAGTGGTTATTCAAATCACATGACTAGAGATAAGAGTAAGTTCACTAAACTTGAAAAGTATAATGGAGGAATATTTATATTTAGAGATGACTCTGGTGCTACAATGTTTAGTAAAGTAAGTATTAGTTTTGATGGAAAACATAGTGATAACGATGTATATTATGTTAAGGGTTTAAGGCATAATCTCTTAAGTGTTGGATAGATTTGTAGAAAAGGATTTAAGCTTGTGTTTTTGGACAACACTTGTGAGATCATAAAAGGATCTGAAACTAGGGTAGTAGTAGGAAGAAGAACTCATGGAAAGATCTATCAGCTTAAGAGTGTTGATAGTCAATGTTTTGTTTAAAGATTAATAAGAGTTGGATATGTAACTAGAGGATGGGAAATGTAAATTTCAACAATCTAATCAGTATTAGTTCTAAGGAAGTTTTCAGAGATCTTCCTAGAATCACAAGGCCTTCAAATTCAATTTGCAGTAGTTGTCAACTAGGAAAACAAACAAGAAATATTTTAAAGGAAAACAACAATCTTCAACCAGAATGTTGGAACTAGTTCATATAGACCTATGTGGTCCTATAAGAACCAAAAGCCTTAATGGGGACATGTACTTTGTGATCATGATTGATGGTTAATCTAGGATGACATGGGTTACTTTTCTTCGAGATAAATCTCAGCCTCTTCGTAGATTCAAGGTATTCAATGAAAGAGAAGAAAATGAGGTAAACCTAAGAATAAAATGTTTAAGGTTTGATAGAGGTGGAGAATCCACTTCTAGTGAGTTTAATGAATTCTATGAAGAACATGGCATAAAGAGACAATATTTTTCTCCAATAACCCTCAGTAGAACGGAGTCGTAGAAAGGAAGAACTGGACTATTCAGGAAGCTACCAGAATTATGATGAAATAAGTGAATGTCCCTGATGTGTATTGGAGAGAAACAATCCACATTGTTATTTACATTCTTAATAGAGTTCAGATCAGAGATAACAACACTAAGACTCCTTATGAGTTATGGACTGGTAAGACCCCCACTATTAAATACTTTAATTTGTCTAGAATAAAATTTTACCTTAAAATATATGATGAGAATATTTGTTTAGTTTGATGCTAGATGTGATGAAGGAATATTTCTTGTATATTCGAAAAATAATAAGGCATATATATGCTTCAATAAATGACCAAGGAAAATACTTGAAAGTTCTAATGTAAAGGTTGATGAAGCTAAGTACAAACTAGTTGAGATAACTGAAGTTGAACCAAATGATCCTATTTGTGAGAATGTGCAAGAAGAAGAAAAGCAAGAACATGTTATAGCTATGAAGAAGATATTTAGATATCTTACGGAAACTCCAAATTATTGGCTATGGTATCCAAAGGGTAATGATTTCACATTGAATTTCTACATTGATGCAGATTGGGTTGGTTGTGTAGATGACCGAAAGAGTAGAAGTGGCGATGCATTCTTCCTTGGAGGAAGATTAGTTTCATGGTTGAGTAATAAATATGATTTAGTTTCTTTATCCGCTATACAAGCTAAGTATATTGCACCATCATCCTATGGTACATAGGTACTTTCGATGAAGCAAAACTTGAAGGACATAGGTGTGATTTTTTATGATCCTATTTCTATCTTTTGTGACAATAAAAGTGTTATAAACATTTCAAATAATCTAGTGATGCATTCTAGGACAAAGCACATATCTATCAGGTATCAATTCTTTAGGGAGGTGTTGAAGAATGAAGTTAGACTTGAATATGTACCTACCAAGCAAAAAATTACAGACATATTCACTAAAGTCCTTTCAAAGGATACTTTTGAGTATCTTAGGGGGAAGTTAGGGGTTACTACCCCTCCTTCCTTTAACTAAGTGCACATGGAGGTGCTCATGTCTAGTGGTTTCATAAATTATTTTTATCTAGTTTGATGACTGTGGTCTACTCCTCAGGGGGAGCAGAGAGATGCATTTTTTTAGTATGTGATGTGAGTGCATTACTATGGGGGAGTGATCAGAGATTTATATGGCAAGAGTTTTTCATGCAAATTTTTTTTTGACATTGATGTCAAAGGAGAAGAGAAGTTCATGTGAAAAATATGAAAAGTGAAAAAGAATCTTGTAGGGAGAAAAGAGAAGAGGAAGGAAGAGATTGTGTATGTTTTCTTTAATGGTTTTTCACATCCCGTGTTACCATTAATCAAAAAGGGGGAGATTTTTGCAAGTATGGATGTTTTTGGTGGTGTTGTCATTGATATCAACATGGTTCTATTTTTTTTATAGATGGAAATTGTATAGTTGAGATACTATAGAAGTGCTTAAAGTACATGGAGCTATATTTATGAAGTTTTAGTTGTGTTTTTTCCAAGTGCTTTTGATAAAATTAAATAATAGTGAAGACAATGTTGAGTGTGTGTTTTGAGTGTGCTCAGGTATTGTGCTCTGCATTTCCTCTGTGTTTATCCTATGCCTATGTGGATCCATGGTATTTTTCTTGATCTTGAATTTATAATATATCATAAGTTTTACCTTTTGGATCGATGGGGAATTAAAGATTTGGTCATCACTATGCGAACTAGTTTGATAGAACTATTTTCTTGTGGACTGGGATAAATGTTTTGGCTCTGTAGTCTTTTGGTGTGTTGTTTCAAATCTTGCAGATTTGGGAGATGTTTTATACTATTGGTTTTTGTGTTCTATCAAATGTGCTTGTGATTGAGTTCTCTAAAAAGACTTTCTCCAGAGCTCTTGTGTGTTTTTGGTTGGTCCAGTTGGATTGGTGAAGAATATTCTACATTTGAAGACTACTACAGTTGTTGTGGATGAATTTGAAGGTTTCTTAGAGATGGTAATATGTCTAGTGAAGCATGCTGAGTGATCCACATGTGATAATCTTGCTAGAGATGTGAATACTTCAACAATCATTGGTGTTTTCATTAGGTTTGGCTGACCTAGTGTCTACACGTTACATAAAGATTTGCATAAAATTAAGGAAGGGTGTGATTGATCCACAATATTGTTCGGGTCCTAATTAAATGTGCAATTCATCCTCTCTCATTCTTACCCACCCAGGGAATGTTGAGTAGCCAACCTAATTTGAATTTGTAAATTGAAGGATATTTAGCCAACCTTGGAGAATTCTTCTAGGGTTGAAGATGGTATAAAAGAAATTCAATAGCTTGCAAATTTTTAGGCATATGAGAACAAGAAAGAAGAGAGTGTGAACAAGTATGAAAAGAAGAGTGTGTAAGAGAGAATCAAGGCAACAATACTTTGATGTTTTAGATTCCTAAAGGTAGTGAGATGATGGTGTCTACTATATTTTGATCAAGCTGCAAATGTGTGGAACCTTTGTGGTGGATATTTATCTATCTTTTCTCTTTTTATACGAAGTGAGCCTCCTTCTGGACAATGATTCTTATTATCAATAGTGAGCCCTCTGGTAGTGAGCCTTTATATCTAGTATTGCATTATTACTATATTGTGAGCTAATCATCACCATGATTTTTTGCTCATTGGGTTTTCCATGTAAATCTAGTGTCTTTGGTGTTTGATTTTTGTTATTTGCATTTCATGATTACACTTTATAATATCCTAGGTTAAAGAAAAATTGATTAAGTTTAGTGGTAAAGAAATTTGATACAACTGATTCACCCCCCCTTTTAGTTATCTTTTTCATTTCAACAATGTGATGGTTTTGTTCTTGATTTTATGATTGGAGCTTTGGAATTGATCTTTATTTTTTTCTTGGTATTGAGTATGATGGTGATTGCCATGGGAGTTTCATGAGGATGTTTTTTTACATCTGGATCTTAGCATGGATTGATTAGTTCTAGGTGCTTTTCGATAATACGAAACTTAGGTGAGATTTGAGATCTCTTATAATTAGAGAAATTTAATTGGGATGGTTAATATTTGGAGGTTTTAGTAGGAATTCCAAGGATCCTTCACTTGGATATGGATTCGTGTTCATGATGGAACTATAGAGAATATTTTTCATCGAGTGATTCATGTTGACTTGTTTATCCTAGAGGAGCATTCTCATTCCCCACTAGTAGCCTACTTGGTGGTTTATCATATAAAAGGTACTTTCTTATTCTTGTTTAAAATGTGTTATGTTTTGTGCTTTTCTTCTCATGGAAACAAGTCTTGAGCCATGGTGACTGATTTTGGGAGACACATTTGAGGATTATTTAACATGAGTTTTTATTTCTTTAATTTTGATAGATATGGATCTTGAGCTATGGATAGTTGGTTCTAGAGGATTCATTTTGAGGGGTTATTAGCAATTTTATATTCTTACACATGTGATTTAATGCTATTATCCACTAATGTGGAGTTTTAGAAGATAGTCATTGAGTTGATTTCCTAATTTGGGAATGTATACATTGAGTTTGATTTTGATGGTTAGAGAGGTTTACGCCCACATTAGTATTAGGCATGATTCATATGTTTATTTGATATAAGAGATTAAAAATTTGGTTGTTGTTGAGAAATTTAATTTGGGGTTGTAAGGAAGTGATAATTGACACAACATAGCACTTTGATATGTTGGTAGGACATTTTATGGTTTATAGGTTTTCTTTCTTAATTCTATTTTTAATTCTTTGAAGTTCATGTTCATATGTTTTGGGAGCATTTTGGTGACTATATGTTGTAAAAGAATTTTAAGATACTTGGGTTGCATGTGTAGATCATTATGATTATACTTGGCACTTCATGTTCTTATTATTTATCAAAAAGTAGTATAGTATTAATTGGAAGACTTGATATGACTTGATCATTTTTATATATGATATTATCAATATAGTGGGAGTTCCTGGATATCTATGTTCTTCAATGATAGGTTTGATATAAGGAGATTTTGATTGTAGTTTATGTGTTACATATGTCGGTATGAGCTTACTAATGTTGTTAATACCTAGGAGGTATGGATGGTTGGATGTATTACCATGTATAAATGATGCTATTTTAGATCAGGTGGGTTTTTATCTATGACATCAATATGGAGCCTTTGTTATCACTAATATTTGACGCATTTGTTTTTGCTCTGGTGCATCTTCACCTTAGCATGTTGGAGGCTGAGACGAGTTCTTGATTTAGATTGTGATCACTTTGGTTTTATTGTAGGTATCTTGATGGAGCATAACAACATGAGGAAAATTCATGTAGTGTCATGTATGGTTGCGATGATGTATTCTATTCATTGACCCTTGTGGAGAGTTCTAGTATTTGGTGTTGTACAACATTGCATAAATTGATTTATTATGATTTTGTAATTAAATAATTATATAGTGTTCATGTACCTAGTGTAATGACATTATTTTTCCCAAAAGATCAACAAAGGATTAGTAATACCTACATGTTAATACAAACATCAAATAATGAAATGCAAAGGAGAAAATATAAAGAAATGTAAGAACTGGAAAGATCTCATCCATTCCTACGCTCCATATCTGACTTCCATTGCACCTCGTCAAGCTTGTTGATGATGATGGATGCCCTCAAATTTGTGAGCAAACTCTAAATGTGCCTAGACCTAGCAGAGCTTTTGAAGGTTTTATGAAATGACTCTATGTGCAAAATAGAATTTTACTTCTATTATGCAAATAGTAATAATAGCCTAAGATGATAGAATGTCAATAATAAAAAAATTGTTTACGCAATGATTCATCAATCCCGAAAATAAGATCAAGATTGTCATTTTATAGAAAATGCAATCTTAAATGGATGGACGAGATGAGAGATTGAGGAATGCCCTAGAATCAAAGGTCAAGATTCAATAAGGCAACTCTCAATTAGGGTTAGGGAAAAATTCCTACATGTGTGAATAAGATTTAATTAAATGAATTAAATCAAGACTGAATGTGACAGTTGAGATGAAATTAGTAAAAAATAGAAGACAAGAGGATGAGATTTTAGAAAATCAGTAATTTTAGAAATTACTTCATTTATAGAAGAATAATTCCATTTCGAATTAAATTAATTCAAAATATGGATTTTGTGAGGTAAGAAGTAATTGATTTTTGAAATTAATTACTAAATGAAGAATCAGTTAAGTATATGAGATATTTTTAAATGATTTTTTTTATTTAAAAATATAGAAGTGTCACATACAATAATTAAATAATTACAAATAATTATTTAATTTAGAAGAAGTAGTTAATTAATTAAATAAATTATCAAATCTATTTAATTAAGAGGATTTAGGAATTAGTGACACATTAAATAAATATATTTTAAGTATATTCATTTAATAATCAAGAGGACATTAATGATCAGGATTAATTAAATAAATAAGATTTTATGTAATTGCAAGAAGACTTTGATAATTAGTGACATTATTAAATAGATAAATAAGATTTATTTACTTAATAATTTTGAAGAGTGAGAGATTATGAATTAATTAAATAATTATGAATTATTTAATTAATAGTTGAATGTGGGTTAGAAATATAATTAAAATATTATAATCATGTTTATGACAAAAGGTGGTAGAATAGTGGTTGCAGGTCTAAGTCATTTTTAGGTGTCTACATTTTCCCCTCTTTCTCATAATGTAGCTTGTCACATTGTGGCAAAGAAAACAAGTCCAAAATATGTCCCAGTGAAGGTACAGAGTGCCTATGACCCCTCAAGAAAATTTTTGAATTTTGACCTGGGGTCAGAAAAATTTAGAAAATATCTCGACTAGTCAAATTAATGACTAGATAAGTAAGGGCGCGAATGGTTTCGAAAATAGAGGACATTAATCTAGGAAAAATTCTAGTCAAATGTGGTCAAATGAGCCTCTAGTATAACCTACCAGGTCAAAACCCTAATTTTCAACCTATAAATAGGTTGAAAAGGTTAATCCAAATGTCATTTTCTCATTTACAATATAGAGAATTCAGAAATCAGAGCTCTGAGAGACAATGGTGATTCCAGCGACTACACATCGTGGATATTGTGTGCGCACATTCCGACGACTTGAAGGCGCAGAGGCACCAGTAAGTACCCTATCCAACTTTTCAAATTTTAAATTTTATGCATTTATTAGGGTTTTAAGGGTGGGAATCAAATTCTTTGCGATGCAAATGATGTCGCATAAGCCACAAATGTCTTCGTGTTCAATGCATTTGATTGCGTCATGATGCAAGTGCGATGGGAAAGATATTTTTTTGTACGATTGCACAACCACAAGGGGAAACGATGCATTCACAAGGTTGCAACACAATTGATGACTTTGCGACATGTTTGCCATTTTGTAATGCAATTTTCAAGTTCAAAGACACATTTGCGAAATCACAATGCAATTGTCAATCCAAACGATGCATTCGTTGTTAGATCGTGCATTTTCTATCTACAATGACACATGCGTTGTTAGATTGCACATTTTCTGGTTAGAATGACGCATTTGACATATTGCAATGCATTTTTCATGCACAGAGCCACATTTGTAAAATTTTGACAGATTTGTGGTCAACATGACGTAATTGTAGTTGACCAAAGTTGACTTTTGTTGCCCTTGTGCTGAGATTAGTTTGCATGTACCCTTGACTTGCTAGTAGTAGAAAACTATCTAGAATGTTGTTTAATATGTGATAATCTTTGGCCTTTCTTTGTGTAGAGTCAGCTTGTACCCATTTATACCCGAGAGTTTTGACCGGCGACGTATGCCTTTAGAGATTGCCTTAGGGATAGACAGAGGTAGCAGCTGATGGCCCTAGGATTATACCACATCACCTATATGCCCATTATTCAGGAAAACAATGGTTTGCTGATAGATCTTTGTGAGAGGTGGCATTTAGAGACCTATTTGTTTCACATGCCTACTAGAGAGGCGATACTGACCTTTGGAGGATGTCTACCACATTCTCCACATTTTGATTAGTGGAGAGAGGGTCACCTATGATCCGTACTGAGGGTGACAGGCCCTACCCGAGATGTATGAGCATGTTGACGATGCCCTATTGGGCATGGATGGTTATGAGATCAGTTGGGATGTTGTAGCTAATCGGTTTCCTAGATTTGATGCCATGCTTATGACCTTGATTTCCAAATTATTGATCCTAGATCGCCGTGGTCACTGATTTGCCATTGGATGGGGGGATTTTTCTTGTTCGCATGCAAGGATAGAGGATTGTGTTCACTTGGGGGCCATGTTGTATCATCAGTTACATGAGGTTGTCTACCACTAGGGGCACATTATTAGTTGTGGCACTACTCTCCTAATAATCTAGGTATGGGAGCGTATTCCCATGTTTCAACCATCGGTGCAGATTCAACAGCTAGGTGATGGGATGCCTTAAGTTTATTTACATGCAGGATCAGTTAGCCAAACTCATGTGGGAGATAACGGGTACTGCCGTCATCAGATTGATATGATGATCAGTTTTATTTAGAGACCCTACAGAGATTATGCACAGTGGTTGGATGAGGATGACCACTTATCCTTTTGTAGAAAGTTTCAATACTTGATTGGCCGCATGGTACAGACTCAGTGGATTATCAAGATGTACCTACCCCAATGGGTACTATGGCAGTTTGGGGAGCAGTAGGTTCTGCCAATAGGCATGGTAGAGTATGCTCGATCTTCTAGGGAGACCATGTGGGGGGCGCCCATATCAGTTACACTAGTCGAGTAGTAGGTTGATATTTTCATGGTAGTTCAATGGGTATGGAGAGGGGGTCCAGTAGATCTAGGGACATCTGCTGAGTTTGACACCTGGTGGAAAGTTCATAGGCCCATCCTGTTCATAGATCTAGATGGTCCACCACCAATAGATCAGAGGTCAGTCATTCCACTGATACTGAGGAGAGGTCAGGGTGGTAGAGATGGAGGGAGAGATGGCATAGGTGATGGGGCTAGAGTTGGAGGTAGGGAAGTTGGAGGTTGAGATGGGGGCGAAGGAGGAGGAGAGAGAGTCGAAGGTGAGGGCTGAGGAGGTCAGAGGGGGTGAGGAGGAGGCCAAGGTGGTGGTTGAGGAGGAGGCCAAGGTGAGTGTAGAGGAGAGAGTAGAGGAGGATCCACTTGTTGGGGGACACCCTCTTGACATAGATGTGGAGGAGGTCCGGGTGGAGGAGGAGAGAGATGAGGAGGAGGAAGATGAGGCAAATCAGTGACTATGGGAGGGCATGATCTTCGAGGATGATGGGGGTGATAGATCACCCATTTTGCCTATTGATGCCACTATTGATCAATGGATTGCAGATTTATAGAGCAGACTAGATGTTGCCTTGTCTCAGAACAAGGCCTTGGCAGTGGAGCTAGAGGTCACCCAGGTGGAGAGAGATCAAGCTATTCTCCAATGGTAGGAGTTAGATTGGTGGGTGACAGAGTTTTCCGAGTTGTGCTCAAGGTTGATAGGAGATATGGCCAGAGAGTTGGCTAGGATGGCAAAGAGTAGGGGGTGGTACAAGGTATTATAAGAGTAGGAAGCTCCCTTAGAGAGACGGAACCCAGGGTTGTTATGATCCTACAACAGGACAGGTAGTGGCAGCCGAGCACACAACAATAGGTCTCATAGCAGTAGTTACACCAGTGTTGGGGGCTCTACTACATCAGGGCAGTCATCAGGTCATAGGTCAGATAGCTCTCATAGGCACTCATCAGGCCATAGTCACATATCAGAGCATGGGCATAGATTAGTGTCATCAGAACACCACTCCCATTGAAGTCACATTTCATGTGGTTGGTCAGGCACAACCACCTCGCAGTTCACCTCCATAGGATAGAGGAGGGCCATCCTAGGACTTTTTTGTAGATACTTGTATATTTTGATATTCGAGCCTGCGAGCTCCATTTTTTGGGATATCCTATGAATCTATCCTATGACATTAGATGTTTTTTGAGATTATATATATATGTGCAATGCAGTTTTGATGTGGCCTATATGATGTTATGTGTTATGGTATTCTATGATTTCATGAGATGCTTATGTGATGCTATGAAGTGTATTTATGCTTATAGTTATGAATACAATTATGGATGTGATTATGTATGTATTATGTAATGTGATGATGATGTGATTCCTATATGCTGATGCAAATGTTTATTTATGATGCTTATGTGTTGATGCAAATGATGATTTTATGAATGGATGTAAACGATAACATTTATGCAATGTGAATTATGGTATGTGATTTATGCAGATGTGAATATGAAATGCTCATGCCATTAGGTATGCAACTTTTTTTTTGCTTTTTGTCGTAGGATATCATCAGAGAACCATAGAATAGAAGATGAAGATGGATGTTAGTGCGAAGAATGATATGCATGTTAGTGCAGAAATTAAAAATCCTTCAAAGCTTTTCTATAGTGGTATCCTAGTTGTTTCTCTTTAATCATCATTGGGCGAAAAATGTCATGATGGTCAACAAACACTATTATATGACATAGATCAATAGTTTGCAAGGTCGAACCATCACGTAGATCAACATTCATGGACAAAGGATGATCATGACTCGTGCAAGGAACACAATTGCCCCTAGTCACTTTGTCATGACCAACCGCCATAAAAACCATACTAATCATGAGACGTTGCTGCTTCTCTAAATCCTAATGATAGGACATCCTTGAGAAACTAGTAACATGATAGTAACAAAAAAAGAAAACAATAAAATCATCACACTACGTCGTTGCTTCTCTAAATTTGGAAGTAGGACATCTTCGAGAAACTAGTAGTAGAGTGATAAGAAGACAAGGATTATCATCATGATATGTCATGGTTCTTAAGACATAAGGAACTAATATCATGATAATTATCAAAAGATAGATAAAATTTTGCCAAGTGTTTTCCAAGTGTTTTAATGTCAGGTGTTGTCAAATGTCGAGCAATATCAAATTCAGGAAGGACACATCCTTAATGACATTGATATCTAGGAGATCAATTCTCAGAGTTAGGAGAATCCATCAAAATGCTAGATGATGATAGTGATTCTTAGGAAAGACACATCCAAAAGTATAAAGAAGTGACAATAGTTGCTCTTCAAAAGGACACATCTTGAAGAAGAACTCAAAGTTTTGCCATGATAAATTGCCTTGATATGATTTTGACTACATGTCATTGCTGACATGTTGCATTGACTGAAAATGTTTGACGAAGTAGATTTCTGATAGACTGATAGCTCAAGATTGATATAAGATTTGATTGATTTGATAGTTTGATGTTTGTGAATGTGTAGTGCCATGAACCCGAATGGACTGACCTAGTGCAGCCTCGGGCGTCCATCGATTGATGGCCTTGCCTACGTCGTGCACTCAAAGACCTCATAGTTTGACATGATCAATGACATTGTCCAAAGGACAAAAACTTGAATCATGATTTATTTGAAAAAACCTAGAAGGACTGACCTAATGTCTCAGGGATTCAATGATGAATCTTGCCTACGTAGAAAATGCACAGAGACAACGTAGTTCAGACTAATTACAAAAGATTGATTGATATGACTGATTGGATTGACAAGAGAGTCACTAATTTTGAATTTTTTTTGGGATTTTAAAATTGATTTTGATGTTTTTGTATTTTCTTAGGACTTTTTCAAAATTTTATGTCTTTTTTCAGAACCTTTTCACATGTTTTAGGATTTTTTCAGGACTTTTTCACATTTTACAAATTTTTTTCAGGACTTTTTAAGAATGCAGGATCATGTGTCGTACCCATTGCAATTGTACAAAAAAGGTCTTGCCCCTAGACAAAGCAGGGATTATCCAAGTCAAATGATATGGAGATAGGTAGATGCAAGGCAAAGGCAAGGATATGCAAGAAATGATGTCAACCATATGCTAACCATGGTTAGATTTGATAGGACATAAGATGGATGTCATGATTGTGTCAAGCCTTTGTGATTATGACAAATGGATAAAGGTTGATCTGAGTGATAGTAGATGGCAAAGCAACGACTGACTACGCATGGTGCCTATTTGCCAAGTTTTCACCATGGTACTTATCCAAAGCATCTATTTGCTAGGTTTTCCCTATTGGATGAATTCATTTCTTTTTACTAATTTTGCCATTCTTTTTTTATATTTATATTTATTTTTTTTGGTGTCATGAAGATGCCTATTTGTCAGGTTTTCATCAAGGGATGATTTTTTCTAGTTTTCAATGTTTTTGTATTTTGCAAGTTTTCACCCAAGCTCTCTGATGCTATGTGTAGAAATTTCTCAGGTGTAAGCTATTGATGGGTTCTGTTAGCTATTCTCCATCAGGTGTGGCCAATTGATAAGCTCTAGAACCAAATGTGGCAGTAATGATATAAGGACCAAGCTAATTAGCCTCAAACTTACCAAGCTTTTCACTGTCTTCTTGATTTTCGGGATTCTGCATCAGAACCAAGTCATCAATTTCAAACTTTCTCACCATGAATCTCTTGTTATAGCTTTGGAAAAGATGATTTTGATATGCCTGTAAATGATTTAATGCATTTTGTTGTCTATCTTGTAGCATTTCGAGCTCATGTAGGTGAGTATGTTTGTACTCTTCATTATCAATCATTCCTTTCCAAGAGACTCAGAGAGAAGGAATTTTGACCTCGATGGGTAATATGGCCTCAGATTCATAGACCAGGGAAAATGGAGTGGCTCCAATGGGGGTACGAATGCTAGTACGATAGGCCCATAAAGTAGGATTAAGTTGTAGATGCTAATCTCGGCCAATGTCATTAACAGTCTTCTTCAAAATGCAAAGAATTATTTTGTTGGACGCCTTAGCTTGGCCGTTACCTTGTGGGTAATATGGGGTTGAAAAATGGTGTTGGATGTGGAATCACTCATAGAGCTTATGAATGCCCTGATTTTTTAATGGACTACCATTATCTGTGATGATGGATTGTGGGACACCATACCGGCAAATGATGTAATTTAGGATGAACTTGGATATTTGTTTACTGGTGATGTAGGTGAGAGGGATGGCTTCAATCCTAGTAAAATACTCAGTGGTGGTGATTATGAATTTATGGCCATTAGAAGAGGATGGATGCATCTTACCCATGAGGTCAAGTTCCCATTGTGTGAAAGGCCATGGAGAAGTGATAGGTCTCAATTCTTGTGTAGGTGCATGAATCAGATCATTGTGCACCTGGCATTTCTAACATGTTCTAACAAACTAAAGAGCATTTTTTTCCAATATCATCCAGTAGAACCCAAGTTTGGTGAATTTTCGAGCTAACATTGCACCACTCAAATGAGATTTGCATATACCCTCGTGTACCTCTCATAAATTTGGCTGTGCTTCATCAGTGTCGAGACAACGAAGAAGGGTGTTATCAAAGCCACAACGGTATAAGGTGTCACTGACGATGTTATGTCTAGCCACTTTTTGGATGAAGGACTTTCTTTGGTTGTTGGACAGGTTGGGTGGGAGGGTTTGGGATTTAAGATAGTCGTATATGTCCTGGTACCAAGGTGAACTAGGACCAACAATCTCACACACCATTGTTGACTTTGGAATATCATATGTAGGCATCACCAACTGTTCCACTAAGAATTCAAACTATGACACATTCTTAGGGATTTCTAAGAGAGATCCTATGGTAGCCATTGCATCAGCTACCTTATTTTGTGTTCTTGGGATTTGTTTAAATGCAATCATTTTGAAGTACATTAAGAAACTATCCACCATGCACTTGTAAGGGAGAAATTTTTCATCCTTTGTGTCATAGTCATAATTCACTTGGTTGATGACTAATTGAGAATCCCCAAATATGAGGAGTGTTTGAATTTTCCATTGAATTTCTATCTTGAGACCTATGACCAATGCCTCATATTCTACAATATTATTTGTACAAGGGAAAGTGATCTGAAATGATTTAGGAATTGAATCACATTGTGGTGTGATAAATAATATGCCAACTCCTAAGTTGTGCCCAGTGTGGGACCCATCAAAGTATAGTTTCCATGGTAAATTTGGTTCTGCATGAAAGATCGACTCATCAGGAAAATCAGTTATCAACAGATGAGTGGCTTGGATTGGTGCATCTACCATTTGATCTGCTATTACTTGACCTTTTATAGCCTTGCACTCCACATACTGTATGCCATACTCACTTAATATCATGACCCACTTCGCCAAGCGACCTGTAATGTTGCTCGACTTAGGAGATACTTTAATGGGTCAATATTTTTTATCAAATGTGTTTGATGGCTTAACATATAGTGTCTTAGTTTTTGCGCTGCAAAGACAACTGCTACACATGCCAGTTCAATGGTTGTGTATTTGAGCTCATATCCAATTAATGTGTGATTGATATAATATATGGCTCTTTATTTTTCTTCATGGTCTTTTTGTGCAATAATGCCCCCAGTGCATTTGTCGTTGTAGAGACATATAGGATCAATGGTTTTCCCTCAATAGGTGGTATTAACACTGGTGGTGTTAATAGATATTCTTTAATTTGGTCAAAGGCTATGTTGCACTTATCTGTCCATACAAAAGGAATGCTTTTGTGGAACAGATATTGGAATGGTTGACACTTGTCTACCAACTATGCAATGAAGCAACGAATAGACTACAATCTGCCTTCAAGTGTTTGCAACTCACTAATTCCTCTTGGAGGAGGCATGTCAAGAATTACTTTTACTTTTGCAGGGTCAACCTCAATGCCTCGGTATGAAACTATGTATCCCAAGAGCTTGGCTGAACTGACTCCAAAGACACATTTCTTTGGGTTCAAATGAACCTTGTAATCCTCAATCTGTCTAAAGATTTTGTCTAGGAATTTGAGATGATCTTTTCTTGGCAAAATGTTTTCCAATAAGTCATGTGCATAATCTTCCATTAGGATATGCATCATGCCATGGAAGATTGTTGTCATAGCCCTCTGGTACATGGCACCTAGATTCTTTAAACCAAAAGGCATGATGTTCCAATAGTATGTTCCCCAAGGGCAATTGAATGCCATTTTATGTTGATCCTCTATTGCAATTGGGATTTGGTTATAGCCTGAAAAACCATCCATGAGAGATAGCATCTCATATCCTACCGTGAGTTCAACAATCATATCTATGTTTGGTAGGGGGAAGTCATCCTTTGGGAAAGATTTTTTTAAATCTCTGAAATCCATGCAAATATGGATTTGTCCATTCGGCTTGGTAACACAGACAATGTTTGATATCCAATCAACATAGTCTATTGACCTTATGAACTCAACATCCAACAACTTCTTTAGTTCAGCCTTGACAAGTAGTGCAATCGGTGGATGCATCTTGCGGAAATTTTGTTTGACTGGCTTGATTCCTAGGATTAGAGGAAGAAAATGTAAAACCAATGTTGGATCAAGGCCTGGCATGTTAGCATAAGACTATGCAAAGTTAACTTTCCCATCTGTGAAGAATCATTGAAATGCAGTTTTTTCTTCTTCTGACAATGATAGTGGCCTTAGATAAATTCAGCTCATGGGTGGGTTTAGGAATGGGGTAGGATGATTTTGGTATTGCCGATGAAACTTTGTGTTCTTCTGGATTCCAAGGAATGCTTACCCATTCCTTATTTTTGGAATGTCGGTCAATAGGGTCAATGTTATATTCCATGCAAAATCGTTCTTCAAATGAAGGTTGGCCAGGTTCCAAGAATAGTTCATCAATGTCATAGTCACTGACGGTTTTGTTAGATCCCCATTCCCAGTCATTTGAGTTTGTTTTGGTAAGGGATTCTTCGCATGTATCAACACCTTCTTAACCATTACAACCTTGCTTGAAATTTCAAGGGTATGTTGATCGTCAGTTCTGACTTGGTCAAATCCTAGCCCTATGTATCTTGGTCTTGCTATCATGATAATAGATTCCCATCTTTTGTTGTTCTTTCCAAGGCCGCTTGTACCATTGAAACCTTGGGCTTTGCATATATCATATCCTTTTCCATGGAGATGCAACAGTAGTGGAGATAACTCTATTGGGTCTTTGTAGCTCCAGTTATCCATGTCAATAATGACTTGATTACCCATATCACCCCATCGTGTAAAAAAACTTTTTGGTAGAGCCTTGAAAGTTATTTTGGGCTCTACTAGAAAACATGGTCTACCATAGACCTTAGGTGGCTTCGGTATCGTGGTTATATAGTAAGTTGTATTCAATTTAAACTCTCCTCAACCAAGGTCTTAGATTTGAAGGTCTTTACTTGGGATGAAGGCCAATGGAGATGGTGTCATAGAAGGTGATGGAATGGATGATTTTGTGAGTGTCGATGGGTCAATATATTTGGATGAGGTGGAAGATGAGGCCTCCCAATTGATGGGTACCTGGTGCTCAGTGGTGGCTCATAGGATGGTGCAGTATTGGAATGGATCAGGATCTCCTGGGATAGTGATGTCGGTTCCATCAAAAGAGAATTTCAGGAATTGGTGATACGTCGATGGAATGGCCTTTAGAGCATGAATCCATGGATGACCAAGTAAGATATTATAGTGTATGTCATGATCCAAGACCTGACATGTTGTGTCTATGATAACTGGTCCTACACGGAGTGGAATGGTAATGATGCCTTTAGAAGCGTGTTCTTCATCATCGTATGCCTTGATGACGATGCTCTTGCTAGCATCTACACACACATTAGAAAAACCAAGAGATTTAACCAATTTTAGAGAGCAGATGTTCAATCCTGCTCCACCATCTACTAGGACTCCTCTAACCTTATTCTTATGGAAAAAAACCTCAATGTGAAGGGAATCATTATGCGATGGTTTGGGTGAGGAATAGTTGTTGTATGAAAAGGTGATGTGGTGAGGCAAATTTAGATATCCAGACATAGTCTCAAAGTGGTTGACATCCATGTTGGTTGGGATAGATGACTGTTGCAAGAATTTATTGAAGATGGCCTTATGTGTGGGTGATATATAGAGTAGTTCGAGAATGGATATTTGGGAAGGTGTTTTATTTAATTGCTCAACAATGTTGAACTTTAGTTTTGGGTTGGACTGTCTATCGAATGAACCAGATATGGTGATTTTTGGTTGACTTGCAGAAGGACCTGGGATAGTGACCTTGCCTTTACACATAGTCACGTTGCATTTCAGGGCTTTTTTAATGTTAATGGTATTAATAGATTCATCTTCATTAGCAGTACGGAGATTGTTAATAATAATACCATCAGGATAACTGTATGTAAAACAGATAGTATTGTAGGCCAGATGACTGTGGTTGGCTTGATTGTTGGTATTCTTTGTGCCAAACGAGGAAGATTTACCATGATCTTGTAGTGGGTTTTTGTGTGTGGTATGATCTGCATTAGATGTAAATGATTGACCACCCAATTTGATGGTGTGGTTCTCTATGAGGTCTTGCACCAAATTTCACAATTATCAACAAGAGGAAGTTTTGTGCTCTTTGGCATGGTGGTAATCATAAAATGAACTATCATCCCACCATGACGGTTTGAACTAACCAGGGTCGTATGGTTTTGGCTCTTCGAGTGTTATGACATAGTTTTGATTGGTTCACCCAAAGGGGTGTATGTGCATTTTTGGAATTGTCAGGGTTGATGCAACTACCTTTGATTTGTTTGCGCCTGATTGCTTTGGATAGCATTAGCAATTGGTGTTGGTGTAGTTATAGGTGCATTTTGATTTTTTACTCCTCTGATTGTGAGTACATGACCTGTTGCATTAACAGTTTTTGCATCAACTACACCATCGCTTGTGATATGCTTCTTCTTAACCCAGTATTTGTTTTTGTCATTTGAACTACTCAGGTTATTATTTGTGGTGGTGTTGATAGTTTTTCCACCATACTTTAATTTTCCCTTGGCGATCAAGGCTTTCTATAGTTGAACACCCTTTTCCACAAGGTCAACAAAGTTGGTGCAATAATGGACTTGTAAGACATAACTTAGCGGTCCTAGAAGACTTCGAACAAACATGGTGACTTTCTCCTTTCCAGGTATTTTGACTGGACATCTGCTTGCTAATGTTCTTCATCTTTGGAAGAATGGAATGAAAGTCTCTCCTGCACCCTCTTGTGTAAGTTTGCATAAGGAGGTGATGCCGATATCTATGTCAATGTTATAGGAATAATTTTCAACAAACTTGTTTGCCAATTCGTCCCACATTTTTATTCTGTTAGGCAAAAGATAGAACCATTCTAGTGCATGACCTACAAGACTTCTAGAAAAGAGTCTCATGAGATAATTTTTCTCATCTGCAATGTCCATGCAACTAGTGGTGAATTCTCTTATGTGTTCAATGGGGTTTGTTTTGCCTTTGTATTTGGGAAAATGAGGTACCACATATCCATGAGGAAAGGATGGAATATACAAGGTTGTGTCAAATGGATATGGACCCAAGTCATGTGACATGTATGAATTTTTGTTGGATTGTTTCAATGTCTCCACTTGTGTTTGAAGAGTAGAAAGTTGGAGTGTGAGTGCTTCCACCATGGGATGGTTGGTAGCATCACCCATGTTGTTGATAGGGGCAGCTTGGAGTCTCCAACTATTGTGATGAGATGTATTGATTTGGAATGGGTTGTCGGTGAGAAAAATGAGAATTTTGATTAGGTGGTTGTTGGAAATAAGTGTTTTGATGAGGGATGTGTTTTTGTGTATGGATTTTCGATGGGGGATGTGTTGTTGTGTATGGACTTGAGAGGCATAAGTGGGGATGTGATATCTTGCCATGTTGGTTTTGATTTTTTTGATGTCCAAATGGAGGGAAGGATTGAGGGCCTTGTTGATTTTGAGCTTGCTGATGCCCAAATGGAGTGAAGGATTGAGTGCCTTGTTTATTTTGAGCTTGTTGGTGCCCAAATGGAGTGAAGCATTGAGCACCTTGATTGCCTTGCCCAAATAAAAGATTGTGGCCTTGAGGAATGTTCATGTTTTGGGTCACAAGAATGTTGGTATTAACCTGTGATAAAGTGGGTTAGGTGCCTTGTATGGTAACTCTTTGTTTATTTCTCCCAAATGGGTTGGATGAGTTGGTTGCCATGGCATTTGAAGAACCTAATAATAGGTTTGTTGATGTACTCATGGAACTAGATGTAGTTCCAAAGATGTTTGATGTGGTTGCCCCCATTGTTTGTGAAGGGATGGTGGATGTTTTTTGTGGAATGGATTGTGATGTGGTGTTCATTTGGGAAGATGATCCTCCAATAGATGTTGTGTTGGTTGTGGTGGTATCATGACCAAGGGAGGTAGCATTGATTGTGTTGATGACATTTTATGAAGAGGCTCCCATGGAAGGATTGTGTGATGTTGGAGTGGGAGAAGTTGCTCTAAGAGTGTTAAGATCAAATCCCTTTGGTAACTTAGCCCCTTGGTCAAGGAGCATGGCTAAATATCTGGATGAGTCATTTAGGGAAAATTCTTCCACAAAAGAGGTCACTTCTAGGTTTTGGGCAGCAACTTGTATGTCTTCTTCAAAGACATCCCCATTTTGATCCCGTCGGATAAATGGTTCAAAAATATGTGATGGAGATGACGGGATGTTCATCTCACTAAAAGGATTGATTGTGGAATTTCCCATGTCAAAACAAGGATTGTTCATGGCATTAGGAAATGAATCCATGCTAGTTGTGAACTCAAGAAATTTGGTGTCTTGTCTAAAAGAATCCATGAGTCTTCTCTTTTTTTGTAATCTAGTTTCAACAATACAAGGTTTTTCTCAACTTGGGATGATGGAGAGAATGATCTAAGTATGAGACTATGTTTTTGGTTTCTTTTTGGATTTTTAAAGGATGCTATGAAATGCAAGTAATACTAAAGGCTTTTGAATGTGATTGGTGTGACACTAAATGGAGATGCCAAATGATATGCAATAAATGATCCTAAGATGTACTTACTAGTGAGAGATCTAAAGAGGACAAACTTGGGCAAACAATTTTTTTGCAATGATTCAATTTTGGAAGACCAATGGACTATAAATAGGACAAAGTGAAATTTCCACACTAGACTATTGAGTGGGAAATGATTCATAAAATATTTGAAAAAGTGACAAAGTTAATTGGGTCTAGTGATAACCTACTATTGAATGCAAAGTTTTGACAATGAATGGTAAGAGTCAACTCCTAAAATCTGCAAAAGTGAGTTTCTAAGGAGATGGTGAAGCTATCAACGCAATCTAATGGACTAGAAAAGGAACCATATTGTGAGCCTAAAGATGATTCCTATAATCCAATGTGTGATGAAAGTTGAGAAATTCAAAGTTTGGTTTGAATTGTAACAGTAAAGGAAGACTTGAATGGATTGAAGACAAGTTGTGGACTTTCTATTTTTAACAGTGAGAAATTATTTTGATGTTTTTAGAAAATGAGTCACAGCAAATATGGTACGATAGAGCAAATGCGGCTCATAGAATCGAGTGGGGTTTGGAAAAGTGTGGATTGCGACACAATTTGGTGAATGCGGGTTGGTATCTATCAAATGCGGCTCAATTTACCGAATGTGGTTTAATGATGGCAAATGCGGCTCTGTAAAGTTCAAATGTGGCTCATCAGAGTGAATGCGGCTCAAGATGACTCAAATGCAGCCCATTAGAGTGAATTCAGCTCGATATCTAGTGATTGTGGTGCATCAGAGCAATTGTGTTGCAATGGACATTTTTAAAGAAAAACGAACACTATTTTATAGTTTTGACAAGTTTTTTGGTCCAGATTTGTGTTTTTCAATTTGTTGAAGTCTATTTAAAAATAGTTGGCAAACACATAGAAATTAAAATATTAAGTGTATGTTCAAGAAGACTCGCTCTTAATATTCAAAAGGTAATTGTAACAATCACAACCCATAGCTTAAAATCATGTTGACTGACACATCCATGTCACCCCCTAGAGGGCACCCGTTTTTTTGTCTTTTTCAGGTGCATACTCAAGGTGACGGAAGTGGCTACTGAATCCCCTAAGAAAATAGTTTGTGGTGATTGTATGGTGAGTGTCTTGGGGGGTGATTCTTCCCTCTGCTTGCACTATGATTGAAACAATGTCTGGATATTAAGACAGTTGGCTTCTACACTATGGTTCTTAGTCAAGGTTTCTGTTCGACATGGAAAATGATAAAATCCCTCAGGAGACCTCCCAACCTTTAGAACAAAGGTTTTGGGGATGGTTATCTTGCACACTGCCATTGAATATGGGTTTCCCCAAAATTCACTTTTGATTATAGTGGGTTGGAAAACCTTGCTTTGGTTGTTCCCACTTAGGTTGTTCCTGTAGGGTGAGTACTTTTTCCCACTACAGCAAGCCTTCTAAAGGATTTAATAAAGCATAACGTGCATAAACATAAAATGGCTAAGTCTGGTTTTTTGATCACCTAGTAAAGGGGAGAGCATATACCTATTATCGAACAAACACATCAAAAGATGTTCAATTTTTAAGCCCAAATGAAGATTATCTAAACTAAGTGAAGATATTGCTTCACAACATGCATGGGATTCATTTTTAACCAAAACTAAGATGCGGTGACTATCCTAGAGTTGGTAAATTCCAAATTAAATTGCCTATCCTAGGATTGATAAATCTCCAATTTAATGTCTATCCTAGGGTTGGTTATTTTTAAACCCAATAACACAAAAATTGGCCGCAGATGCATCGGATCTAGATTACAATTTTAAAAAATGAAATTTATGAATCATTTGCAGCACGGTATGGCAAATGCGGCTCGACAGAGAAAATGCGGTTTGGGTGTTGTCACATGCATTGCATAATGTCGGATTCGGCTCTCTAAATTGTGAATGCAGTGTAGCAGATCAATTGCATTGCACGCGAAGGCGAATGCGGTGCAACAGAGCGATTGCATCACACAAGAAGGAAAATGTGGCGTTCTGTACCTGTTCCTGCAAAAAAAAATTTGAGGTTGTACAAAACTTTCAAAAGTGTGTTAGAATGTCAGGTTCACCAGTGTAATGACATTATTTTTCCTACAAGATCAAAAAAGGATTAGCAATACCTGCACGTTAATAAAAACATCAAATAATGAAATGAAAAGGAGAAAATGTAAAGAAATGTAAGAACTGGAAAGAGCTCACCCATTCCTACGCTCCATGTCTGACTTCCATTGCACCTCCTCAAGCTTGTTGTGGATGATGGATGCCCTCAGATTTGTGAGAAAACCCTAAATGTTCCTAGACCTAGCAAAGCTTTTTAAGGTTTTATGAAATGACTCTATATGCAAAATAGAATTTTACTTCTATTATGTAAATAGTAATAATAGCCTAAGATGATAGAATGTCAATAATAAAAAAATAGATTATGCAATGATTCATCAATCCCGAAAATCAGATCAAGATTTTAATTTTATTGAAAATGCAATCTTAAATGGACGGATGAGATGAGAGATTGAGGAATGCCCTAGAATCAAAGGTCAAGATTCAATAAGGAAACTCTCAATTAGGGTTAGGGAAAAATGCCTACATGTGTGAATAAGATTTAATTAAATGGATTAAATCAAGACTGAGTGTGACAGTTGAGATGAAATTAGTAAAAATCAGAAGACAAGAGGATGAGATTTTAGAAAATCAGTAATTTTAGAAATTACTTGCTTTATAGAAGAATAATTCCATTTCGAATTAAATTAATTCAAAATATGGATTTTGTGAGGTAAGAAGTAATTTATTTTTGAAATTAATTACTAAATGAAGAATAAGTTAAGTATGTGAGATATTTTTAAATGATTTTATTTTATTAAAAAATATAGAAGTGTCAGATACATTAATTAAATAATTACAAATAATTAGTTAATTTAGAATAAGTAGTTAATTAATTAAATAAATTATCAAATCTATTTAATTAAGAGGATTTAGGAATTAGTGAAACATTAAATAAATATATTTTAAATATATTCATTTAATAATCAGGAGGACATTAATGATCAAGATTAATTAAATAAATAAGATTTTATTTAATTGCAAGAAGAGTTTGATAATTAGTGACATTATTAAATAAATAAATAAGATTTATTTACTTAATAATTATGAAGAATGAGAGATTATGAATTAATTAAATAATTATGAATTATTTAATTAATAGTTGAATGTGGGTTAGAAACATAATTAAAATATTATAATCATGTTTATGACGAAAGGTGGTAAAATAGTGGTCGCAAGCCTAAGTCATTTTTAGGTGTCTACACCTAGGAGGTTTTCTTATCCACATTACACAATTAGTTGGGGCCACTTGTGAATTTTTAGTGTAACATTGGGTTATTATTTAATATGTGAGAGACATAGGATAATAGTTTAAAATTTGTGGAAATAATTTAAATAAAGTGAAAACATAGTACACAATATTAGTCAATTGTTTTTCTTACAATATTTTGTGGAACATGGTTTAATTTTACCACTTGGTTGTATTTTTGTGAGCTTGTATCTGTAAAAGGAAGAATATCTTTAGTGGTTAAGATTGGATGGGTGAGTGGGTTGGGATTATTGAATCTGTCTAAGAGGTGCATATGTGAAGCATGGTATGGCATGTGTGGATTCATGCTTGGACACATTCAAGAGGCATTGGAGAGGACTCATGCATTAGAGTTATTCATCATAATTGTGTAAGTGTGTGTATTATTTGATTTTTGAATAAAATATGGAGTATGGATGCTCTTGGAAGCTTGGTTTTTCCCTCTTGAGTTAATTTTGAGGATATATTATGTTATCTTGTTGCTTATTTTTTTTGATCTATGCATTATGGTTATTCTATAAACATGCATGCATGATTTTCTCTCATGGCGTTATGTAGGAAATGGATTAAATGAACTAGGTGTTGATGTATTATTTCCTAACAAATGATATCACAACATTCATTGTCATTGAAGGATTGATCTCCCAAGTTTTTTTATAACCCTTGTTTGAGTATATTTAGTGCAAAGTTAAATCCATGACTATGTAGGAGAGTTTTGAGGTATTATATGGTATGTACAAAAATTGTAGGTATTCTTTTATAAATTTATTAGGTTTATTTGAGATTTGGTGTTTGGAAAATTTGTGTCAAAAACGTTTCTTGGATTGTGCTTTAATGTGAGTTTTTTGTAGAGGAAATCTCATACATGACCTCTTGAGACAAAACAAACCACACAAATGGATCCATAATAGCTAAGAAATAAAAATTGATATAAAAGTTTCCCTATTTTGGACATTGTATGAAAATACAAATAATTTCCCCCCCACATCAGGTTGTATGATTATATGACTGCATGGCTCTACAAATGGATACGAATATACTTCCTACAAAAATCAAAAGAAATATTTTAAAATTTTAAATATAAAAAGAAAATTAAAATTTATTAGGGTTCCCATAGACCCCTAGTACATTGTGCAACAAGGTAGTGTACACCACCACTAATATAGTTTTCTTGAACATACTATGCTCACTAGTAACTATTCGGCCTAGTGATTAGTGTTGTTGAATTGGCAAGGGCTTAGCTCCCAATCCTCAACCCCTTGTCTAGTGGGGGACTAACCTAGAGATTGGGGATTAATAGATATCTTAACCACAAAATAATTAATAGAATTTAATAAAAAAAATTAATATGTTGCCACCCTTTCACGCCATCACTAGTGGAGCATTGACTAGGTTTCATTGAGTGTCCAACCAAGGGAAACTAGGCAACCACCTATAAGAAAATTTAAAGGATTTTTTTTCAAATGTACATAAATTTCACCCATGATGTCAAACATTTACTTCCAATAGTCAACAATAAACTCCCTCCATGTACTATGTAGTGGTATAGGTTTGGTTCCATGATTTTATTGTTTGTATTAATTTTTGGGCTTAGAAGCTAAATATTCTTAGTTTTATGGTTTTGAGCATAAATGTATCATATGAAATCAAAATTTTAATTGTAAATAGGCTTTGGAGAGAATGTGTAGTGTACAACATAGTGGATTGGTTACATTTTTTACAAAAAGGATTATACTTGTTTGATCACTTATAGTTTCCTAAGATTTAGGGTATTATTGTTTGATAATCTATATGATTCAATATGTGAAACCTTGAGGGAGTAAATTTTTTATATGATATTTCTAATGATACAACTATATTATTAGATTGTTGCTTCCTAGTATAGGTTTATAAATATTTTTCAAAGTTGGAATTTTATGGTGATAGGTACATACATTGTCCTTAGTTTTGAGGACATGGACTGACATGTGTGGAGATTAGGAGTCTTTTGTGGGTGATATTTGAGTGCATGTATAAAATTGGTGATGATTATGAAATCATGGATATGCAAGTACATTTGAGAATTGGCATGACATGTTTTTGTGTGATTAAATGTCTTGTACCTAGTTACTTCACTTACTAGGGACTTAGGGGACATATTCACATGTTAAGTTTACTTAGGTCTTAGGAATATTTATAGAAGACTTAGTTTTCATTTCTAGATTTTATCTATTCCTAGGTAGTTATGATAAGTTGTCTCATATCATAATATTAAGACACTTGTCACAATCTTATGACATCTCATGTCTCACCTTTGATATATAGCCAGGTGATCTCATATATAAATCATATTGAGTTGTTATATAATCAATTCTATTAAAATATTGAGCTTTATGTATTGATATTTTTATGCTTTCTACTTAGCCTCTAGATCTTGGGTATCTCCAACTCTAACATGGTATCATCATAGTCTACATTCTCTTATTTTGAGCCTTATTCTATGCAACCTATTTTTATAAATACATATATAAGCGTAATTGGGAAAGTAACTATTGATATTAAGGAGGGCACTTTCAATGATATTTTGTATGTACCAGAATTTTTCAAACAATCTTCTTCCCCTTTATCTGATTACACATGGTGTAGATGGGATGACTATGGAATTCACTCCTGATTCATTCATCATTAGAGACTTGGAGAGTAGAGATATTTCTACTACTATTATGGTTGATCATTTATCTTGGTTTTACACTTTTGCTGATTTTTCTTTTCATGATGAAAGTGTTCATTTGGTTGTTCATCACACTTCTAGTGTGAACCATGATTTTGAGGAGACTTTTGGATTCTTGAAGTTGGGAGTTCTCACATCACATCCTATTCTTTAGCCTTGTATTTCATCTCCTCCATCTACTATTGTATTTCATGATGCTTGTGTTGCTACATATAAGGCTTCTTGTGATTTAGTGCAACATTATTTTCATCGTCTTCCAACTAAAACTACTTTAGATGCATAATTTATAGACATTGGTGGGTTTTTTGTTGAGTCACACATTTCATATTTAGGATACATCATTGCTAGCATTCATCTTCTCTTTTATGGAGACGATCCTTCTTTATTTGTTGTGAAGGAACACTCTAACCATCTCATTCATTCTCTACATGATCATAATTCACAAATTGACATGAGTGTGGATAATTTTGGTGAAAACTTGAAGGAGGCTTCTCTATCTTTAGAGGAGATATATTTTTATTTGGATTGTATTTTATATCCATCTCTATGAGATTCTAAATTTTCTTCTTTGACAGTATGGCCTAAAATGTCTATTTGTAGTGTTAATACTTTTTGAATTGACATGGAGACACTTGATAATTCTTTAGAGACATCATCTATCATTATTCTTCCCAAAAAATCCTATTAGGAATGGGAAGACATCCTACATATCGTTTGGTTTTTTTTCTTCCTAATGGGAGGAATGTTGTTTGGTGAGAATGGATCATCTTCAACATTCAATTTCAAGCTTCTAACATTGTAGGAGACTCACCATTGAGGGGGGTTGAATGGTCTCTCTTCTTCTTCTCTCTAATGGGGGGTATTTTTCCTCACATGGGATTTTTTCATTCTCATGCATTATTGAGAGTATTGTTTTTTCATCTCTCTTTTAGGGAAGATTTTTGTCCCATTTGGTTTTCCCCTTTTCTCCATTTGTGAGAGATTTCATTGTATGTATACATGGGTACCTAACATGGTCTAGTAGCTCAGACCCATCCTTGCATCCTTGCATCATTTACATAATAGTTTTCTCCCTATCTTTCACTTCAGGGGGTGTGTTGGTGTGAATATATTTCTTGTACCTAGTTAATTCACTTGGGACTTAGATGAAATATCCACATGTAAATTTTATTGAGGTCTTATGAATATTTCTAGAAGACTTAGTTGTCATGTCTACATTTACCTTTTCCTAGGTAGTTATAATAAGTTGTCTCATATCATAGGATTAAGAAACTTCTCATAATATTATGACATCTTATGTCTCACCTTGGCTATATAACCAAGTGTTCTCATATGTAAATCATATTGAATTGTTGAATAATAAATTCCATTAAAATCTTAAGCATTGCATATTGATCTCTTTTTATTTCCATTTGGCCCCTAGAACCTTGGTATCTCCATATCCAACTCTAACAACATAATAATGTATATGGCTATTTGGCAGTGATATGGTTTGGTGTTAGGAAATCGTTCTTATCTCCTAGATTCTTGTTTGGTTTCTTGAATATGGTTAATTTTTTGTGGATATATTTGGTGAATTGGATCTATTTTTTATTTAGTGTTTGATTCTTGTTATCTACAAGATTATCTTAATTGATACCGCAACTTATAGTTTACTAATGTGATTATGAGCTTGCATGATTCATTGTTTGCGATCTTCAAGTGATGCGAGTTTAAGATTAGCTATCCATTTTCTTGTAGTGGGATGACTTAGATATGTATTATTTATATCTATGATATTGATTTAGTTTTGATGTAAAAAAATCATTCTGCCTTGAATGAGGCCATTTCTGCATTGTTATGTTTCTTTGATATGAGAGGATAAATATTCAATTGTTTAGACTTTTAGCATGTGGTTTTATCACGATGTCATGATAGCTTGCTTACTTTTCATTGGTTACACATTTAAGTGGGATATTTTGATAGCGATGATTTAGCAGTGTAGGATTAATTATTGACGTTTTCAGTTGTATTTTCTTGTCTTTGAGATCTTGGTTCTACTTGGTGTTACTGGAATTTTAGTTACATGTATGGACTTGGGTGATCTTCATTAAGGAGATGGTCATCACAATTCTAGATGTAGCTTGGTATCAATATTTAGTGGTAAATTTTGGTCATGATGTGTTTCATAATTGTTCATGTATGATATTACTTAGTGTTTATGGAGGTATTCGAGGATCTTTGAGATCCTATTATTGTAAAAGAGTTATTTAATATTTATAGGTTCACTATTATGAGATGGTTATATTATTGTCATTGGTGATGTTTATTTTTATTTTAGAGTGTTTTTGGTATTATGGACTATTATATGAATACTATTTCTAGTGTGGAAATGATAAATTTATCTTGAAGCTATGATTTATTTATTATTCCAAGTGACCTCCTAGGAGGAGATAATTATATTATGATGTAATCATTGTGTTCTTAATTCTATAGTTGGAGCTTTGACATTGATATTAATGGTTCTCTTGGTATTGAGTCATTAGTAATTTTCTTGGGAGCTTCATGAGGATGTTGTGTTACATTTGGCTATTAGAATGGATTAATCGATTTCAAGTGATCATTGACACTTCAAGATTTGGGTGAGGTTGGAGTTCCCTTATGACTAGAGATATTTTTTGGAGATGGTTACTCTTTGGATTTTTCAACATGAAGAATGTGGAGCCTTCACCTAGATATAGACATGATTTCATGATGTACCTATAGAGAATATTGTTCTTGGAGTGATCCATGATGAATTGGTTATCTTGGGGGGTATTCTCATTCCCCAATTTTTGTCCTAAAAAATTTATCTAAATGGTATTTTCCTATTCTTGTTTCAGATGTGTTATTTTTCATGTTTTGTTTTCTCATGGGAACGAGTCTTGATCCATGGTGATTAGTTTTGAGAGACTCATTTGATGAATTTTCAGCATGAATTTTTGATTTATTTATGTTTCATAGATATGGATCTTCAGGTATGGATAGTTGGTTCTAGAGGATTCATTTTGAGGGGTGTTTAGTACTCTTATCTACTTGTGCACATGATTTCAAGTTATCATGTTTTGATGATGATTTTTAGCAGATAATTGTTGGGCTGATTTCTTTATTTGGTAATGGATACATTGAGTTTGATTTCCTTGGTTAGATAGGCTTATAGCCATGTTGGTACTATACATTATTTATATATTTGATCTAATATATTGAATTTCTGAGTGTTGAGAAATTTCATTTGTGGTTTTAAAGAAATCATAATTGAAATAATGTGGCACTTTGAGGTGTTAGTAGAAGGATAAGTTATGGTTTACATGTTTTCTCTCTTCATTATATGGTTCTTTCTTGTAGGCTCATGTTCATATAATGTTTGAAGGATTTTAGTTACATGTTGCAAGAAAATATTTAGCTACTTTGGTTACATATGTATATCATTGTGATTTTCTTTTTAACTTCATATTTTAATTATTTATCACACATTGATATAGTGTTGATTTCTATATTTGATATTAGATTATTTTTAGGATTCCAAATCGCCATGTAATGGGAGCTCCTAGATATGTATGAAATATTCATTGAAAATTTTGATATAGGGAGCTTGTGATTGTACTTTATGGGTTGTATATGTTGGGATGAGTTTACTAATTTTTTATGGTAAAAATAGCACAACATTAAAAAAAATATCTCTACTCTATTTTTACTGAAATAGATAATTGATCTAAAACCACCTATCTTCCAAGGCCTTTGTAGTTGGTTCTCAACTATGTTGTTTTGATTAGTAGTCCATGAAATTGTAATGTTCAAGGGGTCTATTGATAAAGGATACAAAATACATAGTTCAAACTAATATAAACATTTGGTGGGTGTAAATAAATTTTTAAAAAAAGAGATAGAACAAATCATAGAACAAAAAGTTAATAAATGTAAATTCCTCTTTATTGATACATATATATTTTGTAATAAGTTTGACTTTCAAATAACTAAAACTACAGAATGATACAATCCACAAAACACTTTGTACTATTGCATACATTCATAATTATAATTCATGACATACTACCATTTATCATCATAGAATTTGAGATCAAACCAGAACATATTACCAACTCATCACCAAAATTCATAGCTCAACAAATATAAATAACTTTAATTTATAGATAATTCAATGAAATAGTCTTAAATTCAGTCTTCTATTTATTTTCATGAAATAATAAACACTTATGCACAAAATTCACCGACATACGGATGACTATGATTCATCAACATTAACATTAAATTAATTTTGGAAAATAGCATACCTATATTAAAAATTGTAAAGAAAATATGTCCAAGTACTTTGCATAAATAATAAAAAGCTTATTAAAACCTATAAAATATCTTCTATCTCCTTTAGCTAGATAATCTTGCTTGAACAAGCTAAACTTTACAAAGTGGAGAGAAATTCTATATATAAACCTATTTAGCACTAATTCCTCTCATCAAAATCTAGATCCACAAATTATGCGGGCGACTAAGGCAATGTAGGATGAGTATCCATTTTTAATCTTTAGTTGTTGATTGAAGACTCTTTGTAAAAACCTATGTTCAAAGGAAGAAAGGTTGAACTATTGAGATTTTCAGTTGATTCTATGTCACTTCCCTTCAAAATAGGAAATAGAAATGCCTAGTAAACTATTCCTTCTTAAGGTTGATCTGACCAAGGAATGGGTGTATCATTGCCATCTTCAATAGGGATGTCTTTATTAATAGGAATGGCAATACTTGCTCCCAACTCTTCAACCTAGTCATTGAGATCTTTTCCAGCTTATTGCAGCTCATTCTTGTGCCCAAAAAAAAAAAAGACCAGAACTTGATGATGTTAATGGTCTTTTCAACAAAATATGCATTGTCTTCCTAAGGAATGGATTGTTCTAACAATATTTTCATGGAAATATTATTGATTTCTTTCAGCTTCCTTGCATACCCTGAATATTCCTCCTCTTGTTTCACAAGAGTTTCAACATGTGTGACCATGTCATTAACCAATTATAATGCATCTCCATGAACTTTGCAGCCCTAAGCAAGAAAATATTCTACTTCTTGGTTCAATCTAACAACCCATTTGTCCATCATTCCCACTTTATTCCTCATTTCAACCAAGATATCAACATCTTTCTTGCTAAGTAAAATAGGTGTCTTAAGACCAATAGACTGTGAAGAGATAGGGGAAGGAAATTCTTTCAAAAAATTATGTAATTGATCCACTTGTGACTTAATCTCATCTTTCTTTCTCTTATCCTTGACCATCCTTGATTTGGTGGATGATGCAATAATATCTATTAAGTACATTTGTTTATTTCTTGTAGGCCTTCATAGATTTAGATTACATAATTGGTAATCACTCAATTGCATGTCCTCTTTATCCTTTTCAACCATGGGGATATCATATTCAACAACAATTTCCCCCACATCCGTTAATTTGGTGGAATGGAGAACTCTAGCCCTTTTCTTTGGCCTCTCCTTTTCAATTCCTTTCCTAACATCATCCCAATTAAGGGGTTGTGGTTGCACTATCTAATTCTTCTCTAAAGTATGCTTTATCCATGTTGGGGCAGAAGGGGGAGTTATCATGTGAGTGGAAGAAGATGTGGTAGGCGAGAGAGATTTCAAAAGTGTTGCTTTAGGTTGAGATTCAACCTCTTTTTATTTCTCATTTTTTGCCTTTTCCTTAGCCAATTTTTCAGCCTTAGCTTTTGCTTCTCTTTCTTATTCAACTTTAGCTAGATGTTCTTCTTCTAATATCCTCTCCTGCAACATTTGATGCCTTTGTTTCTCTAATTATTCTATCCTTGCCCATGCCTTGGCTACCTCTTGATCAATTTTAGCTTGCTCCTCCTCCTCTATTATTTTTAATTCCAATTCTTCTTCTTCTTTCTTCCTCTGAGCCTCTTCTACTTCTTTAAATTTAGCTTCAAGAGCTTCCTTTTCTCTTCTTTGTCGAGCCTTATCTTCTTCCAGCTCATGGATCTTTTGTAACAAATCTAGCTTATATCTCTCTTCCTTTTCCTTCTACTTTATATCCGTTTTTTGCAATAGAATATATTCTCTCTTTATGTTGTCTTGCTAATTATTCAACTTCTGCAATGGCTTCTAAATCCTAATGTTTGGAAAGTATGTTAGCTTAGGCTTTAGCATACACTTCCAGCTATTTTTCTATTTCTTTAGCTTGTGCTTTAGCACCAAATTCTCTTTTAGCATATTCAAACAACTTCCATTGGTCTTTCAGACTTAACACATGTTCTTCTTCAAAAAGTTTAGTAGACATATCTCTCGGAATCTCATAATCAAAATGTGTATCTTTTGAATCAATGTCAATGTCATGAATTTCAACTTCATGCTCTTTCCCTTCCAAATTTTTTGCTTGCTCATGAAGGATACCTATAGTTATTTCTTTGCTAAGATATGGAATGAGTGAAGGTCAAGAAGAGGAGCCTTCTCCAGCTATTGTGGCTTCCATACCTTGTGTTTAATCGACTTCTTGAGTAGTTATTTCTAAAACAGTATCTCCTTTAGAGATAGGAGGAAGACATTCGAATTTATCTTTAGTAGGTGCTCTCATCTTAGTCCTCTAGTAATCTTTAGTTTTCGCTACCATCCTTTTCTTTGAAACTTGAGCCTGTGGCTCCTTGATTCTCAGAATTGCCCATTAGATACTCCTATCCATTACTTTCCTGGAAATCTACTTAATGTTGATGGATTCATCTTCACCCCAATTGAGGGGGGCGGGTCTTTGGTACCAATCATCTCAACTTCATATCCTTGATCCAAAGTTACACCATCATCTGAAAGTGTGTCAGGGATATCTTCTTTTACCCCATACTCAATAATTTGAGGGATAGTCAATCTCTCATAATTTCTCCTTCTAACATCATAATCATCCTATAAGTCAATCTTAAAATCCTCTAATAAATTATAATTTTTATCAAAAAGAATGGGATTTATAGAATTCATCTTACTCCTTTGGTCAAAGTGTTTCTAGGTTGTGTACAATACCACCTTCAAATAGCTCAAATCTTCATATATTTCTATTGCAACTATATTGTGAACACAAAAATATTCCCCCAAATTCATAGGGAACTTATAACATCCAGGCTTATGTTTGATGGAATTTTTTTCATTGAATCCTAAGGCTTGATATATAAAATCCATAAGGATTATCCTAAACTCCAACACCTTGGGAGTAGATGAGGATGACCATGAAACCCTACCAATCAGAAATAGGAGAACTTGGGGAATTGGATATACTAATGTCCCCACTCTATAATAAAATCCATGGCATCCCTACTTAGTCTATATCCAACATCTTCGGTTAATCTATTAATGATGACATAGAGGAATGCATAATTAACTCTCTTGTGATGTAAATTTGATGTGTGCAAATTTAATTGATCATCATGGCTCCAAAACATTTGTTAACCTAGAGCCTCTCCCAACACCCCCACTGCATTCAACCCGAGAAAGATACCCATCCTTGTAGAAACATATATGACATAAGAATTCACGAATAACACTTTTGCTTCCCTTACATTCAAATTTTGGTTGTGTAAATTGTCAAATTGGATCATGCACCAATAAAATTGTGGCCTACCATCAAAAATAACTTTTATGTATGCGAACATTCATTCTTTGAAGCACATAGAATCCCTCTTATCAAATACCATTGAAAGCATTAAAATCAAATAATTCACCTCTCTTAGGTTGTTCAGGCATCTTAGTTAAAGACTTCTTCTCAATCCTTAACTATTTCTTGTTTATGTGGGATCTGTTGACTTCTTTATTCTTGATGAAGAATTGTAATGTTCCCAATTCAGTCATTTGTTTGGGGTTCCTTAGCATAGGTGCATTAAACATGAACCTCAAAATTTGTGGGGATAGATCAATTATGAAATTCGCTTGTTGGTCCATGCATTATCTTGATACTTAATTATAAGCCCCTCATGCGGCCAAAATGAGCTTCGAACATTGTACTGATAAAGGAAAAAATGTGACATGTGCTAGCCCAGATTGGACTATTCTCTATGTCCTTTTGGTTGTTCTTCTACAAAGGTCTCTAGAACCAAATCCTCATAATTTTAGAATCCCAAGTTGGTATCTGTGATATTTGACCATCCTGAATCCATCTTGCTAGCTGTGGCAGTAGCATTTTGATGTCAATATTTTAAACTATAATGTAGTTTTTCCACGTTTATCTTCTCTGGCTTCACTTACCTTGAGCTCCCTACAACTTGGCCTTCCATTTGTGAGACTTCAAAAAATTCTCCTGAAATTTCTTATTCCCCGAGGACAACACAAGATTGGATCTATAGAAATTATGAAAATTAGTATTAGAGGACTTACCCTCCATGTTACTTTATCCTTCTTTAGGGAGCCTTTACATACTTAGTAAAATTTATCACTCATTGAAAGCGAAACCAAGAAAGGAATCAATATCATAAATCCCTTAGTATGGTAGGATTAGGGTTTAGACCATCATCAAAACTAGGACCATGATCAAACTGAATGTCAGGATTAGGACCAGATTTGGAATGAATGTTGGGACCAGGAATGGAATGGATGTTGGGACTGATACTGGGCTTGGAATGAAAAACGGACCCGAAACATCACTAATTTTCAAATCTCACCTCCATTTTGGTTGTGCTTCCATCGGGCTAAAGGATGTTTCATATTCAAAATCTCATCGAGAGTGAGCCTGGGATAGGATTTGAACTACCGAAAGGAAATTTATGGGTTCAACCCATTCCTTAGATCCACTTTCATCCATTATCATTAAGCATAGCACAATTTGATCAAACACTCAAAGTTGTTTAAAAGAAGGTCATATAGCGGGTTGAGGAAGCTTATAATAACAAGGTGAATCAATCCATCATGTGACTAAGGGAAGACCACCAGCTAGGTCATGATTCTAAATTAAAATAGCACACAAAAACCCTAGTTTTAAAACCGATTTCACTCAAGAATTTTAGGGCATAAAACTTGTCATGGAAATCATTGAATGAACACACAAATGACATGGAGAAAAACCTTCGACAAATTTGAGACCTTGAAAATCCCTCAAAACCTATCAAAGATGAAACCCTAAAAACTATGGCATAACATTATGAATACCACCAAACATGAAAAAATGATTGCAATGAACAAAACAAACAAGAAAAGACATAAAGAAAAAGGAAAATTAAAGAAATACCATAAAAACAAGTGAAGATTCACAAGGAAATTATCGTGAACTCATGAAGAACACGAGGTGATAAACAAAATGAAAAAAGAAAAGGAAAAATGAAGCAGTAGAAAACCCACCTACGTCAAATGTATGCCAACAATATGAAACATGAGCCCAATCCATGCACAGATTATTATTTTTCTATCAAACCATGCTCGTCCTTCTTTGTCTCGACTCTGGTTCTCTATCACAGTTTAGGCAACAATAATAATCAGAAAATTAACCTTAATTACGGTTAAGAATTTGACTTCACATGTGTGGAGGGCCTGCAACTAATGTCATTAATATGGTTCGTTGAGCATGGGATGAAAATGGGAATAAGCACAAAAATATTGCATAAGTGAAGTAAAGTGGAGAAAAACAATAAAGCAAGGATGAGATCGGGATTGAAACCGGTCAGGGAACATTTGACAAGTTCTTGGTTTGGTTTTGGTTTTGTATCCAATTCCACCAAAAATAAAGAAACACCAAGAAACAAAAGGAAACAATCAGGGTTGGGATGAAAACTGGAACCGAGCCCAAAAGAAAATGAAACGGAAAAAAAAAGGCGGAGGTGGGACGGGGATCAAACCAAAAGTTTGGTAAGTTCCAAATTTAGAATTTGATCTGGATTTGATCTTGGTGAAGGAAAATTACACTGACATGAAAAAATAACAAAAAAAAGAGGAAGTGGGACCAATTATGAGCTTGTCTCAAAAAGGAAGAAACGATAAGCAAGAAAGCAAAAGGAAAAAAAATGGAAGTAGAGTGGGGTTGAAATCAGGACATGTAACCTATGCAAGTTCCAAATTCAAGTTTCGGTTCAGCTTCGGTTCTGCTAGAACAAACGAAAAGACAAAAGACTTAGGGGAAAAGAACTACTAAGTCCCATATGAAAACACCAAGGACAAGAAACAAGGGTGACCCATTTTGACAAAGCTAAGATGGGGTGGTTATGTAAGGCATAAAAAATGGTGACTTGACTGGAAAAATGGTTTACCCATTTTAAAGACAATGAAGAATTTGGTCACCAGAACCTCTTGTTCATGAATTTTTTAGAATCAAGTTTGGTTAGTGATATACCAAACAAGGTTGAGTTGGAATTTCAAATGTAAATCAACATTAACTACTTTTAATATGACTGTGTGTATGTATGGTGCATCTATTTTTGGTAAAAACTACCTCCATTTCTAAAAATCTATATTCAAGATCCAAGTTATGTGAGCTGAATCCTTTTAATTGTTGTGCAATGATATCCTGGGCATTTCTCCATTTCTAGTTAGGCATCTATAGCCCCAACAAAGATACCTCTAATTATCTCAAAGAATTTCTCTATTGCTAGTCAGGCATCCATAGCCCCGATAGAGATACTTGAACCACCCCTCACATATTGATTTTATCATCTTTCAATGATTCTCTTTTCTTTCTCATTTTTTAATCTTTTCTCAATACTTGGGTGTAAAATCTTGAGATTTGGGGTTGAGAACTACCATGGACATCATGATAGTGTTAATATTCATATTTTTCACTCAAATCTATAATACATCTACCTAGAGACAAATGAGATTCTATGTAGAACAAATGTTTTTATCTATTTTATGAAAGATTCAACCATGGTTGATGAGATCTATTACAATATACATGTTTGTATTTAACCCATCAGACCATTATACAAAAAGAACACAAGTCATAGGTGGGTATGTGCAGGATCATGATGGGCCAGAAAGTGGTGATATGTAAGTGATATGATGGCCCATGTAGCTGACGACATTTTTTTATCCAAAATTAAGGAAATGAAAAGGGTTTTTAAAGGAGATTCTTAGCTTTCCACCAATATAACTAATGTTTTACTTTGGATTTAATAAATAATTATTATTCATTTTCTATTTGAATTACAACTAAAGTCCTGATTGATAGGCTAATTGAAATACATCTATAGATTTCAAAGATTGTCACATTTTTTAAATTTGAAACATGCGTCACATTCTATGCTTCACATACTATAGGATTGAAAAAAAAAATTGAATTTCATGAAGTTTTGACCAAGCTAAGGTGGTCAGACCTACGATTTTTTATATTTTTAAAAATTTGTAATAAAAAAATTATAATTAATTATTTACTTGGAAAAAAATTACAAAAAAATATGCATCACATCTGTACATGAGTATTCTACCTATATCTAAAATATTATAAAAATAAACTATCATTTTATTGTGGTTAGGTTGGTCAGACAAACACCTACTTCTTATTTTTTCCCTGAAATTTAAGAACTACTACATTGAAATTTCAAATTTTCACCAAATAGATTTTTTTAAAATAAAAATAAACCTAGTAGTTTAGAAAATAAATTCAATTTAAAATAGACTCTATTCTTATATATTTATAAAATAATATAGTTAACTTATTCAAATTTTTACGTCAAGTTGCCTAACTCTGATTTTTTGGAATTTTATTTCCACTTAAGGGCATGTTTTTTCCATGATGATCCTGCACATGCCCAGGTAATGAAACGGAAAATTTCAAAAGACATACCTAAAAAAAACTCAACCAAATTCTCTCCTAGTACCTTCAATATGCTTCAAATAACTTCACCCATCAATTGAATTGGACAAAAAGAAAAACCCCATAAACAAAGAAAACAAAGAAAGAAAGAGAAAAAAATGAACACAACAAAAACCCAAACAACAAAAAATAAGCCAAAAGTGAAAAAAACACTAATTACATACTTACAACAAAATTGATCATCAGACCCTTCATGGGCCAAAATAGAGCTTTAGAAATTGTCCATTGACGGGAAATGGAACAAGTTCTCCCATTAAAGTACTTAAAGGAAAATCCAGACCTAACCAAAGTCAGTACAATTTTTGGTGATCACGTTTCCTTTCCTTATCCTTATCCCACAATAGTACAAAGTTTGATATTGTAAAGGGTTTAATTTTCTCTCTCTTGTCAAACCAACATTTGACAATAGCTTGATGCTTAGAAAATTGTTGTAAAGTAGCATATCTTTATTCTTCCAAATTCAATAAGTGATTAAGCCTGACCTCTAGCCTATCATCATTTGATTAAAATTCATGCATGAACTTGAGGAAAGGTATCTTTAAGTGCATAGGAAATACTAGGTCTTGGCCATATACCAACTTAAATGGGTTGTTCCTTAAGGATGTTTTAATACGATTTCCATCTGCCCATAGGGCATATTTCGGTTGCATGTGCCAATCCCTAGGATTACTTTCTAACAACTTAATCACTTCCAACAGATTTTTGTTAGTAGAATCTTCTACTCCAATCCCCTATGGGTAATAATTAGAGGAATATTGAAATTCTATCTTATGTTCATATTCCCATTGAATAAATTATATGGAAGGAAAAGTAGGGCCATTGTCACATACCAAGGAAAATGGTACTCCAAACCTAGTAATGATGCATTCATTGAGAAATTTGATGACCACCTCAGTGGTGCTATTTTTACAAGGCTGGGCTTGAGTTCTGTGTGTACAATAGTCAGTTGTTTTCAAAATGAATTTATGACCTATAGATGAATTTGATCTAATTAACCCTACAAAATCCAATGCCCATTGGGCAAATGGTTTTGCCTCATATATCGATTGTAGGGGAATTTTTGGATTATGTTCCCTAGATGCGAAATTTTGACATGTATGACATGTCCTCATGTGTTGATGTGCATATTAGAAAACATGGGGCCAATAATATCCTGATCTCAAGATTTGGTGTGCCATAAAATCAACAGACACATCTCCAAGACATGTCTTCCATGAAATTTTGTAATGGAATGCTTTTCTTGCTACTAGTCAAGGCAATGCAAATAAACACCTTTAAAGTTTATTTCACACAAGGCTCCTCCTTTGAGCATGTAATGATAGCTCTTTAGCCTGAGTTCTCTCCTCTAAGTGGCATTCATCCCATCTAGGTGTTTTTTATTCAACAATAAGAAGCTCAAATTTAAATGCCAAGGATCACCTATGAATGAATGTACCATGTACTATTGACAAGTAATCTTAGAATCAACATTTTCCATTGATTTAGACAAGCCTTGTCTTCAAACTATCTTCATTGGACGAATTCCAAGATCATATTCCTACAAGATGATCATCCATTTTCCTTTTCTCTCCCCCAGTTCACTTTGCATAAGAAGGGACTTCACAACAAGGTCTATAACTATTGTAGTAATTTGATTACAGAGAATATAGTGACAAAATTCATTGACCACTTGCACTAGTGCAAAAGCCTACTTTTCCAAAGGTGGATATCTAACTACAGTGTTCTTGAATGGGGAACTCATAAATTCAATGGCCCTTTCATCTCCTTCACCTTTTCTCTATGTTAGGATAAAAACACAAGAGTGATCAGATGCAAAAGAGTAAATATAAAAAGTGGTGCAGAGGCACATGTTTGATCACATGCCTCCATGAGGCCATTTGTAAATGGTTTCTTTATTTTGTGTATTGGGTCTTGTTTGTAAATGGGGGACCCATTTTGACCAAAGTAAATATGTAAATCATGGAATAAAAATCTCACCATCTATAGAAATTAAAAAACAATTCTTATGGTTTAATGCTTAGGTGGAAAAATTGACCCGTCTTTAGAAATAAAAATATATCCGCATCATGTTTGATCGCATGCCTCCATGAGGCCATTTTAAAATGGTTTCTTTATATTTTATATTGTGTCCTTGTTTGTAAATGGGGAACCCATTTTGACCAAATTTAAGATGGGGTGGTTATGCAAGGCATAACAAAAGGTGACTCGGTTGGAAAAATGGCTTACCCATTTTCAAGACACTGAAGAATTTAGTCACCAGAACCTCTTGTTCGTTAATGTTTTACAATCAAGTGTGATTAGTCATACCAAACAAGGTTGAGATGGAATCTCAAATGTAAATCAACATTAACTACTTTGAATTTGAGTTTGTGTATGTATGGTGCATCTATTTTTTGTAAAAACTACCTCCATTCCTAAACAACTATATTCAAGATCCAATTTATGTGATTTGAATCCTTTTAATTATCGTGCAATGATATCTTGGGCATTTCTCCATTTCCAGTCAGGCATCTAGAGCCCCAATAGAGATACCTCTAATTCTCTTTAAAAAATTCTCTACTGCCAGTCGAGCATCCATAGCCTTGATATAGATACTTGAACCACCCCTCTTATATTGAGTTTATCATCTTTCAATGATTCTCTTTTCTTTCTCATTTTTTAAGATTTTTTTGAAGAAATTCTTTATTATCTTTTCTCAATACTTGGGTGTAAAATCTTGATATTTGGGGTTGAGAACTACCATGGACATCATGATAGTGTTAATATTCATATTTTTCACTCGAATCTAAAATACATCCACCTATAGACAAATGAGCTTCTATGTAGAAGAAATGTTTTTATCTATTTTGCTGTAGATTTAACCATGGTTGATGAGATCTCTTACAATATACATGTTTTTATTTAACCCATCAAACCATTATACAAAAAGAACACAAGTCATAGGTAATGAAACAAAAAACTTGAAAAGACATACCTAAAAACAACCCAACCAACTTCTCTCCTAGTACCTTCAATATGCTTCAAATAACTTCACCCATCAGTTGAATTGGACAAAAAGAAAAACCCCAGAAACAAACAAAACAAAGAAAGAAAGAGAAAAAAATGAACACAACAAAAACCCAAATAACAAACACACAAGCCAAAAGTGAACAAAAAACTAATTAGATACTTACAACAAAACTGATCATCAGACCCTTCATGGGCCAAAATACCACTTTGGAAATTGCCCATTGATGGGCAATGGAACAGGTTCTCCTATTAAAGTACATAAATGAAAAGCCAGACCTAACCAAAGTCGGTACAATTTTTGGTGATCACCTTTCCTTTCCTTATCCTTATCCCACAACAGTACAAAGTTTGATATTCTAAAGGGTTTAATTTTCTCTCTCTTGTCAAACCAACAATAGACTATAGCTTTATGCTTAGAAAACTGTTGTAAAGTAGCATCTCCTTATTCCTCCAAATTCAATAAGTTATTAAGCCTGACCTCTATCCTATCATCATTTGAGTAAAAATCATGAATGAACTTGAGGAAAGGTATCAGTAAGTGCATAGGAAAGACTGGGTCTTGGCCATAAACCAAATGAAATGGGTTGTTCCTTAAGGATGTTTTAATACGAGTTCCATCTGCCCATAGGGCATATTTTAGTTGCATGTGGCAATCCCTAGGATTACTTTCTAACAACTTCTTAATCACTTGCAATATATTTTTGTTAGTAGAATCTGCTACTCCATTCCCCTATGGGTAATAATTAGAAGAATATTCCAATGCTATCTTATGTTCATATTCCCATTGAATAAATTATATGGAAGAAAAATCAGGGCCATTGTCACATACCAAGGCAAATGATACTCCAAACCTAGTAATGATGAACTCATTGAGTAATTTGATGACCACCTCAGTGGTGTTATTTCTACAAGGATGGGCTTTAGTTCAACGTGTACACTAATCAGTTGTTGTCAAAATGAATTTATGACATATAGATGAATTTGAGGTAATCCCCCCTACAAAATCCAATGCCCATTGGGCAAATGGTTTTACCTCATATACCGATTCTAGGGGCATTTTCAGATTACGTTCCCTATAGTGGAAGTCTGACATGTATGAAATGTCGTCATGTGTTGATGTTCATATTAGAACACATGGGGCCAATAATAGTCTGATCTCAAGATTTGGTGTGCCATGGAATTGATAGACACATCTACACTACCATGTTTTCCATAAAATTTTGTAATGGCATGCTTTTCTTTTTGCTAGGCAAGGCAATGTAAATAAACACCTTTAAATTTTACTCGGTACAAGGCTCCTCCTTTGAGCATGTAATGCTAAGTGGCATTCATCCCATCTAGGCATTTTTTATACAACAATAAAATTCTCAAATTTAATACCACCGATCACCTATGAATGACTATACCGTGTACTATTGACAAGTAATCTTAGAATAAACATTTTCCATTGCTTTAGATAAACCTTGTCCTAAAAATAGATTAATTGGATGAATTCCAAGATCATATTCCTACAGGATGGTCATCCATTTTATTTTTGTCTCCCCCAGTTCACTTTGCATAAGAAGGGAATTCATAGCAGGGTCTAGAACTATTGCAGTAATTTGATTACAGAGAATATAGTGACAAAATTTCTTGACTGCTTGCACTAGTGCAAAAGCATACTTTTCCAAAGGTGGATATCTAAATACAATTTTCTTGAATAGGGAACTCATAAATTCAATGGCCCTTTCATCTCCTTTACCTTTTCTCTATGTTAGGACAACAAAACAAGAGTGATTAGATGCAAAAGAGTAAATATAAAAAGTGGCGTAGGAGCACATGTTTGATCACATGTCTCCATTAGGCCATTTGTAAATGGTTTCTTTATTTTTTGTATTCAGTATTAAAATAAGGTTTATAAAACCATTTTATAGTTTTTTGAGTCTTAGGAAGTCAGTTTTGAAGTCATTTATCAAATAATGTTTAAAGTTGTTCCATATTGTAAAAAATTGTAAAAATTGCTCAAGAAAGTTGTCAAGCAACTTGTGAAAAAGTGTCATTAAGGTGTTTTGTAAACAAAATAACTAAAATGTGGTTGAAAATAGTTGTTTTTGGTTTTAAATTTATAAATACACCCTACAAAACTCGAATTGGGGGGTTGGAGACATTATTTTTGAAGTTTGATGAATGGCAACTTCAAGTTTTGTGTGAATTTTCTGATTTTTAATTTTTTTTCAAGCTGAAGTTGTGCTTTGTACAGATTTTTATGGACTCAAATAATGGAGTATAATATATGGATTGAAATATATCTATTTCTTGTTTCCAATTATTTTTCTCACATTGAATTTTATTACTTTTTGTGGGAGATATGACTATTTGGGTGAGACTGCCTATTCTAACAACATTGTGCAGAATTTACAGTCTAAAGAATGTGATTTTATGGACTTTAAAGTATATATTTTTAATCTAAATCCAATTGGATTTTGTTTCTATATGAATCTAATTTCATTTTCTTCAATTTTCATCAAAGTTCATTAAGATTTGAATAAGTTATGATCATTTTTGTGAGGGCATGTTTGAACACTGCTTAGGGTTTGCAGTTTTGGGAAAAATGAAATAAATTTATTTTCCACCATTGGATCTTCATAAAAAATAGAAGAGAGGTCTGTAATTATGGAATCTTCAATCTCACCATATATATTTACTTCATTATTTGTTTTGTAGAAGTTATTAATGACTATTCATTGCATTAAATTTTGGGCTGCCATGGTTATGTTTCCAATTTGATCTAGAATGCATTTAATCATTGTTTGAGATGAATAATTTTATGGAAGTTGTCAAGTGAATGGAATGTTGAGTTGTGAATCCCTTGCTCTACATCAAAAAGGATTTATGTAATCAAGTCTAATAAAAATTTGTGCCTCTAATATAGATTGTTTGATCTATGAAAAGGAAAATTTAGCCTCATTATTCGACTCAATCTTAGCCTCTTTCTTCATCATTTCGTTGAGAGGCTTAAAAATCTCTACAAATCCAATTATGAATTTCTATATAAAATTAATTTTCTTGGAAAAGGACCTCATCTCCTTTTTGTTGCCTGGCATAGACAATTTTAGAATTGATTTGAATCTATCTAGGTCAATTGAAATACCCCTTTTTGATATTATGTGTCCTAGAAATTTCCCTTCAAAATATCAAAACACACACTTCTTTGGATTTAAAGATACACCTTAACTTACACACTTTTTAAGATGTTTTGATAAATCTGTAGCATGATTTTCCCTATCTTTAGACAATGTAGTCAAATCATCCATATATGTGATTATACACTTACCAACCAAGTCTTTAAATGTCACATCCATTTCATGCTGAAAGGTAGCTCTAGAGTTGATGAGGCAAAATGGCATCCTCCGATAGCCAAATGTCCCCCACATGGTAGTGAAGGTTAGTTTCATCTTGTCCTCATAATTAACCAAGACTTAGTTATATTCTAAGTAATCATAAAGGAATGACATCATTTGAGAATCGTTGACAATTTGTAGTACTTCATCAAGAGAAAGTAGTGGGTAGTTATCCAACAAGCACAAGGATCTGAGTCAAGTATCCTCTCCAATGCTACCATTCCCTTAGGAATTTTTTTCATTTTAAGGTTCATGATCCCTTCTACATCACATATTTTTTGGTCCTAGTCTCCTTGATCTCTAGCTAATTCATCAATTATTTGTCCCTCAAAGACATCTGAGCTTGCCAGAAAGGCAAGTATGTTTTGGTCATCATCAAAGATGTTAATTTTTTTGACGTCATCAGGGATGGACCTAGGATTGAGACTAGCTCTACTGAGAATATCTTGAGCTTGGAATGTTGCATAGGTTTCAAAGTGCTTTCAGCAATAGTGACATCCTATGCAATCTAATTGCTCTTCATAGGGATCAACTTGATACCAAAAAAATAAAAGTCTTCTATTAAATTCCATATTTGATTATGATATGTAGCCAGTCTTTTAATGTGATAGGTGAATTGACTACATACATGTTTAGCAATCACTTTTGAATCTCCTATAACTTCGATGGTTGTCACCTTCTTCTTATGTGCAAAAACCAAACCTCTAGTGAGCGCTTCACACTCTACTACATTGTTTGTACAACCAAATTATAACCTATAAGATGCAAAGCATATCTTCCATTTTAGGTTGGTTAGTTCAATTCCTGCTCCACTCCTTGTTTTGGACTTAGAACCATCGAATTTAAGAATCCACAACTAATCCAGAGCTAGGATTTCCTTCTTTTTTGATGCTAGAGGTGGTTTTTTACAAGGAATGGGTGGTTCCTCATACTTGTTTAGGCTATCTGGATTTGGAGACTGATGTCCATGATGTTTATCAACAATTCCATTCATTTTTAAAACTTGTGTAGAATCTAGTTCTTGTACCTTTTCTTGGATGGTTCTGGAATCAGGTATCTTTTCAAGAAGCCCCTTAGGCATTGAGAGACTATCAAGGGCAGGCATAACATACAGTTCTTGAGATTGCTTTGTTTTTTTCCTAAAAATGAGAGCATAAAACCTGAACCTATTCAACTTGGGAAGAATCTTCCTCTTGGGTGATATTAGTTCTAGTTAGGATAGTTGTGTCCCTAGCCTAGAATGGGAATTGGTTCAAAGGTGTTATTGGTTGAGGTTCACAAGTATCTTCTGACTCATAAACATAATTAAGAATATTCACACAAGGTTGGAATGTCCACTCAGAATGGCCTTCATAGTGGAGTCTACACCAATTTGGGAGTAAGATACTCCATAGATCAACATCTTCTCCTGAAACTAACCTATATGTTGTAACCTTCTAATAAAAACCTATTGGTTAACAATGTTCATCGGGTCCTTGTGTTCTAGAGGTTGTAGGGCATCAAGATTGAATATTGAAAAGGTCATGATTTCCTCTTTCTTATATAATACTATCTCTATTTCAAAATAGGCTACCTCGTTAGGATAATCATATTCGCTGATCATGTGTTTGATATGAGGCTCACTTTCAATCCTAAGTTGTGTTGCTACTCCCTTCCATGGTATCAACATATGTGAAAATTCTAAGGATAAGTAACCCCCAATACTATTCATTAGATATTGGCTTAGAAGCATGTCATGTGTCTCAAGGATATTATATCTTGGCTTAGAAGCATTTCTTGGGTCTGATCCGACCTATACATGAATATTTTTTAATTCCCCTAATAAGTTAACCTTAGTTTTTTCTAGTTTTATTACCTTCTTATGAGTTTGAACTCGACTTAACCCCAAATTTTTACAAATGGAAAAGGACATGACATTACCTGAGGCTCCATAATCAAAGAGGCAATTATGTAGATTATTTCTAGAGATCCTCAGAATTAACAAGAATGGTGGAGTTTCTACCTTTCCTTTGTATAGGGTCGCGTTCATTTCATTGGCTGAAGTCACCTTTATTTTTCCTTTCGATCGATCTACTTCTTCCAAATCTCTCAACATGATTTTGTGTTGGGTAGGGAAATACTTCAATATTTCAAAGAATGCCAATGACATCCTTTGCTTCTGCATCTCTAAAAAAAAATCAAATTCCACATCATTTTTCATCTCATATTCAAGAACAAAAGATGAATTAACTTTATTTTGGAATTTAGGTAGACATTTGGGTGGAGGTGGGTTGTTATTTTCATTTTTTTTGGGTGGAACTATGGTATTTGGAGGAGAATATGTGGTGAATGGGCCGTTATTCTAATTTATCAGGAAATGGCCTCCCTTGTTCTGGAAGGCCTGAGGATTGTAAGTGTCCTCTTCTAGTTCATTTTGTCCTTGCATGGGAAATTGGTATTGTTCATCAATAGTTTCAAAATTCATGGTTGTATCAATTGACCCACTAGTTTGGTTAGGATTCCCTTGTGGCGGGTAAGAATCAAATTGTTTTATTTTGATGACCTTCTCCATCTCTAGGCAGTTAAATTCATAATGCAAAGTCGTAGCATGCAACCTACACCAATTTTTCATTAGGTTTGGATCTGCAACATTTGTAGTGTTAGGCTTTTCCTCATTGGCCTGATAGTTATGAGATACCCCCCATTGTTTGGTCCCATATTCCACTGTCTATTTTCATTTGACCTTTGATTGTATCCCCTACTCTATTTTTTATAGTTTTGATTAGGGAAGTTTTGGCCCTAGTAATTCCTCTAGTTCTAGTAGGAATTTTGACTCAAATAATTATTATGATTTGAAAACCCTCCCTAATTTTGGTAACCTTTATTTTTGTTTTGGCCTTGGGAAGGGTTCAGCTTAAGTTGGGCCATTTTCTTTGTCACCTACGATAGGGTTTTCATCAAACTCTCTACCTGAGAGGTCAATTGGGTGGTGCATTCACATTCTATCAAATTCACAATAGGTAAGGGAGTTGGAGGATTGGATCCTCTAGTGAGATTATGTGAGCATTGAGATTTATGTGAAGAGTCAAGGGCCTAGCTATTAATTTATCTTTCTGCGATGGGGACTTTAACTCAGGCAATGGCCCATATGAATGTGACATCCCTGGGTCTAGATTAAATAGAGGGGTGGGATTAAGCATTTGAGGATATCCTATATGAGGAAAAACCCCTCCTAAAATTCCTTCTTGTGAACTAATATGTTGTTGTAGCTTAATGGCTAAATGGTAAACATTCGAAAGATAATCAATGTCAACTACACGATATGTTCTCTATAAAAATAGGCCAATCAAGGGATCTATGTAATTAAGGTAGGCTTGGATAAAAAATTTCTCAGCTACCAAGTAAGGATCTTGTAATCATCAGTACATTCTTTGAAAATGAGTGTTGAAGAAGGGAAGCATCTCATGCAATTCCTTCCTGATTGTGGAAAATTGGTGATACAAGATAGTTGGATCTACATAAACCAGGAATTGGTTTATAAAGGCATTGTCTAGGTCTGTTGAACTCAAAATAGATCTATTGGGCAGGTTCAAGTACCAATTGTAGGCCATATCCCCTAAGGAATATGGAAAAAATCCACATGCAACATCATGATGGGCTATTTGAGCCCATGTACAAGAATCTTTGAATTCCTATATGTGCTCTTCAACACTTCTAGACTCCCCATGGGAGTACCTATGACAAAAAAAATCAGGAATCTTAAGCATCTCGTGGATACCACTAGGAATGGTTCCCAATGGTGAAGGGTTATTGGAAAAGAATTCCATGAGTGGCAATGGAGGTGGCTATGCCAGCGGTAATATTGGTTGAAACTAACATCAAGTGGGTGGTTTTTTTAAATCCCTACTAGTTCTAGGCCTAGTGGTTGTTCGGAGTTCAACAAATGGATTTGGGTTTGCAGAAAATCTAAGAATTCTTCCAAACCTTTCAGTTGGAAATGACTCGATTCGCTCCATTTTATTCCTTTAGGCCCTCCTTCTAGCACTAGTTATGTTGATGGTCAAAATAGTACAACATTAAACAAAATATTTCTACTCTATTTCTCTTGAAAAAGATAACTAATCTAAAACCACCTATCTTCCAAGTTCTTTGTAGTTGGTTCTCAACAGTGTTGTTTCGTTCGATAGTCCATGCAGCCATAATGTTCAAGGGGTCTTCTAGTAAAGGATACAAATTTCATAATTCAAACTAATCTTAACATTTGGGGGGTGTAAATAACTTAAATTATATAATGATACAATCCACATAGCACTCTATACTATTGCATACATTCATAGTGCTAATTCAAGACATACTACTATTCATCATCATCAAATTTGAGATCAAACCAAAACATATTACCAACTCATCACCAAAATTCATAGATCAAAAAATATAAAAAACTTGTATTTACACATATTTCAATGAAATAGTCTTAAAGTGAGAGTCTTCTATTGATTTTCATCAAATAAGAAAAATTTATGCACAACATTCACTGGTATATGAATGACTCTTATTCATCAACATTACCATTAAACTAATTCTGGAAAATAGCATAACTATATTAAAAATTGTAAAGAAAATGTGTCCAAGTATTTTGCATAAACTGTAAAAAGCTTCTAAAAATTTTTAAACTATCTTCTATCTCCTTTAGGTGGCTAATCTTGCTTCAATGAGATGACCTTTACAAAGTGGAGAGAAATTCTATAGATAAACCTATTAAGCACTAATTCCTCTCATCAAAATCTTGATCCACAAATCATGGGGGCGACTGAGGCAATGTAGGATGAGTATCCATTTTTTATCTTTAGTTGTTGTTTGAAGACTCTTTGTCAAAACCTATGTTCAAAGGGAGAAAGGTGGAACTATTGAGATCTTCAATTGATTCTATGTCACTTACTTTCAAAATATGAAATAGATATTCCTAGTAAACCATGCCCTCTTAATGCTAATCTAGCCAAGGAACCAATGTATTTTTTCCTTATTCTTGCATTTTGTGCTCCATAATATACTCATCATAACTAGTCATCACTTTTTGAAGCATATCTGTATGCAGCCCATCTACCCAGCTATATTCAACTTTTTTTTTCTAGTTCATAAGAGGCAAACTCTTTCATATCTCTAAGTTTGATGAGCTCCCTTTTGGCAGCCTTTATCTCTTCCTAACATCCATAAGCCTATCCATCAAGAATTCATCACCATCATCCCCATTTTGCATTATTTCATCAAATCTACCACTCCATTTTTCCTTGAGTTTATCAAGGAGGAGGCCATCTGCAATAGGGTTGTCTTCAAAATAACAAGTATAACAATATTTGCTCCCAAATCTTTAACCTTCTCATTGAGATATTTTCTATCCTATTGCACCTCATTCCTATGCCCAAAAATAAATGAAGACTGAAACCTAATGATGCTAATGTTATTTTACACAAAATTTGCATTGTCTTCCTCAAGGATGGATTGTTCTAACAAATTTGGTTGGGAAGCTTATTGATTTCTTTTAGCTTCATTGCATGCCCTGGATATTCCTCCTCTTTTTCCCAAGATTTTAAATGTGTGTGACCATGGTATTAACCAATTTTAATTCATCTCCATGAACCTTACATCCTTCAACAGGAAAATATTCTACTTCTTGGTTCAATCTAGCAACCCATTTTTCCATCATTCCCACTTTATTCCTCATTTCAGCCAAGTTATCAACATCTTTCTTGCTCAATAAAATATGTGTCTCAAAAGAAGCAGACTATGAAGAGATAGCAGAAGACAAGTCTTTCAAAAAATTATGTAATTGATCCACTTGTGACTTAAGCTCATCTTTCTTTTCCTTATCCTTTACCATCCTTGATTTTGTGGATGATGCAAAATAATCTATTAAGTCCATTTATTGATTTATTTTGGGCCTTCCTATATTTAGATTACCTAATCGGTAATCACTAAATTTCATACCCTCTTTATCCTTGTCAACTATGGGGATATCACATTCAACAACAATTTCCTTGACATTTGTTAATCTGGTGGAATGGAGACCTCTAGCCCTTTTCTTTGGCCTTTCCTTTTCAATTTCTTTCCGGACATCATCCCAACTAAGAGGTTGCCATTGCACTATCTGCTTCTTCTCTAAATTAATATTTAGCCATCTTGGGGTGGTAGGAGGAGTTATCATCTGAGTGCAAGAATATGTGGTGTGAGAGAGAGATTTCCAATGTGCTACTTTAGTTTGATAGTCAATCTCTTTCCATTTCTCCTTTTTAACCTTTTCCTTAGACAATTTTTCAGCCTTAACTTTTACATCTCTTTCTTGTTCAACTTTGGTTAGTTGTTCTTCTTCTAATCTCCTCTCCTCCAACAATTAATCCTTTTTTTCTCTAATTTTTCTACCCTTTCCCATGCCTTGGTTTCCTCTTGATCAATTTTATCTTGCTCCTCCTCCTGTATTGTTTTTAATTCCAATTCTTCTTCTTTCTTCCTCTGAGCCTCTTCTGCTACTTTAAACTTAGCTTCAAGATCTTCAACTTCTCTTCTTTGTTGAGCCTTCTCTTCTTCCATATAATGGATCTTTTGTAAAAAAGCTAGCTTGTATCTCTCTTCCTTAGCCTTCTGATCTTTTTCCCTTTGTTGTAGTAGAAGATCTTCTTTATCTTTATGTTGTCTTGCTAATTCTTCAGCTTTTTTAATAGATTCTAACTCATGTTGTTTGGAAAGAATCTTAGATTTGGCTTTAGCCTTTGCTTCCTACTATTTTTATATTGCTTTAGATTGTTCTTTAGAATCAACTTCTCTTTTAGAATCTTCAAACAAATTGCATTCATCTTCCAGAGTTAACAGATGTTCTTCTTCAACATTTTTAACAAACATATCTATAGCAATTTCATCATAAAGATGTGTATCTTCTGAATCACTGTTGATTTCATTAATTTCAACTTCATGATCTTTCCCTTCCAAAGTTTCTACTTGCCCATGTAGGCTACCTGTAGGTATTTCTTTTCTAAGAGTTGGAATGAGGGAAGGTTAGGAAGAGGAGCCTTCTCCAGATATTTTAACTTCCATTCCTTGTATTTCATGGACTTCCTGAGCAGGTATTTATGGAACAATATCTTCTCCAGAAATAGGAGGAAGACATTCTAATTTATCTTTAGGAGGTGCTCTCCTCTTAGTCCTCTGATAACCTTTAGTTTCCTCTACCTTCCTTTTCTTTGAAACTTGAGCCTTTGGCTCCTTGATTCTCAGAACCACCCATTGTATACTCCTATCCATTACTATCTTGGAAATCACCTTAATTTCAATGGATTCATCTTCATCCCAATTGATGGGGGCCAGGTCTTTGGTACCAATCCTCTCTGCTTCATATCCTAGATCCAAAGCTACACCATCATCTGATAGTGTGTCAGGGATATCTTCTTTTATCCCATACTCAATCATTTGAGGCATAGTCCATCTCTCACAATTCTTCCTTCTAACATCATAATCATCTTGTAAGTCAATCCAAAAATCCTCTAATAAATTATAATGCTTATAAAAAATAATGGGATTTATAGAATTCATCTTACTCCTTCGGTCAAAGTGTTTCTAGTATGTGTACAATCCTAATTTCAAATAGCTCAACTCTTCACATATTTCCATTCCATCTATATTGTGAAGGAAAAATATTCCTCCAACTTCATAGGGAACTTATGAAATCTAGACTTATGTTTGATGTAATTTTTCGCATTGAATCCTAAGGCTTGATATATAAACTCCATAAGGATTATCCTATCACTGCAACACCTTAGGAGTAGATAAGGATGACCATCAAATCCTACCAATCTAAAGTAGGAGAACTTGTAGTATTGGACATACCAATGTCCCCACTCTATAGTAAAATCCATGGCATCCCTACTTATTTTTGTATCCAACATCTCCAGTTAATATATTAATGATGAAATAGATGAATACATAATTAACCCTCCTATGATGTAACTCTAATGTTTGTAAAATTAATTGATCATAATGGTTCCAAACCTTTTGTTGTCCTGGAACCTCTCCTAACACCCCCACTGCATTCAACCCAGGAAAGATACCCATCCTTGTAGAAACATATATGACATAAGAAGTCATGAAGAAGGTCTTTGTTTTCCTTACATTGAACATTTGGTTGTGTAAATTGTTAGATAGGATCACACACCAATCAAATTTTTTCCTCCCATAAATAATAGTTTTGTGTATGGGAACATCCATTCTTTGAAGCACACATAATCCCCCTTACCAAATACCCTTGAAAGGATTAAAATCAATAGTTCACCTCATTCTTGAAGTCACCTCTCTTAGGCTGTTCAGGCATCTTAGCTAGAGAATTCTTCTTAGTCCTTAACCATTTCTTATTTATGTGTGATCTATTGAATTATTTGTTCTTATTGAATATTTGTAATGCCCCCACTTCAGTCAACTATCTTGGGTTCCTTGTCATACGTGCATTAAACATGAACCTCATAATTTGTGGGGATAGATCAATTATGACATTCCCTTGTTGGTCCATGCACTATCTTGATACTAAATTATAAGCCCCTGTTATAGCCAAAATGAGCTCTAGGCATTGTATTGATAGAGGAAAGAATGTGACATGTGCCAACCTAGATTGGGCTACTCTCTCTATCCTTCTGGTTACTTCTTTTGCAAAGGTCTCTAGAAACGAATCCTTATAATTTTAGGATCCCAAGTTGGTATATGTGATATCCAACCATCTTGATTCCATATTGCTAGTTATGGGACTAGCATTTTGATGTCTAGATTTCAAAGTATAAGATAATTGTTCCACCTTAATCTACGTTGGCTTCACCTACCTTGAAATCCCTACAACTTTGCCTTCCATTTGTGAGACTTCAATGAATGCTCCTGACATTGCTTATTCCTACAGCACAACCCAAGATTAGATCTATATAAACTATGAAAATCAGTATTAAAAGACTTACCCTCCATGTTACTCTATCCTTCTTCAGGAAGCCTCTACCTACTTAGTAAAATTTACCACTTATCGAAGGAAAAAAGAAGAGAGGAATCGGTATTGGGAAGCATTTAGTATGGTGGGATCGAGGTCAAGATCATCATCGAAACCGGGACTAGGATAAAAATGAATGTCAAGATGGGGAATGGAGTTGGAATGGATGTTGGGAGCAAGAATGGAATGGATGTTAGGACCAAAACCAGGCTCGGAACAAAAAACTAACCTAGAGAATCACTAAGTTTCAAATCCCACCTCCATTCCAATTCCTCTTACGCCAGGTTAAAGGATTTTTGATAGTTAAAACCTCATCGGGAGTGGCCTTATGATAAGATTTGATCTACCGAAAGTATATTTATGAGTTGAACCCATTCCCTAGATCTACTTCCACCTGTTATCATTAAGCATAGTATAGTTTGATCAAACACTCGTAGTATTTTAAAACAAGGTCATATGGGGGGCTGAGGAGGCTTAGGATAAAAATTTGAATCAATCCATCATGTGATCGATGGAATACCACCAACTAAGGCATGATTCTAAATTGAAATAACACTCAAAAACCCTTGTTTTAATACCTGATTTACTCAAGAATTTTACGGCATAAAACCCATCATGGAAATCATTGAATCAACACACAAATGACATGGAGCAAACCCTTCAACATATTTGAGACCTTTAAAAGCCCTCAAAACTTGTCAAACATGAAACTCTAAAAAATAGGGCATGTCAGTACGCATATCACCAAACACAATAATGGTTTCAATAAACAAAACAAACAAGAAAAGACAAAGATAAAATAAGAAACAAAAGGGAAAGAAAACCAAAAAGGAAAATGAAAGAAACACCATGAAGACAAACCAAGATCCACGAAAAAATGATGGAGTTGAGAAGATACAACACCACAAAAGTCCAAAAGATCTTTGCAAGCAAATAGCCTGTTACAAGGAGAAACAAAGAGAAGCAACAAAAGAAATGCTCAAGAATGTGGAGCAATGTATTCACCTCAAAATGTAAAAATGAATAATAATACAAAACATAGTTTTCAACTACATATAGATGAAAACCCTAAAAAAGGAAAACCCTAGGTTTGCACAATAATAATTAATAAAGTAATTAATTATTATGTACCTAATGTTAGCTTAAGTGAAAAAGAGTTAAAAGCAAACTTTACGTAATTAAACAAATATTGTTTAATTAATAAAGTAAATGTCCAATTACTCTAACACCCCCCCTTAAGATAGACATAGGGAAAAGCTAAAACCTAGAAGAAGCTACTAAAAGCAAAAGTAATGGGTCCTGGAAACAAGGCCAGATTAGGTACTCAAGTACAATGAAATCTCTATGAAACAGAGAAAAGGAGAAAACCCAGTGGGAAAAAATCCTCTCCAAAAAGAGATAGAACAACATGCTGAAAGAAACATGAAGGAAGGAAGGAAGGAAGGCCTCATAAAGACCCTCCAAGGAAAACTTCCTTCACCCCAAGCATAGAGCGCAACTGAAGATAGCACGGAGATGCAAAAGGTTTCATGAAGATGTCTGCAACCTGCTCGGTAGTGGGAACATACTCCAAGATGAGAGAACCATCCTAAATCAACTGTCTGATGAAATGCATATGAAGCTCAATGTGCTTCATCCGTTGAAGCTCCACTGGGTTGCGCAAAATGTGTATAGCACTCTGATTGTCACACCAAAGAATAGTGGGACTATTAGGAGGAAAACCAAACTTAGTTATCAACTGATGAAGCTATAAAATCTCCTGACTAGCAAGCACAATAGCTTGGTACTCAGCCTCTGTAGATAATAATGCATGAGCAATCTGCTTCTTGCACGACCATGTGATAGGACCAGAGCCAAGACAAAAAACAAAGCTAGAAGTAGACTTCCGATCATTAACATCACCAGCCCAATCTAAGTCAGTGTAGACAACAATGTGAGGATCCCCTAATGTGTAGTGAATGCCACATGAAGTGCTACCCTAAATGTACCTCAAAATATGCTTGGCAGCCTGTCAATGACTCTCATGAGGATCATGTGAGAATCGAGAGACAAGAACAACCACAAAGGAAAGATTAGGATGAGTGTGAGTCAGGTACAACAAACTGCCAACCAACTACCTGTAAAGTGTAGCATCTACTGAAGGAGTGGGGCAAGTAGTAGTAAAAACAACCCCTAACTGAAAAGGTGTGGGGGCAGGCTTGCAATCAAGCATGCCAAAGCGCTGAAGCATATCAAAAGAACACTTCTATTGGTAAATGGAGATCCCCTTTGAAGACTGAATCACCTGAAGACCAAGGAAATAGTCTATGATTAAGAATGCTCCATCAAGGCTAGCTAAGAATTCTTAATCATAGAGGATGATCTACGGATGATGAGAAGATCATCAACATATAGTACAAGAATCAGGATCTCACCCTCAAGATGCTGAATATAGACCGTGCGATCAGAATGACAATGAGTGAAACCAGTGGACAGCAAAAAAGAGTCCATCTTCTCATACCAAGCCCAAGGGGCTTGTTTGAGAACATCTAATGAACACTGAAGTCTGCAAACCAAAGAAGAATCATGAACAAATCCCTAAGGCTGCTCCATGTAGATTTCCTCCTGTAGGTCACCATATAAGAAGGCACACTTCACATCCATTTGAAAAATGAGCCATCCTCTAGAAGTTGCAAGTGATAATACAAAGCGAATAGAATTCATCTTGGTGATAGGGGAAAATGTCTTGGAGTAATCAATACCCTCAACCTATGAGAAACCCTTCTCAACAAGACATGCTTTGTACTTATCAATATAACCATCAGCAGCATACTTGGTGTGATACAACCATCGGCACTGAACCATCTTTCTGCCCTTAGCAAGAGGATAGAGATCCCATGTATTATTCCTCATCAAAGAAGAATACTCCTCCTCCATGGCACTATCCCACTCAGGGTGACCTATCACCTTTGAAAATCTTTGAGGATCCTCTGAAAAAGAATGATTCAAAAGACTAGAACTCGTAGTATGAGAACGAGTGAGACGAGTGTCTAGAGGATCACCGGCCATAGATCCTGCTGCCTCAATAGTAAAGTGAGCCCATTTGGGCCTCTGAGGTGGAGCAAGGGGAGGTGGGGATGTGGGATCATCAATATCCTCATCAAAATCCTCAAAATAATCCTGAAGAGCTGTAGTGGGTGGAGTAGGTAGTGAAGTGGACACTGGAGACAGGGTATCAACTGGAGGAAGGCACTCGTCAAACTGAACATCCTGTGGAAATAGGACTTCTCTGGTATCAGGATCAAACAACTTGCATGCTTTAACATCCTCACAGTAGCCAAAAAATATCAGGGGTTGACTCTTCCGCTCCATAGCTATCCTCTGAGCATCAAGAATAAAAGCCCATGCCTCACTACCAAATACTCGAAATGATAAAATATCAGGCTTGTCATGAGACCAAGCCTCCTCAGGAGTCATATGTTGAATCGCCTTGTGAGGCATCCAATTCTAAATATAGTTGGCACAATTGACTGCCTCAGTCAAAAAAGATGAATCCATGGACCTGGACTAAATCATACAACTAGCCATCTCCCGTAAAGTCCTATTCTTTTGCTCAGCGATACCATTCTGCTGAGGGGTGTAGGGAACAGAAAATTGATGCTGCAAACCATGCTTAGTGCAAAAATCTCTGAAGGCCTGATTCACATATGCCCCCCCATTATCTGTACGTATCCACCGGATAGAAAGACTAGACTGCTTCTCTACAAATGTCTTGAAGACACGAAAGGAATCAAAGGCATCAGACTTGTACTTAAGAAAGTACAACCATGTGCGTCTGGAGAAGTCATCAATGAATGTGAGTAAATACTTGGCCCCAAAAAAAGGAGTGGGAAATGACATGAGGTCAATATGAATCAACTCCAAGGGTGCCAAAAAATGAGTGGTACTTCCCTTCGGAAAGGGATCCATATGATGCTTGACAAGCACATAACCATGACAAACACTGTCAGTGCAGGAAATTAGTGGAAGACCAAGAACAAGTGACTGTGTACTCATCTGCTGAAGATATCTGTAGTTGACATGGCCCAAACACTCATGCCAAAGCTAACTCACTGAATCTGCATGTGCTATAAGAGATGAACCTGTACCCTCAGAAGGCGTAAATCCATCAAATCGGTAAAGGCGAGATGCAGTATCAACACTACCAGTAGCCACAACCAAATAAGAATCATGGAGGTCCCGAATAACCACATCATGTGGTGAGAACTCAACTGTCTTACCAGAGCTAGTGTGGAAAATCTGATAAATGGACAAGAGGTTTGTCGAAATGTCAGGAACAACCAAAACATCCTATAGAGTGCCCCCATCCAAAGAGATAGAACCTGAACCCAAGATGGAAAACTGTGAAGAGTCACCCACTGCAATCTGTGAAGTACCACAAGAGGTAAGAGAAGTGACCAACTACTGAGTGTGTGTCATATGGTGAGAAGCACCAGAGTCTAAAATCCAAGTGGATCCATTGGTCGATGCTCGTGTAGTGAGAGCATGACCCTTCCCTATGGTGGAAGAAGAAGAATATTGAGGTGAGGAAATGTGTTGCTGCTGCATGGCCTCCTCTAAAGCCTCTAATCATTTCCAACACCTGGAAACTGGATGACTTTGCTTGCCACAGAAATTGCAAGTGTCTCCTAATTTCTCCTTAGTATTGGAGGAAGACTCAGAAGAGTTCGAAGATTTCTCATGTTTTGTATTAAATGGTGGTTTAGAATTAGACTTAGGAGGCGGTTTGGAGAAATGCTCACTACCTGCAAAATCTTTCTTGGGCCTCAGTTTCTGCTTCTGTTTCCCCTTTGGTGACTAAGCAACCAATTCTTTGCTCTTTGAACCTGAGAGCATATCCATCTGAGAAAGGTGAGACTATTCCCGAGACAATCGCTCACAAAATAAATCAAAGGAAGTCATGGTAAAACTGGCACCCAAACCATCCATGGTGGAGTAGAAGGAGGAAGAAAATATCTGAAATAGACCACGAAGCTTCGAAAGAATCAAGGAAATGCACTCTGTGTCTGTCTTATTCTTCCCACAACCCTATAAAATAGTACGGATAGTTTTGAACTAGTTCAAAAAATCCTCAATAGTGGGAAATGAATTAGGTAACAAGGAAGTCAACTTTGCCTCAATCTGTAATGCATGAAACTCATTAGCGGCCCCAAAAGTGTCTCAAACTTTAGCCACATGGCTTGAGGAGTGAGCAAAGCATCAAGGTGAAACAAAAGACTGTCTGAAACATGCATGCATAACAAACCCATAGCCTCATCCATCTTGTTCCTGTGCTGCATAATCTCAAAAGGACACTGCAACTGAGGTTGAACCTCATCTAAACAGGACCATAACCCTCGTGACCTGAGTAGCCTCATCATACGATACTTCCAAGTGTGATAGTTATGTGATGTGAGTAGCTCAACTGAAGAGTCTGCCATGAAACCTTGCACCTGTACCTGCTTGTGTTTTTTATTATTATGTGATCTTTTAGAATAGAAAAAAGATGCAGAAGGGTTTGTATTTTTGAGAGTTTTGGTGTTCTGGTTTTCTAATATAAATGATAGAAAATAAGAGAAAAAACACCCCCCACAAAAGATAAACCCAAACCCTAGTACAAACTGAGAAGAAGGAAGCAATGCATAAGCAAAAAATACTTCAAGACAAATTCTCATATACCTAGTGAAAATTCTGATAAAATAGATCACATCACTGAATAGAGCATGTTGAGAGCTTTCCAATGCCTATTCAAGTTTGAAAAACAGAGTCCGTTTGCATCTTCTATGACCCCAGAAGTGAAGAAAGAAGACCTCACTTTGATTGATAAAAAATATCTAGACTGGTAAAATAATTAAAAATATTTCTATACCATCAGATTGGTGCCATTCTCAGCTTTCCAACGCATCTTCCTCTTCGAAAAACGGAGCTAGGATGCCCAAGTTATGCCCATTTGACCAAAAATGACATAATAGGGGTTGGAGAGAAAAAATTAGGCCTCAAGGGCTTAAATTTCGGAGGCCCCAGGGCACATGGCAGACTGGGGGCTGGCATGCAGGAGGTGGCGGTGCATGGGTGGCGCGGCTGGTGGCACATAGGCGGTGCTCGGGCAGAGGGAACCAAGTGGCGAGCCAGCAGGGGCGGCGGTGGCCGCTTGGCCGCGGTCAGTGGTAGCCACCGGTGGCGGTGGCCGTCGGGCGGCGCTCTGGCGGCGCAGCAATTTACACTGGCCATGCAAAATAAACCCAAAAAAATGATTTTTTAAATTTTTTTTTTCGATTTTTTTTCCTTTTTTTGCTTCGTACGGCCTTAGGGCAAAAAATTTTTGCCTTGCAAATTGACTGTAGCCAAAATCAACAATTTGACAGTCAATTTAGGGGTTTTTGGGCACTATGAATCCAATGGCACTATCCATTTGAGCCCAAAGTGAACCCAAGAAGTGGAGTATGCTGAATCCACCCAAAAAAACTTTAGAACCCTAGATTTGCTTCCAATGCAAAATCTCAAAACAAGAACAAGTAGCTGCAAATTTGAAGCTTTGATACCATGTTGGAGTTGAGAAGATACAACACCACAGAAGTCCAAAAGATCTTTGCAAGCAAATAACCTATTACAAGGAGAAACAAAGAGAAGCAACAAAAGAAATGCTCAAGAATGTAGAGCAATGTATTCATCTCAAAATGTAAAAATGAATAATAATACAAAAGATAGTTTTCAACTACATATAGATGAAAACCCTAAAAAAGGAAAACCCTAGGCTTGCACAATAATAATTAATAAAGTAATTAATTATTATGTACCTAATGTTAGCTTAAGTGAAAAAGAGTTAAAAGGAAACTTTACGTAATTAAACAAATATTGTTTAATTAATAAAGTAAATATCCAATTACTCTAACAGAAAATTCTTGCAAATGCACAAAGAACACAAGGCGACAAATAAAATGAAAAAAAAAGGAGAAACGAAGTAGGAGAAAACCCATGTACCTCAAATTCTACCCAATATGATGAAACTTGATCCCAATCCATGCATAGATTCTTTAATTTCCATGCTCCTCCTTCTTTGTATTAGCTCTACTCTGCTATTATAGTTTAGGCAACAATAATGAGAAAATTAACCTTAATTAAGGTTATGAATTCAACTTCTTGTGTGTGGAGGGCCTGTAATTAATGTCATTGATACAATTGGTTAGGTTTTGGATCACGATGGGAAAACTAACATAACTATTGTGTAACTGAAGTAAAGTGTAGAAAAACAAGAAAGAGAGGACATGATTGGGATTGAGATCGGTTAGGGAACTTTTGACAAGTTCCTAGTTTGGTTCTAGTTTTGGATCCGATTCCACTAAAAACAAAGGAACACCAAGATGAAAACTGGAACCAAGCCCAAAAGAAAACAAAATGAACAAAAAGTAAAGCTGGAGGTGGGACAGAGATCAAACTAAAATTTTGGTAAGTTCCAAGTTGAGAATCTGATTTGGATTGAATCTTGACAAAGGAAAATGACACCAACATGACAAAACAAATAAAAAACAAAGGAAGCGGGACAAAGAGCAAGCTTGTCCCAAAATGAAGAAACAACAAACAAGAAAGAAAACGGAAACAAAAAAAAAAGCAGAGTCGAGATGAAATCAGAACATGAAACCTATTCAAGTTCCAAATTCAGGTTCCATTCTGGCTTTGGTTCCACCAAAAGAAAAGAAAAGATAAAAGACTTTGGAGAAAAGAACAACCTCTAAGTCCCAAATGAAAAGACTAGGGAAAAGAAACAACGGGGATCCATTTTGACCAAATTTAAGATGGGGTGGTTATGCAACACATAACACTCACATTGTTCATACCTAAGATGTATGGATGGTTGTATGTATTATCATGCATTGTGGACACTATTTTTGATCATGTGGGTTTTCTACCATTAATAATATATCAGATCCTTTGTTATCACTTGTATTTGATGCTCGTGTTCATATATTGGTACATCTTTACCTTAGGATGTTCCTTTTCTTTCATAGGTGGCACATTTGAGGATGAGATTTCTTTCATGATATTGTGATCACTTTGGTTTTATTATAGGTATCTTGATAGAGAACAATAGCATGATGGAGATTCATGTGGTTTCATGTATTTCTATGATAATGTATTTCAGTAATTGATCATCATGCAAAGTGTAGAACAAGTGGGAGAATGTTAGGATTTGATGTTGTATACCATAGTATAAATTTATTTATTCTAAATTTGTAGTTAAATAATTATTGAGCTATAGTGAGGTGTGTTTAGCCATATTAGATAATTATTTGAGGCCAATTGTAAAGTTGTATTGTAAGATTGGGTTATTATATAATATGTGAGAGACATAGGATAACAATTTAATATTTGGTGAAATAATTTAATAATGTGAAAAATTAGTACCTAATATCAAATGAGTAGTCAATATTTTTGTGTTCACATATTTTTGTGGTAAATTATTTTATCTCACAACTTGGTTGTATTTGTGTGAGATTGTATCCATAAATAAAATAACATGTTTAGTGCTTAAGGTTGGTTGGGTTAGTTGGTTATCATTACTGAGTCTTTTTTAGAATTGTATATGTGAAGCATGATATGAGATGTGTGGATTCATGCTTCGACACATGGGGGTGTATTGGAGAGAATTGATTCTTCAAGAGTATTCATGGTAAACTTTTAGGTACATTTTTGTATTGTTGAATAATAAAAGGGGTATGAGTTCTTTTCCAGGCTTTGTTTTTCTAGCTTCAAGGTTATCCCATGATATATCTTATGATATCTTCTATCTTTTATATTTTGATCTATGCATTATTGTTATTATATAAACTTGTATGCATGATTTTATCTCATGAGGTTATATATTAAATGGATTAAATGAAGTGGTTATTGATGAATTATTTCCTAACATAGAACAATGGTAATGACATTATTTATAATCAATATAAAATAAGGTTTTAAAGAAAGAAAATATATAAGTACCGTAATACACTTATTTTCATTTGCAAATGAATTATGAAATACTTTGAACTTTGAATTCAAGGAAAAACAAAATCTTGATGTGAAATTTAGAAAACAACTAGTTAAATAAGAGAAAAATATTTCATTTAGAACTTCAAAGCTCATCGAATATCAAAATTAGATCAAACCATAAAAATTCCCCAATAGTTTAAATTTTAAAAATTAAAAAATAATTAGGTTTTAGGGATATTTTAATTTAAATATAGTTGTTTTGATTGAAATTTATATGCATAATTACGTAATTGAACCCTACTCAAGATAATAAATTATAAAATTCATATGAATGTAGGAGATAAAAAGTGGATAGCGAAAACCCATGATATATGAGTTTAAATGAGCTACCCTAGTAGCTCAAATCTCATCTAGATAAGGAAATATTTTAGATACCAACTTGGGACATATAGACCTAGTAGACATTAGAAATGGAATTAGAAGTCTAGATGTAACTCAAGAAGAAAACAAAATAGTTCTAAATGATCTAGAAAAGAGTTGTTGGATTTCCATATTCTCTTTAGAATTCTCAAATTATTTGGTAGTGCACTAGAAATTATGATCCTAGAAGGATGGTGATAATAGTATAAGGTAGATTTCTAGAAGATATCAACATTTATTTTTATAATAATTTTTTATTTAGAAAATAAAATAGTTCTAAATGATCTAGAAAAGAGTTGTATTGTAACATTGGGTTATTGTTTAATAAGTGGGAGACATAGGATAATAATTTAATATTTGGTGAAATAATTTAATAAATTGAAAACTTAGTACAGCTAAATGAGTAGTCAATGGTTTTGTGTTCACATTGTTTTATCCCACAACTTGGTTGTATTTGTGTGAAATTGTATCTATAAATAAAAACACATGTTTAGTAGTTAAGGTTGGTTGGGTCAGTGGGTTATTATTATTGAGTCTTTTTCACAATTGTATATGTGAAGCATGATAGGAGATGTGTGGATTAATTCTTGAATACATGGAGGGTGTATTATAAAGACTTGATGCTTTAGGAGTATTCATGGTAACTTTTTAGGTACATGTGTTATTTTATTGTTGAATAATAAAAGGGGTGTGAATTATTTTTGAGGATTTGTTTTCCCTCTTGAGGGTTATCCCATGATATATCTTGTGTTAGCTTGTGGCTTTTATATTTTTATCTATACATTATGGTTATTATATAAAATTGTATGCATGAATTTATCTCATGGGCTTATATGGGAAATGGATTAAATGAAGTGGGTATTGATGCATTATTTCCTAACATAGATCAGTGCTAAAGAAATTATTTTATGCACTATAAAATATGGTTTTAAAGAAACAAAAGATTTAAGTAGCACAATAAACTTATTTTAATTCATAAATGAATTATGAAATCCTTTTATCTTTGAATTCAAGGAAATAAACAATCTTGATGTGAAATCTAAGAAAATGATTGTTAAATGAGAGAAAAAAAATTTCATTTAGAACTTGAAAGCTCATAGAATGTCAATATTAGATCAAACCTTAAAAAATCACCAATAGTTTAAATTTTAAAAATTAAGAAATAATTAGGTTTTAGGTAGATTTTAATTTAATGATAGTTGTTTTGATTGAAAATTGATATGTGTAATTAGGTAATTGAACCACACTCAAGAAAATAATTTATGAAATTTCATATCAATGTAGGACATAAAAAAAAATGGATAGAAAAAAACCATGATATATGAGTTTAAATGAACCACCCTAGCAGCTGAAATCTCATCTAGACAAGGACATATTTTAGATACCAACTTGGGACATATAGATCTAGTAGACATCAAAAATGGAATGATAAGTCTAGATGTAAATGGAAAAGAAAATAAAATAATTCTAAATGATCTAGAAAAGAGTTTTATTGTAACATTGGGTTATTATTTAATATGTGAGAGACATAGGATAATAATTTAATATTTGGTGAAATAATTAATAAACTGAAAAAATTGTACCTAATATTAAATGAGTAGTCAATGGTTTTGTATTAATATAGTTTGGTGATACATTGTTTTATCTCACAAATTCATTTTATTTGTGTGAGCTTGTATCTTGTAGTGTAGAAAAACGTGCACCTTTCTTAATTCAAGATAAATTGGACTTAATGTCGCCTTGATCTAGTGTTGTGAGGTGTTTTGTACATCCACATTAGGTCTTGGGTCTATTCTAAGCTAAATTAACTTAACTCTACCTTAATTTAATAATGTAAAATGTATTTATTTACATATTCACATTTAATTTAGGATTTTTAATCAAGTGGATCTAATCTATTGTTGTAATGTGCTTTACACATTCACATGGGATTTAGGACCCTTCTAAGCTAAATAGACTCAATTTTGCCTTAATTTAGTGTTGTAAAGTGTATTTATTAGAACTTTCACATTGGATTTTGGGCCCTCTTGCATTTATAACCTTAATATCATCATTAGTAGGCCCCTATGACCTTGTATCATGCATCCCAAGGAAAATTTTGATCAAAACCTGACAAAATCATCATATAAATTTAATTTATGCACCCCAAAACATCCCAATTGGCAAAATGGCCCCTATGGGACCCATTCGCCACCTTGGGAAAATGAGTCCTAACTAGGTGGGACTTATTCTCCTAGGATGGAGAATGAGTCCCATTTGATATTTTCTTGAGGTTTTAGCTAGAAAAACTAGGTTTTAAGTTTAAATTTCTTCAATGTCGGCCTTAGGGATCAAATTAATGATCATTTGAGTGTCTTTACTATATAAAAAAGCTTCCAAATAATTATTTCATCTATGTGATCCAACCAAAATCAAGTATTCAAGTTATCAAGTCAAGCACTCAAGGGTTAATCATTTCAAGTCTTCATAAGGTCATTAGGATAGTTTCCAAGATCAATTCTAAGGCATTCAAGAGGAATATTCTTCATCAATAATTGCAGAAATTCAAGATACATCATCATGGAAAGGTTCTAATTGAATTAATTCATGTTCATTCTTCATTCTCTTATTCCATCATTTCAGTTAACTACCTAAAATGTGTTTGACCAAGGTAAACCCCCATTCCCTAACAATCAACAAGTTTTTTTGTCTTCCTTTGTGTAATTGTATATCTAGGTACATTGAAGACTTGAATATCATTGAATATTACATTTCAATATTTTTTGAGTTCATTCCCTATTTGCAAGGTCGAAATCTTCACTAAAAGGTTCTCTATAGCCCTAAAATTGGAGTTTCGAATCTAGAACTTAGATGAGAAGAAAGAGAAGACAGAGAGGTGGAGATCAAAAATTTGAATTTACAAAAAATCCAAACTAGACTCATTCACCACAAGTGGAGAATGGGTCTCATTTTTGGTCAATTTTAATATTTTGGAATTTTTGGATATATGTTTTGGAGAAACCTATTACTATGCAAAAACCTTGATCTGGGATTGATTCGCCTAGATTGGAAAATGAGTCTGAGTGGGAAAAAATTTTAGAACCAACATCATTTCCAATCTCCATCGAAGTATCTACAAGTTTCCAAGTACACACTTATAGTTTTGTTTCATGGTCATTTCTAGGTCATTCATTGAAGTATTGCATCAAACTAGGCTTTTGTATTTCATCCTTCATTCCATTGTATCTCTAAGTCTAAAATTGGTGGTGAACCCCTCATTTGACATATTTCAATCCCTTGGAACATTTCCTTTTCCAAATTTCAACCTCATTTGCATTGTAATCTTAAGGGTTTGTTCTTGAATGAAAAGAGCAAGAAAATTGGCCCCCTTCCTTTGAGGTCCAAAAACCTAGAATCCAAAGAGGGAGGTCACCATTTTAGTCTTTTCATTTTGGTGAACCTAATGTGAACCGACATTTAAAGAATCATAATTCTGATTTGGAGTGCATTTACATCCTAGATTTTTCTTGCATTAAACTAACATTAGAATTTGCATTGGTTAATTTGTATTCTCGAGTTTCAAATTTTGCATTAGTGAAAGTGCATATAGGTTGCATTTTTGTACCTAAAATCATTGAAAATCACCTAAAAAATACAATTGCAATTAGGATATACATCATACAGCCTAAAAATCATAAAAAAACAAATAAAAACTTGTATTTTTTTTTTAAACAATCCCCATTAGGACTCATTCACCACCTTGGGCGAATCAGTTCCTATACACATTTGAAACTACATTTTCCAGCACTAAAACCTTGTTTTCAATCTTCTATTTTCTGCCTTTGTTTATATGTTTCAGTTGGTTGACTTTATGTTTCATGAATTTTACAAAATCTAGCTTAAATTCATCCATTTCATGTATTTCTTAATTTCAAATCTTTATTCATGACATTTTATTTTCAGATAATTGCATTACCTTGTTTGAAATCTAAAAATCACATTTCATTCTAGGTCTTAACATTGCATTTTAAGTTTGTATAGCTTTTGTTAAATTCAAATCATTAGAACTAGCATAATTTACTCATGGCAATTGTGGATAGAAATAAATTCTTGAAATTTTCATTTTCAGTATTAGTACCTTGTTCACTTAGATTAGATTACATTCAACATTCATTAGAAAATGAAAACCAAAAATCAAAAAATCAAAAGAGATGATTCAAAAAATTCTCAAATTTAGAAAAATCATACCATCCAAGCCCTTTAGTAGTTATGACTTAGCCATGTTAGATAAAGCCTTTGAGGATGTCCTCTCACTAGGATCATCTAGTAAGGCTCATTATGAAGAACCCAAACCAAGAAAAGTTAACTTAACCCTCAAGCCCTTTAGTAGTGATGACTCTGCAATGTTAGATGAAGCCCTTAATGACTCCATCTCTCCTAGATCATCCACTAAAGGTTTGATACAAGAGGATTCAATCACTAAAAATCATAATAATCATAATTATTCTTCTCCCAATACCTATCCTATTAGTGACAAATGTATCTTGTTGATAGGAGGCACAATCATGGACAATCATGAAATTCTTGTTTGTCCTCCCCCTTGGAGGGATATTATGACACAAAAATTTGAGATCATGGTCACTACTTTACCTACTCTCCATTCATCTCCCAACACCTCTCCTACTTGGGAAGAAATTATAGGACATGGGGATGTAAATGTAGGTATTCATGAAAATCAAACCTTTCCTTCTCCTAATATCTTCTCTACACATGAATAAGATGTTTTAGTGTTAGAATATATCCTTATCGAAACTCATGAGAATCTTATTCCTCCATTTCTTGATGCCCATATCATTTGGGAAGACCTATTTCAGCATAAAAATTCAATCATTGGTAACCATGAAACTCATAGTTATCCTTGTATTGATGTCTCCCCTATTTTTGATGAAACTACTTTACAACATCTAACCATGAAATGTGATGAACCTCTTGTTTTTCACTTTCCTAAGAACTCTCCTTCTAGGGTAGAAATTATTGAAAAAGATAATGAGACCTTTGAGAAAAAGAATGAAATCATCGACAATCACAAAAATCAAATTTACCCTTGTCCTAATATCTTTGCTATTGGTGAAGAATATATTATAGTGTTATAAGATCCCATTGATAAGTATCACGAGGAAAAAATTATTGAACAAGGAAACACCATCATTGGCAAGCAATAAAATACAACCATGAATCATTCCCTTACTTGCAAGGAAGTCACTTTGGAAGAACCAGTCCTTGAATGTCAAGAACATTTGGTTTATAGTTCTCCTAGCAACTCTCCTTCTAGGGAAACTATCATGATGGAAGAAAATAAAAATAATAGTAATGTGGATTCCGTAGGTGATGATACAAAGGTGATTCTAGATTTTCCTTTATTAGAGATACATCAAACCAAGAACACTGAGGTTATGAATGTGCGAGTTTCCATTAGATCCCCCTTGAATGGACCACCTAAATACCCTATGGGACATCCTAAGAATCATTTAATTCTTCATCCAACCTCAAAACAACCACATGTTCAAAATAAACATGTGCTCATCTTAGAACCACCTAAACTGAAACTCGATAATGATAACATTTCACACCTACCAAGTTAAAATGAAATTTCTCACATATATAACAGAGTGTATACAATCAAGGACAACCTTGAACTTGAAGGACTTATGAAGAAAATTTAGAAATGCTATGATGCTAAAAACCAAGGTATCCATGTCCCTATAAAGCCTAATGATCTTGGTTATTGTGCCTAAAAGCAAAATCCTTCATCCAATGTCAACACTATCACAAAATATTTTTCCAAGATAACTTTAACCTTGCTACATCCTAAACTGATATATATCTCATTAAATATGTATCAAGTTGACTCCTTGTTTACTCATCATAATAAATAACATTAGTTTATGTTCCTTTCCATGTAATAGTTTTAGGATCATAGGATACTCACTATTTCATGTCATTGCATTCATTGCAAGAGGCAACATATCATCATCCATTCTAGGCTCATCCTTGTCTTGCACTAAGTGGGGGAAAGAGGTTAGTTAGCCTTCTCTTTGTATGCCATTCATCATAGTCTCTTTTGGATAGTTTACCACCTTTCATTTATGTATAAGATTAAGCTTGACATGTGGATGACATGCCTTAAGTTGGCTCACCTGTGATATACTTATCCATGATGTAGTTTGATTTGGAAACATATGACTTGGCATAGGGCTTTCCAATTTGGCTCTCATGTATTCTTTCATGCTAGAATTTATCATTAGATAATTTAAATAAATTTCCCATAGTGATGGTGTAGCAACCATTTTAAAGTGGGGGCATACATAGATGACATCTTTAGGAAAAAATTCATGGCATGATTTTTATTTTTTCTTATGATGTGTCCTCTTCTTGGTTGTTTCATTGGGTTTGATGTCATCCAAGAGTGTATGATATACTGAAATGGCATGATACAAATGAGGCATCCCGTGGGTTCTGATCTGACACTTTGACTTGTCCTCTGTTGGAAAAATTAGGCACAATGCTCCCTAAAAAGGAAGATGTCACATGAACAAAGAAAAATCCCCTTTAACATTTTTTGTACATGACATTCAAATGCATCTACAAAATCATTTTCATTATGTTTCCTTATCAAAGTTATCAAGAGGATGACTTTGGTATGGGTTGTATAATGGGAAGCCGACACAGTGGAATTCTCATTATATGGTGGGAAGCAAAGACATTGGCATGAATTTTTCACCAAACCACTTCTTTGGGACAACTCACTATACAAATGCTATAATTTTGTATGGCCCTAGAGTGAGCACATCATTTCCACCTCATTCTTCTTTCTTTTAGTTCTTGACATTGCATGATTGTTTATCTTGTTCGGCTACATATTATGAACCTTGAGGGTATCCTTTCGTGCTTATGTTGGTTCAACTTAGGATCTTGGATCCTAGGGGCGTGACTATTTCCCTGATATTTCTCATCCTTTTTCATCCACATTGGTACGATTGAACCCCTCTTGAATGTCTACTTTAGTGTGAGTTTGAAGAAATTTCATCCTCTCACTAAAGTGATGGCTAAATGTAGTGTAGAAAAAATGTTCCTTGATTAATTCAAGATAAATTGGACTTAATGTCACCTTGATGTAGTATTGTGAGGTGTTTCACACATCCACATTAGGTCTTGGGCCTATTTTAAGCTAAATTAACTTAACTCTACCTTAATTTAATGTTGTAAAATGTATCTATTTAAATCTTCACATTGAATTTAGGATGCTTGTAAATAAAGTGGACCTACTCTAATGGTGTAATGTGTTTTACACATTCACATGGGATTTAAGGCCCTTCTAAGCTAAAGAGACTTAGTTTTACCTTAATTTAGTGTTGTAAAGTATATTTATTCACACTTTCACATAGGTTTTTTTTCCTCTTGCATTTAAAATCTTAATATCATTATTAGTAGACCCCTATGACCCTATATTGTGCATACCAAGAATTTTTTTGATCAAAAACCTGAAAAATCAACATATAAACTTAATTTATGCACTCCCCAACATCCCAGCTAGCAAAATGGCCCTTGTGTGACCGATTTTCCACCTTGGGAAAATGAGTCCCATCCAGATCAAAATTATTCACCCAGGATAGGGAATGAGTACCATGTGAGCTTTTTTTGAGGTTTTAGCAAAAAAAGAGGGATTTAAGTTTAAATTTTTTCAATGTCGGCCTTAGTGATCAAATTAATAGTCATTTGAGTGGCTTTCTTATATAAAAAAGATTCCAAATCATTATTTCAGCTAATTGATCCAAGAAATATCAATTATTCATGTTATCAACTCAAGCACTCAAGGGTTAAGAATTTCAAGTCTTCACAAGGTTATCAAGATAGTTTTCAAGATCAATTCTAAGGCATTCAAGAGGAAGATTCTCCATCAATCATTGAAAAATTCAAGATCCATCATTGTGGAGAGGTTCTAATTATATTACTTCATGTTCATGATTCATTATCTTATTTCATCATTTGGTTTAATTACCTAAAAGGGGTTTGACAAAGACAAACCCCCATTCCCTAACAATCAACATGTTTTTCTCTCTTTCTTAGTGTAATTGTAGATCTATGTACATTGAAGACACGAAGATCATTGATGATTAGGTTTCAAGATTGTTGGAGTTATTTCGATATTTGCAAGGTCAAAATATTCACTAAGAGGTCATGTAAAACCCCAAAATTGGAGTTTCAAATCTAGCAACTTCCAGGAGTAGAAAGAGAAAACTCAAAGGTGCAGATAAGAATTTTGAATTTCCAAAAAATCCAAATTGGACTCATTTCCCACAAGTGGAAAATTAGTCCTATATTTAGTCAATTTTGAGATTTTGGCATTTGCAGATACCTTTTTTGAGAAACCTGATCCTGTGGAGAAACCCCGATGTGGGACTGATTCACCCAAATTGGTGAATGAGTCCCAGTGGGTCAAAATTTCAAAATCAACAAAATTTTCAATCTCTACAAGTTTGTAGGTGCACACTTTCAATTTTGTATTTTTTTGTTTTGTTTGATGGTCATTTCTAGGTCATTCATTGAAGCATTGCATCAAACTAGAGTTTTGCATTTCATCCTTCATTGCATTTCAATCTCCTTTGCATTTAAATCTCAAGGGTTTTTTCTTGAATGAAAAGAGAAATAAAATTGGCCTCCTTCCTTTTAGGTCCAAAACCCTAGAAGCCAAAGAGGGAGATCACCTTTTTTGTCTTTTCATATCTATAAATAAAAAAACACATTTTTAGTGGTTAAGGTTGGTTGGGTGAGTGGGTTATCATTATTGATTATTTTTTAGAAATTTATATATGAAGCATGATATGAGGTGTGTGGATTCATGCTTTGACACATGGAGCATGCATTGGAGAGACTTGATAATTTTGATGGGTGTTTTAGCACTTTCTCAACATAGGTAATGCATAGGTACATCACCTCTCTTGAGAGGAAATCTACAACAACAAGTTGTCGAAAATCATCCCAAGGTCTCTCAGGTGTTAGGTCATGACAATGCTTGGAATATATTAGTGGTTGATGTGTTTTCCTTGTAACACAAGGCTGAAATTTATGGTTTACAAAGCATGGAAAGTTGGGCTTGCAAAGGGAGTTTCAAGCTACTAGAAGTGAATGAACAATGACTGTCCAATCAAAATGACAAGATGAAACTCATCAAGTTCATCAGATTTAGCTTTGTGGTGATTCCTGAAATCCTAATCTAACAAGGGACGAAAAGAAATAGAAAAAGGGAAAGGGTTAAAAAATCTATTCTAAATCCTAATCATGAATGAACAATAACAATGGTGGCTGCTACAATAGACAAACTTCCTAAACTCAGTTTTTCTTGACCAAGAGAACCTACAACTACATAGAACTAGTGCAATCTTCTAAGGACTTTTGTTTTTCACATTGCACATGCACATCATGAACATGAAATTCAACTAAGTTGAAGCAATGAAATATGGAAGCCTAGGCTAAATTTGCACAACAACTTGTCATCAACAAGTGCCAAAAGTATGGGCTGGAAATTCATTAGATACCATAACAACAAACACCATTATTATAATCATTCAAGAAAATAACAACTAAAAATAACATGGGAGTAGAACCATGCATGCATAATGAACAAGATCAAAAGAAACACCCATAAAATCATGCAATGTCTCTCTCTTTATTTGTAAAATTCCCTTACACAAATTCTCCAACCATCTACAAATGAGGGGCAAGCCCCTATTTATAGTTTTCCAAAAAAAGAATGAATGGCCAAGATTAATTTTCAATGTGTGGCCCAGATTTTTTACAAGTTAGGGTTTCACCTACCCCCAAATAAATAGGAATTTTGAATACAACATTGTCTTATTCCTATTTTGTCATCTAGTGAACTAGCACTGTAACAGTTTTATCTTCTAGTTGATTGCCTTTGTTGTAGCTGAAACCTGCTAAAGGATGCCCTTTGTTTGATGTATTCATAACATTCTTGTAGCCAATTAAGTGCATAATTTGAGAAAATTGGTGCTACTAAGAGGTAGATATGATACTCCTAATTTGTATGGAAAAATCCTCAAGATCATCATCATTTTGATGAAATAAAATAGTTCCCTCAATCGCTCTTCATATGTTGGTTCTTGAGTTGATCCATTACTGCCCCAAACATCCTTAAAAGTACCTATGCCATAAGGTATCATGATTTAGACCTCCAAAAATGACAAATTTCCCTCATTTAGAAAATTAAAATGTATCAATTTGTAGTCCATCAAGAATTTCATATTCTGATTTTTCTTTTTCCATTTTTGGAAGGAATATCAAATTTGGGAACATTTGCAATTCAAAAAATTTCCATTTCGAGAAAAAAATTCGTTTTCGAAAAATTTCCATTTGACATTTTGAGAAACTTTCCTTTTCGAGAAATTGGATTTCAGGGAGATTTTAGTTTTGAGAGCTAGAGCAATGTAGAGGTAGGGAAGTAGGAAGACAAACAAAAAATAACAGATGGATAGAAGGTGGAAGGCGGATGAAAAAAACCGAATGCGAAGCTCACTAGGCGAGGGAAAGGCAGACGACTGATGGAAGGCAGACAAAATATGGATGACAAAATGAAGGTAGACGAAAAAACAAAATGCAAATCCTACCAGGCATTGGGAAGTTAAGGGTCTACCACCCTTAAAATGGAAACCTGCACATCACATCCCGCAAGGGAAGTTCCTATAGACGACAATGGAGGGACGTTGGCCCACAAGGGAAGTTCCCATAGATGGTGGTAGAGGGATGGTGATTCGCAAGGGAATTTCCCGTGGATGACGATAGAGGGATAGTGGCTTGCAAGGGAAGCTCCAATAGATGGTGACGGAGGGACAATGGCACACAAGCAAAATTCCTACAGAAGGCAATGGAGGGACAGTGACCCACAAGGGAAGTTCCCACTAATGATGATGAAGGGATGGTGGACTACAAGGGAAGTTCCCACGAACAGTGACAGAGGGATGATGACTTGCAAGGGAAGCTCCCATGGATGGTGATAGAGGGATGGTGGCCTGGAAGGGAAGTTTTCATAGACGGTGATGCAAGGAAGATGGCTAACAAGGATTTTGTTTGAATGGAAGCATAGGGATGGTGACCCACAAGGAAAATCTTGTGGATGGCGATGGAGGTCTGGTGACCCATAAGGGAAGTTCCCATGATAATAGAGGGAAAATGGTTCCCAAGGGAAGTTTCAATAGTGATGGAGGGGCAACAACTCGCAATGAAATTTTGGCAATGTCCAAACACATGGAAAAATTAATGCAAACTACTTTAGACATGTGAAGTCATTCATTTTATGGGTCCTAGTTGATGAAAACTTGAAGTTTTTACCCCTTTTTAGTAAGGCAAAGATTTGGAAGGGGGAAACAAGAGGGTCACTGCCCTTTTCAAATAGGAATGAGCACACAATGACCTACAAAAGGGAGTCCTATGAATGGTGATGAAAGGACGACAACCCATAAGGAAAGTCTCATGGACAGCCACAAAAGGCTGGTGGCCCACAATAAATTTTTTGCAACTTCCCAAACCTTAATGAAACCTTGGTAGTTCACTTAGGCATCATGAAAACATCCCAAATCCATAGGCAACTTGTCCCCAAAGTAAAAAATGATGGAAAGAGTGAAGTCAAGTGACCAAGGACCTAATGAGCAGGAGTAAGGGAAAAACAAAAAAGGGGGCCCCACAAAAGAAAAATACTTAGAAAATTTAGATAGGTGGACTTGGTCAAAGGGAAATTTAGTCATTTTAAGGCATATGACCAACCTAAGCTTGGGAATAGGGGTGCACAAAATGAGGCAAGAGAAAAAAATCCTTGAGGAGAAAAAGAAAGGGGGTCCCTGCCTTCGGTGGGGTGTGTGCAAAATATGCACGACAAATGGAAAATTGTTGGAGAAATGATCTACAAAATTTTGACAAAAAACTGGAATCGAGAACCCAAAATATTTGGTTCCAATCCTCATGATAGGGAAAAAAAACAAGATGCTCAACCAAAGCATCGAAACCACTAGCTAACCCAACCTTCATTATGCTGAAAATCCAAGTGTGTGCAATTGTGTTAATTCCTATCCTTGAGTCACTACAGGAACCTAAAATTTTTCAAGTTAAGATACGTAATTAATTATAAATTCAAAAGCATCCAAGACATTACCCCGCTGCTAGTCAGGCATCCATAGCCCCAATGAGGTTGTCATTGTGATTCTCCCAAATATTTATCTACTGCCAACCAAGTGTACATAGCCCCGATAGAGTTATTTGTATCATCCTGAATGTTGAATTTTCTTTCGTTTAATTTTCAATATTTGTTTTCTTTACTTTCCTTTGATTTTTTCCTGTTCTCCTCTTTTTTTTCAACTTGCAAGCAACAAAGCTTGCACTCACAGATGAGAATCACAGTGGCAATGAAGTAGAATTTTAGATTTTTCAGTTAACTAGACTTCACAAAGAAACCTACAAGAGCCGCTAGATTCTTAAAGTATGTAAAATATGTAAGATTTCATAATACAACTGAGTCAAATCAACCAATGACCTGTCCCCTTCAAACCAAACATCCAAGTTATGTGATACTAATAGAAGACCCTCACTATCCACTTTAAAAACTTGATTATTTTTTTTCGAAGAAATACATAGGACAAAACTTGGCAATAAAATTATTTTTGTGCAGATAAGTGTGCCCAAATTAAAGTAGGGGGACCTTGAGCAAAGAAACAAAAAAGTGGAAGAAAAATGGAAAGTAAGCGGGAAGCAAAAAATAGCAAATGAAAAGGGCACAAAAAGAAAAAACCTACACTAACCAAAGCATGAAAGCGAAAGAGGAAAACAAGGAAACTAATCTAAAGAAAACTAACCTACCAAAATTCCAACTAACCAAATGAAAGAAGGAAAGTAGAGTATTTAAATGAAACCCACACTACCTAAAACAACTATGTACAAAGATATTTACAAAGGACCGCGTTCAGGCAAGGTAAACCAACACTCATGCCCATTGGATTTAGTAACACATGCACAATAAGGAAAGTGGTTTTCATGGTTCATAACCATGCACACTCATCATTATACTCAGAAAAATGAAGTTCAACATTGCTGCATTCAAATTCAATCATATATTCGAGAAAAATCAGCAATTGAGGATGTTCATTAAAACCACGGTTGATCCATAAAAAAAATTTCCTCTCCTCATTCCCATAATCAAAATAATAAATGCAGCTATAGGAATTCATAAGAGAAAGGAAAGATAGAACCTAGATGTCAACATGTGAAGGTGGCAGCATTCAATAGTTGAGAGTGAGCACTGCATTTTTGGTTGTTCCATCAACAACCTCGAATGGATGCAATGGATGGTTTAACATCCCTCGTGCATCAAAAATCTACAAATCACAATCAAATTGATTAGGCAATATACATTCTAAAGAAAAAATTTCAAATGCAAGGAACCTTATACCTAATCTCAGACTTGCATAAGGCTAGGAGAATGGGACAACAAACACCTCTTCTATTCTACCAATGGGACCTGCAGCCTCCATCAGTTGTTCTTTGAGGAGATACACTTTGTCTAGTTGATCATCTGTAGTCGAGGACTCTTCTTGATTGTTGTCTTCAAAAGAAAACATGTTATCCAATCTCAATTCCCTTGTGTTGATCCCAATTTTTTAGTATTTCATGTCATAAAAGCATGACATGGAAAAATTTGTCCCATCACAAGTCTTGGGAGGTGTAGGAGGATCAACAAAGGTCAAGGTAGAAGGATTCCCAATTATTATCTACCCTTGTAGTTGAAATGTTATGACAACCATGTGAGCAACCTCCAAGACATCCCTACCTTGGTCTTCTTATCCTCGTAGTTCATGCGACTCACTGCTATGTTCCCTCATTTCTTCTTGTTCACTATCATTGTAGATGGAGAAGGAGTTCCTTTCTCAATCTAGTAGTTCTAATGTTTCACCATCTAGAGGCTTAGGTAGTATATTTTCATCACTGTCATCTTCTGAAATGTACTCTTCTTCAGCATTGGCATACCTTTGTAGTATAGCTCCCAAGGGAAAGAAGTCATCAATTGATGGTACCTCTTCAAAGGGACTAAAATTTACTATGATATTTCCCTCCAAGGATTCCCCATACATCCTGTCATATATTGTGTATAGATTCTCTACAAGAGGGAAAGAATCTTGAACATTGATGGATACCTCTCCCACTTGATCTGCTTCATCATTCAAAGGCTCACAATTATTTTTTTCTTCTACTATGTTTATCCTAACACCCTATTGAGGGTTGCCTTCAGCTAGGTTGGCACGTGGTTCCAACCCTTATCCCTCTAGCTCAATCCTTGAAGTAGCAGTGGGAGGTAGCACCCTTAGCTACTCCACTTGTTCTTTGAATTTTTCGATGGCATCTTGGTATAGCTCACATGTGAATTCAGAATGTGGCAAGTCATGGAGTTTGCACCAATTCAGGAGCAACAACACCTCCAAATCTAGTTGGTGTCTTAGCTCGAACCAATCCCTCGTGAGTCTTGAAACAAGTTCATTTTATCTTCCTACTACCGGGTCTTCATTGTCACTTGGGAAGGAAGTTTGATTGTAGATAGTCGTGGCTTCTAGTTGTTCCCACTCCTCCAAATCTCCATTTTCATATGCTTCATCACTATCATTCATGAAGGATAGGTCCTCTAATATTATTTCACTTGTGCTTTCATCCTCATTTTCTGCTGCCCCAAGGCATTCAACCTCTTCTTCTTCCTATTTTTCAACATTTTCATTGATTGTATCAGTGCATGTTACTATAAACTTCGTTAATTATTTCTCAACTATCAATGGCTCCTCCTCTTGAGGGAAGGAATTCCCTTCACTAGTGAAGGAGATTTTCAATTCCCTTCCAAGTGAGCCTTCACCAAAGTTTCTCACTGCCCCAAGGAACTCAGCTTCTTTGTCTTGATTTTTAGCCATAGTGTTTGTTGTCCCAACATATACTTCTATGGATCTCCCTGGCTTAATTTCAATTTTATGCCCTCCAAATTCTGATAACTCTTCTACCTCAATAGATGACTCCCCATCATTGAGATTTTACTAATCTGAATCTCCTAAACATTCCTTGACTTGGGTGATGATAGTTATGCATGATGGACAAGTAAAATTTTGGTGGGGTGCATTATGAAATCTACACCAACTAGACATCAATAATTCCACTATACTTAGTCCATCCTTGTTGTGTGAGTGTTCTTGGATCAACCCTTTGAATGCCTTGGTTGCCATGTTAGAAAATTTATCTTCTGGATCGACAAGAGCCAAGGGCTAGTACACTTCCCAAAAGGGAATCTCTCCTTGCAAGACCCTCTCAATTCTATCCAAGAATGTGAGACTTTATAATTCATTGTGTCTACATGTGCTATAGATTATGCATTTGTTTGCCAATGCAAATTTATACAATGGCCTCCTCAATATCCTATTTAAATCTTCTTGCATATGAGTGATGTTGATTTTAAGTCATTCCACCTCAGCACAAATTCTACCTTGTCTTCAAATTTCTGATTTTAAATTTCTAGCATATGATGAGATCATTCCCTATCTCAGATTTTTCTTGAAATTTCTTTTCAACTTCCAACTTTCACCTTTGCATCCCTGAGAATAGTCATGTCCTCCCTCTAGTGCCAGTTCTATTGATGGGTTTTTTCGCACTTTCTCAACACATGTAATGTGTAGGTGCATCACTTCTCTTCAAAGGAAATCTCCAACAACAAGTAGCTAAAAATCACCCCAAGGTCTCTTGGGTGTTAGGTCATGAAAATGCTTTGAATATATTAGTGGTTGATGTTTTTTTCTAGTAACACAGGGCCAACCTTTATGGTTTACAAAGCATGGGAAGTTGGGCCTACAAATGGAGTTTCAAGGTGCTGGAAGTGAATGAACAATGGTTGTCCACTCAAAAAAGCAAGCTAAAACTCATCAAGTTCATTAGATTTAGTTGTGTGGTCATGCCTAGAATCCTACTCTAACAATGGACTAAAAGAAATAGAAAAATGGAAAGGGTTAAGAAAACTATTCTAAATTGTAAGCATGAATGACCAGTAACAATGGTGGCTTCTATAGTAGACAAACTTCCTAAACTAGGTTTTTCTTGACCAAGAGAACCTACAAATACACAAAACTAGTGCAATCTTCTAAGGAATACTAGTTTTCAGATCGCAGATGCACATCATGAGCATGCAATTGAACTAAGTTGCAACAGTGAAATTTGGAAGTCCAGGCTAGCTTTGCGCAAGAACTTGTCATCAACAAGTGCGAAAAGTATGGGCTGGAAATTCATAAAATACCATAACACCAAACACCATTATCAAAACCATTCAAGAAACTAACATGGGAGTACAACCATGCATACATAATGAAAAAGATCAAAATAAACACCCATAAAATCATGCAATGCTTCTCTCTATTGCTGCCAAATGCCTTTGCACCAATTTTCCAACAATTTACATATGAGGGGCAAGCCCCTATTTATAGTTTTCCAAAATAAGAATGAATGTCCAGGATTAATTTTCATTGTGTGGCCCAACTTTGTTACAAGTTAGGGTTTCACCTACCCCCAAATAAATAGGAATTTAAAATACAACTTTGTCTTATTCCTATTTTGTAATCTAGTGACCTAGCACTGTAACAGTTTTGTCTTCTAGTTGAATCCCTTTCCTACAACTGAAAGCTGCTAAAGGCTGCCCTTTGTTTGATGTATTCACAATATTCTTGTAGCCAAGTAAGTTCATCCTTATTTCAGATTGGTGCTTTTGAGAGGTAGATATGCTACTCTTGATTTGGATGGATAGCTATTGAAAATCATCATCATTTTGATGAAATAAAATAGTTCCCTCAATCGCTCTTTGTATGTTGGTTCTTGAATTGATCTATTACATCCCCAAACATCCTTAAAAGTACCTGTGCCATAAGATATCATGATTTAGATCTCCAAAAATGACAAATTTCCCTCATTTAGAAAATTAAAATGTGTCAATTTATAGTCAATCAAGAATTTCATATTCCAAAAAAAACTTTCCATTTTCGGAAGGAAAATAAAATTTGGGAACATTTGCAATTCAAACAAAATCAATTTTGGAAAAAATACAAGTTGGGAAAGATTTTTCGTTTTGGGAAAATTTCTATTTTTAGAAAATTCTTATTTCAAGACAAATTCCATTTGACATTTTGAGAAACATTCCTTTTCGAGAAATTGGATTTTGGGGAGATTTCACTTTTGATGGCTAGAGCGACAAAGAGGTAGGGAAGGCAAAAGGTGTATGGAAAAAATTGAATGTGGAGCCTACCAGGTGGGGGGAAGGAAGATGTTAGACAAAAGGTGGACGAAAAAACTGAATGTGGAGCTTGCCAAGCAAGGGGAAGTTAAGGGTCAATTGCCCCTAAAATGGAATACCACAAACAAAAACTTGCACATGATGACCCACAAGGGAAGTTCCCATAGATAATGATGGAGGGATGGTGGAATGCATGGAAAGTTCCCACAAATGATGATGGAGGGACGGTGGCCCACAAGGGAAGTTCCCATGAATGGTGACAAAGGGATGGCGGCCCACAAGGGAAGTTCTTGCAAATGGTGACAGAGGGATAGTGGCTCGCAAGGGAAGTTTCCATGGATGATGATGGAGGGATGGTGACCTACAAGGGAAGTTACCACAAATGATGACAAAGGGATGACAAACCATAAGGGAAGGTCCCATTGATAGTGACAAAGGGATGGTGGCCCACAAGGGAAGTTCCCATAGATGATGATGGAGGGACGGTGGTACAAAAGGGAAGTTCCCATAGATGGTGATAGAGGGATGAGAGCCCATAAGGAAGTTTCACGGATGAAAATGGAGGGACGGAGGCCTGCAAGGAAATTCCCATGGATGGTAGTGGAGGGTTGGTGGCCTGCAAGGGAAGTTCCCATGGCAATGGAGGGATGATTGCCCGCAAGGGAATTTACCACAACAAAGGAGGGGTGGCATCCTACAATGAAATTTCCATAATATCTAAACATATTGAAAAATTAATGAAAACCCCTTTAGTCATGTGAATTCATCCATTTTATGGGTCCTAGGGATGAAAACTTGGAGTTTGTACCCATTTTTGGAAAGACAGAGATTTGGAAGAGGGAAGCCAGAGGGTTGCCACCCTTTCAGAACGACAATGAACACATAGTAACCTGCACACAATGGCCCGCAAAGGAAGTCCCATAGACGATGATGAAGGGATGATAGTCTGCAAGGAAGGTCTCATAGATGACCATGGAGGGACAACTATGTACAAGGAAAGTCCCACAGACGATGGTGGAGGGCTGACGACCCGCAATGAATTTTCCACAACTTTCTAAAACTTAACAAAACCTTGGTAGTTCATTTAGGCATAATGAAAACATCCCAAATCCATAAGCAACTTGTCCCCAAAGTCAAAAATGAATGAAAGAGTGAAGTCAAGTGAGTAGGGACCCAGTTAGTAGGAGTAAGGGAAAAGAAAAAATGGGAGCCTCGCAAAAGTAAAAGACTTAGCAAATTTAGATAGGTGGTCTTAGTCAAAGCAAAATTTAGTCATTTTAAGGCATATGACCAACTTAATCTTGGGAATAGGGGTGCATGAAATGAGGTGGGAGAAAAAATGCCCGTCGAGATAAAATGAAATAGGGTCCCTTCCTTCAACAAAGTGTGTGTGCAAAATATGCACAATAGATGATTCAAGAGTATTCATGGTAATTTTTTAGGTACATATATTATTTTATTGTTGAATAATAAAATGGGTATTAATTCTTTTGGAGGCTTGTTTTTCCCTCTTGAGGGTTATCCTAGGATATATATTGTGTTATCTTGTGGCTTTTATATTTTGTTATATACATTATGGTTATTATATAACCTTGTATGTATGAATTTATCTTATGGGGTTATATAGTAAATTTATTAAATGGAGTTGGTATTTATGCATTAATTCCTAACATATAATAATGCTAAGGACATCATATATAATCACTATAAAATAAGGTTTTAACGAAACAAAAGATATAAGTACTATAATACACTTATTTTAGTTCACAAATGAGTTATGAAATCCTTTGAACTTTGAATTCGAGGAAAAAATCAATCTTGATGTGAAATTTAGAAAAAAATAGTTAAATGAGAGAAAAATATTTCATTTAGAACTTCATAGCTCATAGTATATAAAAATTAGTTCAAACCTTAAAAATTCACCAATAGTTTAAATTTTAAAAATTAAGAAATAATTAGGTTTTATGGAGATTTTTTATTTTACGATAGTTCTTTTGATTGAAACTTGATATGCGTAATTAGGTAATTGAACCCTACTCAAGAAAATAACATATTAAATTCCATATCAATGTAGGAGATAAAAAATAGATAGGAAAAAACCATGATATCAGGGTTTAAATGAGTCACCATAGTATCTCAAATCTCATCTATATAGGGAAATATTTTAGATACCAACTTGGGACATATACACCTAGTAGATGTTAGAAAAGGAATGAGAAGTCTAGATGTAATTGGAAAAGAAAATAAAAGAGTTCTAAATGATCAAGAAAAGAGTTGTTAGATTTCTAAATTTTGTTTAGAATCGTCAGATGGTCATAGAGTGCATTAGAAATTATGTTCCTATAAGGTGGGTGATAATAATATAAGGTAGCCTTCTAGAAGATATCAATATTAATTCCATTATGGACACATTCAATATTCTTGTTTATAATAATTTTTCATTTACCAGTTATGTTGAAATGGAAAGATATAATTAGGATATTAAAATTTGATAAAACGCATCAATTCTAAATAGATTGATAATCATAAGAAATCATTTTCAGAAATACCTAAAACCATATATTAACCTAAGAAAGAGGTTGTATAAATTTTCACCTTTGTAAGAAAATACATGGCGATCCCAAAACCTACTATCTTTTAGGACTAGATTTTTTTCTATATTAATTATATTGTAAGTGGTGATAAAGATAGCGCGACACACTAGGATGAACTAATGAACAATAATTTGAACGAAAAAGTTGTAGTTCTCGACAAATGGGTATATTCTTTGTGACTTCTTTTCTATATTATTTCTTTGAAAAATAATCATATTTATAGTCCCATAAAGAAAAAAAGTTTAAAATTGAGGCTACATGAACTATTAGTATATTATTATTATCTATATTTGTAACTTAAGGAGTCCAAGAAATCCTACATAGGATTAAATGATTCATTTTCTATTAGATTGGTGAGGAAAATAGAATACTTGATAAAGATAAATATTATTAGTGTAACCTACAGTTAAATTTGACAAGCATGGTAATTGGTTAATATAATTTCCTAAATTATGTGCATATGCTGAAAGGCTTACTACATGCATCACATAAACTTCCTCAATATCCTCTATAAAACAATGAATTTTTAAAATTAATAAGATAACTAGTTCAATTGCATAAGCTCCTTGAATCATAGAATAAGATAAGAGTACATTTTTTTGTTATTATACAATGGTATAGCATTGAAAATTATCATCCTTTATAATTTTGTAATAAGATATTTTTCTCCTTTATGCACTTAGACCTAATATGAATTAATTTTATATTTTTATAAATATTGTAGGAAAATAGAATATTGAAAATAAAGCTATGTAAATTTAATATTCCCCCCTGACACTTTTAATCCCTAAAAAAGGTGGATCTAGTCTAGGGTGTACGACACCCTAGAGTGACTAATTTTGCACCAAGTTCAAATACATTGTTGTCATTAATTTACTACTTTAATTTCCAAAAACTAAAATCTTGGCTACCCATATTTGATATTCGATAAATTAAAATAATTATATATAAATACCTAGTCATTTTAACCACTTTTGAGAGAGGTATTTTCATTGAGAAAATTGAGAATTCTAAAATAATTCAAGAAAAATATTTCATCATTCAAACATTGTGTCATGTGCTATATATGTTTGTCATATGTTTTGTAGGATTTTTTTTAATCTATGTACGCTAACACTTGTACGCCATCAAATCAAATGAAATAAAAAAAAATTGATCCTTGAAGATGATGAGGGTGACTTTAGTCCAACAAGGAGATCAAATCTAAGTGGTGATTTGCAACAAGGTTGTCAATTCATTAATTATTTATCAATTATCTTCTATAAAACCAATTATAAACTCTCTTTTACCATAATTTTCCATTGTGGATATATAAATACCAACACGGGATTTGACCTAGGAAAGCCCCTATATGGCATAACACTTCCTCTCCTTTTGTGTGTGCAATTTATAGACCAAAAGTGTGTTGGAGAAAGATTTGATGCTAACTTTCAATTCATGCATCAAAACCCTACAAGTTGTCAAGTAACAAAATCTACATTTTTGGATCAACACACTAAGTTTTGACAAGAATTCTCAAAAGCCAAAAGCCACATAACAGAGACCTTAAAGGCCAGCATTTTCAGTTCTGAAAAATAAAGAGGATAGTGTAGTTTGTAAAGCACCCTAGACCAAGCATATCTACATAAAATTTTGATACCATGTTCTTTTGCATCTTCCCTCTACATTTTTGGATCTTAATTTATCTTTTCTATAATCAATTTATCAATGATCATAATAGATTGTAATATTTGGATAATTTTTATAATTAGATAATTGAATTTAGATATTAATTAATTAATCATCATTAAATTGTATCCATCACACACCATACCATATAAACATTGGATTAAATATTCCATCCATTAATTTGGCTCTTTATAATAGGTGTGTAGCCATTTGGTTCTCGATGTCATCTTTAATCAAATCCAAACCAATTGTGAAGGGGGACTTCATCATATTCCTAATCATTTTTTTGGTGAACCTACTTGTTTCAAACATTTTAGAACCTCTAAAATCTAAAGATATTATATCCAAATATGAATTAGATCTTATAATATTTGCATTCATAATTTGCATACATAATTGTCACAAAAAACATTCACAAAGAAAAATTTATATTGCATTTTACATCTAGGGTGAAATTTAGTCATTGAAAAATAGGCCGAGTTCATGTTTGCATTGATAAAATTGCATTATGACTTATATCAAATATGAAATTATTGAAAAAAACTCATTTAGGAATCTACATATAGTGAGAAATAAAAAAATGTGCATTGTTATTGTTACAAAAGAATAACGGATTTCAAATTTTCAGATTTATAAAGATAGGATAAGTCAAATTTTGTGCTTTACATTAATAAAATTGCATTAATCATTACAAAATTTTAAAATTTCTTTAAAAACTGTATTTCATCTTACAAAATTGTAAATCTATTTAGTTTTTAAAAATTATTTAGTGTCAAACTTGTAGAATCACGAGAAAAAACTCATAAATAATGTAAAACACATCCAAACTTTGATTTCAATAAAATAACATTGCTAGTAAAGAGGATATTGCACCCTAGAAAAGTCATATTTAGCTCAAATTTGGATCATAGACCTATTTCTATATTCTCTGTGGATTTTCTTCTTGATTTTGAATTTTATGTAGTTTGTTCTGACTGTTATATACCTTTCCTTGTATTATAGGCTTAATCAAGCATTGAGAAACTCATATATCAGTAAACCTTTACCACCAATTTTTAACACAAAATAATTTTATCAGTATCACCATATATGTGGACATGATATGTAATGATATATGTGTGAATCATCAAGGACATGAAATCAATGATTCTAATCAAATCTAGTTGGATGCTATTAATGATAAAGTAAATAATTCAATTTCACTACCTAATTAAAACTTGTAAATATTAACAAATCCGTTACCAAGTCATTCATCCAACTTTGTAAAATGTCATGATAAAAATTGAAGAAGATGATGATATGTCTTACATGATAAATATGATTGAATTTCAACTTTATAAGGACCAAACTAGTGATGCATCTATACTAGAACCTAATGGTCCTCTCTACATCACCGACCATATTTATGAAAAACCCACAAGGTAAATACTCATCGATCTCATTTGACTATGGAATTTGATCATAGAAGAATTTTTATTTGTACATGAACTTTACATAGACAATTATGAGCACTCAAAAGAATGGCTAAGAAAATCATGATTATTTTTCTCTCCTTACAATAGGTTTGATAATTGTCCCACGTAGAGTTGGGCCAAAATAGTTGGACATATCATCAAAAATTATACCTATGTTAAGACTAATTTAATTTGAATTTAAGCTATCCATGGAAGCACTGAATTAATGCGATCACATAGGTTATACATAAATGTATAAATTTTCTATTTCAAATTGAAATACATAGTTTTTCATAGTGGGTTCAAACCTCTAGCTTCTCATGATTTTTTTTCATTAGATTATTTTTTGCCTCAAGATATTGAACAGGTTAAACCTCATGAACATTATTTTTTCATAGAATATCAAATATTCAAAGCTAAGTGTATAGACAAGTTGTCTCTTAGTAATATCCAACCTGAGGATCATTGGCTTACTGAGACATTAATAGTTATTTCTCCTACTCTACAAGTAATGAAAGAATATAATTCTGAAACAACTTTCCTCCCTCAATCACATGTATTGTATGGTGTAGCTCCACCTCCACCATCTTATAAAATACCAATGATAATTGCATAATAAAATTTATACCTACAAAAGAAACATTATTTTATGTACCTGAGAACCTAGTGATCTCTCAACCTATAGTGGTCTCTTTAGTTCCTCCTTTACAGAAAGAAAATAATCATATGTTGGAATATACATTAGTTAATCCTTCAAAATATAAAACACATGAAAGGGGAAATAGATCAACTAAATAATATAAACATAGAAGTCAATCCTTCACTCGCAAATTGGTGGAAAAGAATAAAAATTACCAACCACCCATCCAAACTAACTTCAATGAATTACCTCAAACTAATCTATCCTTTTCTCCACTTGATTCCACTATTCCACCATCATCAAACCATGCAATTGAACCTTACGCATTCCAAACTAAAAAAATAATGAAAATTAACCATACAAATGCTATCATCCTTAGGCCAACTATTGTGATAAATTTGGATAGTGAAGATGAAGAAGCTAAGTTAGAAGAACAAGTACATAATGAATTATATTTACTATTCTCCAAATCTATGGATTTAGATGGGGGGAACCATGATGATCCTCCCAACTAGAGTGATCCATCATGTGTTAAGCCTAGTGATACTCCTTTTTTTATCACTTGTAGTCCCTTTGGAATATTATATGCCTTCGATTTATGATGAGAAAAATTGGGATGCAAATTAAATTCTTCAGATTGGCTTGCATGTGTGGTACTTCTTGTGTGTGTCTATTTGTTTTCTCTTACATTTTATGTTCCCTTCCATCTTATGTTGCTTGATGTGTATTTTTATTTGAGAGTTTTATTTTTATTACCCTTGTTGTTATTGTTGGCACAAGGATACAAAGAAAACAAATTTGTCATAAATATCCATCTACTTTATTCTTCATTCTTCTTTATGTCATAAATATATATTTTTATCTTATCTCTTCCTTTCGGGTATGATGCAAGGTGTTGCAAAATTTAAGTCTTCCATTTTTACCCAAAATAATGAAAAGGGAGGCTCTCCCTTTGAAATTGGATCACAAAACCTCACAAAATACAACATGAAAAGGCTATAAATACATAATATGAATAGAAATAGGAAGAGAAAATATGAAAATTTTATTATCTTCAAACATGAAAAAGACTACAATTATTTGAAGCTCATGGTTTCCTCTAAAATCTCACATGCAATACCTGGAACAAAAATTATTTGCAATAATCTAGTGTACTTCTGAAAAAAATTCGTTATGCAAACTCCACTTCTCCAAGCCCCCCTTCTTCAAATGAAAAATAATGAATAAATAGAGAATAAAGAAGGAGAAAACAAACCACGGTTTTCCAAAACCATCAACCAAAAATCCTTGAAGAAAGTATGCCCTTCCTTGGGATTCTTGAAAATATGACATGAGACATGTGGCAACATGCATGCCAAACTTTGTTGGGCACCTAGACGTTCCACCAATAAAGTTTGGGAAGTTATGACATCTTACACCTCTTACAGATTCCTTACACCCTGTCATAACAATGGTTTCATGCAAAGGAATACACACAACATGCAATATTCCTTTGGCATCCCACATTATGGAAAAATTGTTGGACTAACTGCTAGTATTTTCCTTTGGGTTCGCGACATGGTTTAATCACCTCACATGGATCTTAACTGAAGGTTGTATCAGGAATTAATAGGTCGATCTTTTGGTGCAACGAAAAGGCCAAAAATTGGTATCAGAGTAGGTCATGGGTTCGAACCCCTCAGGTGATGCTAAGGGGTGGATTGTTGGACTAACCATTGGCAACTCTCTTTAGGTTCATAACATGGTTTAACCACCTCTCATGGATCTTAACTAAAGATTTTATCAAGCATTAATAGGTTGATATTTTGGTGCAATGGAAAGGCCAACAAAAATATGACACATGTACACACATCTATGACCTATTTTGACCTCCTCCAAAGGTGGGACGCCCAAGGAATTATCCCTTTACAAATTACAATTACCGTGTTACTAGAGGGTAATTTCTCTTCAAATTTACATTATATTTTCACCTCGTGCTAATTTACAATGCTTTTAATGAAAAAAAAATTATTTTCTAACACCTAAGCCATTATTAAATCAAACAAAGAAAAATTAAATATTTTTGGTGACACAAGATTTCCAGTACACCATGGATGCTCCTGCATTAGACACCCAAGGTAGAAGAAAAGTGACCTTATCACTTCTGAAGGGGGTAACCAAGATGTTCAAATTCAGCTTTTTACAACCAAGATGAGTCCTCAATAGGCATCCCAAACCACTTGACCAAGTACTCAAAGTATTGCATGTGCCTTGTACTCATACTCACCTTGCTGTCCCAAATTGCCTCTATCTTCCCCTCTTCTAAAGTAGGTGTTGGTATATGAATTGTTTCACCTATGGTACCTTCATCAATTTCAGCTTCATGAAACTTTGTTAGATCATAAATATTAAATATAGGTGAAATATTAAGCCTAGTAGGCAAATCTACTAAATATGCATTACCTAAATCATGCCTACTCACAATTTGACAAGGCCCAAACTTATTCATTTTTAGATTGTTATAGGCACCGACTTCAAATATTTATTTTCTCAAGTGTACCATTAGCTCATCACCAACCTGAAACTCCTTATGTATCCTCTTCAAATAAGCCTTGGACTTGTACTGAAAGTTCATTTTGTTGATGTGATTTTGTACCTCCTCATGTATGCTATTTATATGTTCAACAAATTCCTCTTCTTTTGCACTCTTCATATCAACATTATCCATATTTTTCAGATTTGAAAAAAATCTTGGGATTATCCAATAAAAAATTAGAATGGATATTTACCTATAATTATATTCACCGAGTTGTTATATGTTAAATATCCTTGAGGTAGAATCAAATCCCACCCTTTTGGCTTATCTCCAACTAGGCATCTCAAAAAATTACCTAAGATTTTGTTTACCATGTTTTATTGAACATATGTTTGTGGATGGTAGGCTGAAAAAAACTTCAAATTAGTCTTCATCTTCTTCTATAATGTCCTCCAAATGTACCCCACAATTTTTTTATCTCTATCTGAAACAATGTTCTCTGGAAGACAATGTAATCTCACTCTTTCCTTAAAATAAAATTATGCAACATTCACAACATCATTGGTCTTCTTACATGGAATAAAATGATCCATCTTGGAAAAAATATCTACTAAAAAAAATATTGAATCATTTCCCTTTGGGTCCTTGTAAAACCCAAAACAAAATCCATACTAATCTCCTCCTATGGCCTCCTATGTACTAGTAATGGTTGATATAAACTAGTGTTTTGACTAGTTCTTTTTGGTACCTGACAAATCCTACAACCTTGCACAAATTTTATGATATATTTCTACAACTGAGGTCAATAATATTTCTCTCGAACACGTTCTATGGTTTTATCAAAACCGAAATGTCTTGCAAATCCTCCACTATGTTTTTCCTTAATCAAATTTACTCACATTGAAATTCTAGGAATACACAAATTTTTACCTTTGAACAACATACCATCTTGGATTAAATAATCCAACCACTTGGCACTATCACTAGAAATAGGCTCTTTGCAAGCCTTCCAAACCTCTCCAAAATATGGATCCTCCTCATACAACTCCTTCAACTCATTGAATTCAACAACTTCAAGCTGCATTTGAATAACCAAACCATGTCTTCTGCTTAAATCATCTACAACCCTGTTAGACTTCCCACTCCTATGTTTTAAAAAAAGAGTATAATTTTTCAAGAACTCTACCCATTTAATATTCCTTTTATGTAGCTTCCCTTGACTACTCAAATACTAAAGTGCTCAATGATCAGTAATAAAAAAAAATTCCTTAGGCAAAAGATAGTATCTCCAGTTTTTCAATGCTTGTACAATGGAATAAAATTCCTGATCATAAACTAAATATTTTTTTTCTTCATCATTTAAGTTATCACTAAATTAATCAATGGGTTTACCTTCTTGACTAAGAAAAACTAATATAGCATTACCACTTGCATCACAATCAACTTGGAATACCTTGTTGAAATCGGGAAGTGCTAAAACAGGCTGCTCAATCACCTTTGCCTTCAACAAATCAACACTTCTTGTTGCTCCTATAGGCCATCTGAAATCTCTCTTACCTCCTCTCATGGTCTTAGTTACTGGTGCACAAATGCTACTGAAACCTCTAACATTTTTTTTGTAAAACCTTGCCAAACCATGAAATAAATACACCTCGGTGGCACTTCTAGGTGTAGGCCATTCTAAAATAGCTTCCCCTTTTTTCTAGGTCCATCTTGAAACCTTCTCCTAAAATAATAAAACCCAAGTATACCAACTCTCTCTTCATAAAGATGCACTTTTTCAAGTTAATGAAAAAAAAATTTCCTTCAAATTTCCAAAAACAAATATGATATGCATCAAATTCTCCTATAGTTTCTTACTAAATATCAATATATCATCTAGATAAACAATAAAAAATCTTCCCAAAAAATCTTTCAATACTTCATTAATTAACCTCATAAAGGTACTAGGAGCATTGGTTAGTCCAAAAGGCATGACCAACCATTCATACAAACCTTCCTTGGTCTTGAAAGTTATTTTCCACTCATCACCTTCTCGGATTTATATTTGATGGTAACCATTCTTCAAGTCAATCTTGGTGAAGTATTCTACTCCACTCAAATAGTCCATGATATTATCCATTTTGGGTAATGGAAATCTATATTTGGTGGTGATCTTATTGATATCCCTTGAATCTGTGGACATCCTCCATTCTCCTCCTTTCTTTGGTGCCAAAACAACAGGCACTGCACATGGACTTAGACTCTCTCAAATCAAGTCTTTTCACAACAATTCTTGAAATTTCTTGTTCAACTCCTCACTCTTGATTGGAGACATTCTATGGGTTCCTTTATTTAGAAAACTTGCTCCTGGAATTAGATCAATTTGGTGACTTATCTTCCTCATGGGTGGTAGCCCTTAAAGTGCATTGTCAGAAACAATCCCTTGAAATTATTGCAACAAATCTGCAACCTCCACTCGAACATGGGTATGTGCAAGATTATCATGGAAAAAACAAGCCCTTAATTGGTGATGAAAATTCAAAACATCAAAGTTAGGAAAATTGATGTAAAAATTTGAATAAGTTATCTATATTATTTCAAAAATATGTAAGAAGAGAATTTGTAGGAAATTGAATGTAGTTTCTAAACTACCTGTTTTATTTAAAAAATAAAATTATTTGGTGAAAATTTAAAATTTCAATGCAGTAGTACTTAAAATCCAAGGAAAAAATAAGAAGTAGGTGTTTGTCTAACGACCCTAACCACAATAATATGATAATATTTTTTTATAAGATTTTAGATATAATTAGAGGACTCGTGTCCCAAAGTGATGCATATTTCTTTGTAATTTTTTTCCAAGTAAATAATTAATTATGATTTTTATTACAAATTTTCGAAAAAATAAAAATCTCTTATGTCTGACCACGTTAACTTGGTCAAAAATTCATGAAATTCAATTTTTTTTAATCCTATAGTATGCTAAGCATAGTATGTGACGCATGTTTCAGATTCAAAAAATGTGATATCGTTTGAAAGACATAGATGTTTTTCAATCAACCTATCAATCAAAAGTTTAGTCTTAATTGAAATATAAAATGACTAATAGTTATTTATTAGATTCAAAGTAAATAATCATTTATATTGGTGGAAACCAAGGAGTCTCCCTTAAAAACCCTTCTTGTTTCATCAATTTTGGGTTAAAAAAAAGTCATCAGCCACATGGGCCATCATATCAGTTACATATCACCACTTTGTGGCCCATCATGATCTTGCACATACCCACATCTTCCACATTTTCACAATTAAACAACAATCAAATAAAAAAAAAACATTTTTAGGTTTCATTCCATCTAGGAATTTCCTTGCATCAACTAAACAAACCCTTGCATTACAAAAAACTTGAACCAAATCTTCTTTCAAAGGTTTCAATTAATGTTTCACTCCATCATTAACTATGGTATATGCATTAGCACAACCATCATGCATTGCCTTCCTAACAAAATACGACATGCATGCATAGGAATTATATCACACAATATTTCATCAAAATAACCTCCTATTTTAAATTTTACGAAACATTGCTCATTGATCAAAAGATTTTTATTATCTTGTACCCATGATATGCAGTATGGTTTTGGGTGATTTATCATCTATAGCTTTAAATTTCTCACCATTTCTTCGGATACCAAGTTATATGCGCTTCCACTATATATGATGACATTACAAGCTTTCCCTTTGCATTTGCATCTTGTCTTGAATAATCTCTTTCTTTGAACTGGTTCAACTTCTTCATTCAACAACACTCTTCTCATCAACATGACTTCAATTCCTTCCACTTCTTCAGAATGTGATGAGTGTGCATCCTCCTCATTAATGTTTGATGAGTGGTCTTGTATTTGTTCTTTCTTGATTGTGATATAATTCATAATCTCTATGGCCCTCTTCACCACATCAAAAATAGGTTATATGAAAGCCACCTCTTCTAAATCCTCTACCTGATCTTCCTCTACCTCTTAGAATTTGATTTGTAGGAGGGTAATAATTTTTTTATTTCTAGTTTATTGTATTGCATTGGTCCTCATGTTTCTGATTTTTATGATTTCCATCATAAATTCTTCCTGTAGTTTTTCCACCATGACCTCTTCCTCTTTGTTTTCTTTCAAAAAATTTGTCTAGTCTTTCTTCAACTTTCAATGAAAATTGATAAGCATATTCCATAGTGGTCATTCTCACCAATGCTATCTCTTCTTGAATTCTAGGTTTCAGCCCATTAATGTAACGATTTACCTTCTCCGTATTCACTATACAATGTTCTATTCGAAGTAGGACCTTGTGAAATTCTTCTGTGTATTCTTTCACCGTCTTCATTCCTTGTGTCAAACTTTGCATCTTTTTAAGTAACTCTAACTCATATTCTACAGGGATAAATTGCCTCTTCATTTTTTCTACCATCCTATCCCACTTATAAATTATATCTTTCCCTTGTCTTCCTCTTTCAAGCTGAATTTCTTTCCACCAAATTATTGCATGGCCTTTTGACTTTGTTTTTGCAAGCCTCACTCTATGAGGGTTTTCAATCTCTTCAAATTAAAAAAACTCTTCCATATCATTGATCCAGTCTATCAACTCTTTAGGATTTAAAATTCCATTGAAGGTTGAAACCTCCATTTTTGATCTCTTTCAAATACCTGATATTTCCTTCAAAAATATAACTTCTCTAGGATCCATTTGTTCTTATTCTTACTATTCCTCTTTTGTTTCATCTTCACTATCATTTATTTCTCTATGTACTTCTCTCCTGCAAAGCTCTTCTTGCAAGGTTTCCCTTTACCTTCTAAGGGCTCTAATTTAATCTCTACGAGGGTCTGTTCCTCCAACACCTCTTCCTCTACCTACCATGATTGGCAACTCTTGGAGGAATTCTTATATTCACCCACACTCATAGGTCTTGTTGCAACTATCTCACATTCGAAACTCTATCACAAGCTCATAAACTACTACTCTGATACCACTGATGAAAATGGAGGTTCTCCCTTTCAAATATGATCAAAAAACCTCACAAAATACATAATATGATTAGAAATAGGAAGAGAAAATCTGCAACTTTTATTATCTTCAAACATGCAAAATATTATAAATATTTGAAGCTCATGGGCTCCTCTACAATATCACATGAAACACCTATAATAGAAAATTGTATGCAACAATCTAGTGCACTTTTGAAAACATTTCGGTATGCAAACTCCGCTTTTGCAAGCCCCCACTTCTCCAAATGAAAAATAATGAATAATTAAGGGGAAAACAAACCATTGTTCTCCAAAACCATCAATAAAAACTCCTTTAAGAAAGTACACCCTTCCTTGGGATTCTTGAAAATATGACATAAGACATGTGGCAACATGTATTCCAACCTCTCTTGGGTGCCTAGACTTTCCACCAATCAATTTTAGGAAGTTATGACATCTTACACCTCTTATAGATTCATTACAACCTGTCATAATGGTCGTTGCATCCAAAGGCATGCAAGCAACATGCTATATTCCTTTGCCATCCAACTTTATGAAAAAATATGACACATGTAAACACATTTATGACCTCTTTTGACCTCCTCCAAAGCTGGGATGCCCAAGGACTTATCCCTTTACAAAATATAGTTACCGAGTTATTGAAGGGTAATTTGTGATCAAATTTACATTACATTTTCACCTCATGGGAATTTACAGTGTTAATGAAAAAATAATTAATTTCTAACACCCAAGCCCTTATTAAATCAAGCAAAGAAAAAAATAAAAAAATTTGTGACACAGGATTGCTAGTAAACTATGGGTGCTCCTGGATCACTATGCTATCAGATGTATGTTTATTTTCTATTTTCCTTTTTCCATTCTTTCACATATTGAATTGGTTTTAGTACAATTGACTGACATATGAGGTTGCTATGAGCATATATTTTTGGTGGATAGGAATAATGTTTCTAGTACACTACAATATGCCAAGTAAATGCATGCAAAAAATACTCACATGATAATGTTATTCTACATTTACATCTACATCATGTTTCTCTTCCTAGAAGTGCAGTTAAGTGGGTCACACACTTTTATTCAATTATGATACAACTACTCTATCATCCTTTGTGTGGAACATAGTCTCCTAACCCATGTTCCAAAAAAAATCCTCCTATCATTAATTAAGGAATAGAAGTTGAGTCCAATATTTTGGCACCCAAATAACTCTTAATCATGTTATTCACTATCCTATTTATTTTGCACAAATTTATTTCTCCTTACATGATAGTTCGATCATTAGATTCCTTTCTCTTCTTTTTTTTTTTTTTAAAATGACTTTTATTGTTCAATTTTTTTCTTAAAATTTCATTTGTGTTTGGATGTATCCCATTTTCAACATGTATTTTTTATTTGTTGATTTATTATTCAAGAAATAGTTTTTTTTTTAAAAAAAAATCAAAGATGATATTGCACAATTATTTTGTAGGAGTTGAGAAAATACAACTTCAAAAACCCCGAAGATCACCTGCATGCAAATAACCTATCACAAAAGAAGAGATGGAGACAAACAAGAAAGGGTTCTCTGAAAATTGAAAATATATATATCAGAGAGAATGAGAGAATGAATTGATATGAAATACAATGAGATCAATCCTTATAAAAAGGAGATCATGCAAACCCTAATAAAACCCTAATAGAAGCCCTAATAGGATACCATTTAATAATTATAATTATTAAATGTCACTTTATGCAAACTAACATGAAATATTAAGAAGGGAATAAAGGTAACTTAATCAACATAATTAAGTTAAAACCTTTACTCTAACACCCCCCCTTAAGATGAGCAACAATGCAACTACAAACAAATGCAAGAAAGAAAAGGTAACTACAATGCAAGAAGGCAAACATGGGTCCTGACAACTAGGCCAGATCAGGTACCCAAATACAACCAAATCTCTATAAAGAGGAGAAATAGAGAAAACCTCATGGGAAAAAGATCTACTCCAAAAAGAGATGTAGAAATCCAAGAAGAACATCACTGAAGCAAAAGAAGCTACAAACAACTGTCAAAATATGAATGCTATTGTGTTGAAGAACATCCGCTGAAGGAATGGAAGATCCCTTCCAAGGCGAAACCAAGGAAGAATTAGAATGAATAGTATAATACCCCCCCCATAATGCTGAACTGGGAGAGCCTGAAAGATCCACTAAAATGATGTGTAGCACCCTGTAGTGCATGAGGAAGAAGAAACAACATCTGAAAGTGCACAAGAAAGCACCTGCAACTGAAAAAGTGTTGTGCAAAACAAAGCACACATGCATGAGGCTCAAATCATAGGATCCATTGTCGCCATGGAGGGACACTCACTAGACAAGGATGTGATGAAAAAAAAAGAAAACTACACAAACCCCCATTGTACGGATTCACTGTCATTGTGAAGGGACACTCACCGGACAAAAATGTGATGGCAAAACAAAGGCAAACTACACAACCCCTCATGACACTTTATAATATCAGTGCGAGTACAAAATATGGCACAACCTTATGTGCAAAATCCCCAAAAAATACATGTACAATAGTGTGGCACTTTATCTCAGTGCATATACATAGAAGATTTCTTACAAATGATGCTCAAAATGTCCAAAAAGGACAAAAGTAGGAAATACATGAAGGACGGCCAAAAAACTGACTGGAGAATGCATCAACAAAAAAAGATGTGATAAGACCCACACCACTAGAAAGATGATAAAACCAGCTTTCCGATGATATCTTGTTTGCCAAAAAATGATATTATATGCCCAAGTTACGGCCTCTAGAAGAAAACAACTCCAAAGAGGGAAAAAGCCAACATTGGGTTAAATTTGACGGTCATACGACCGTTGCAGTAAAACTCCGAGCTTAAATTTGACGGCCAAACGGTCACCACCATAAAAGTGCGATAGGGCATATTTTCGAAAAAAATTAAAATTAAAAATTAAAAAAACTTTGATTTTTTTGTCTAAAAAAAAATCATAAAAAAAACATTTGATTTTTTTTTGTAAAAAAAATAAAAAGACATGCGACCTGTACCAGACTGCGCTAGGTACCATTCTCGACAGTACTGTTAGACTTCCAGTCAGCAGAAGGCCATTGAGGGTCGACAGTACGTCGATCGACATACAACAGGCCCATAGGCCTGCGGATGCAGGTACTTGCGGGTACCCTAGTACCAAGGCAGGCAAGCCCTTAAACGAAAAAAAAAAAAAAAATTCTTTTTTTTTTTGATGATTTTGTTAATAAAAAAATCAAAAAATTTGACAATGAAAACTTTTCACAGAAAATAAGTAAATTTTTTGACAATTTTTTTTTCCGAAAAAAGAAAAATTACCAAGCAGGCGGAAGGCCATACGGCCGTACCAGCACAAAAAATTTGCTTCAAATTTTGACTTTTTGAATGAACAGTTGATTTAGGGGTTTTGGACCGCTACAGACGCAATGGCAAGGTCCGTTTGTGCTAAAAATGCTTCAAAATTTCAAGTATGCATTGGATCAAAAAAATAAACTCCAAACCCTTGAAGCTCCAAAAATCTTCAAAATAAGAACATGAAGTAGCAGGTGTGGACCTCTGATACCATGTAGGAGTTGAGAAAATACAATTTCACAAACCCCGAAGATCACCTGCATGCAAATAACTTGTCATAAAAGAAGAGATGGAGACAAACAAGCAAAGGTTCTCTGAAAACTAAAAATGCATATATCAGAGAGAATGAGAGAATGAATTGATATGAAATACAATAGGATCAATCCTTATAAAAAGGAGATCATGCAAACCCTAATAGAAGCCCTAATAGAATAACATTTAATAATTAATATAATTAGTCAATATCACTTTATGCAAACTAACGTGAAATCTTAAGAAGGGAATAAAGATAACTTAATCAACATAATTAAGTTAAAACCTTTACTCTAACAAATTCCTCAACACATGTTCCTAGCATTATTGAATGGTTGGTTTTATTTATTTATTTTTTCCTGCAAGTCTAAATAAGGAGCTTGGTGAATTACTGTGAGAATGCCCCTCTAGCCATAGATTAGTCCTCAACATTTATCTTGAGGGCATAAATATTATGTAACAATTTTACTGATTAAAAGCCTTGAAGCAATGTTCTGTAATGCCCCGCCAAGTAACCCTAAAGGAAATGGCAATTAACATCATAAGCGAACCAATTTTTTTTTATAAAGTGCATTTAACATATACATTCACTTACTTAATTAACAACAACCTCTAAGGCTACAAGGTTAGGATTACTTAAACCCACATATACATATTACATATAACCATAGCCTTATGAACTTTATGAAATAAACATCATACATCATAAGAATACCACAAACATAATAAGATAATCAACCAAGATACAATCTCATAAACATTATCTTAATTCAATAGATACATCACTCATTCCCAGAATGAGGCAATAGTACAAAGAATTACAATTACAATATTCCACCTCATAAACATAAGAGAGATAAAATAACTTATACAAGTTAAAATATTACAATGCAAGATAATACAACAAGAACCGCGAGCTGTCCATCTGGATGTCTCACCACCAAGTACTGAAGATCGATGGGTACCCAATGGTTTTGGTGCATGTTCCACCCAACCAATGTGGTACCCAAAGGCCCACCCCCCATGCTAGGAGATAGTAACAAAGTAACATGGACAAAGATTCTACTACCTCTAACTAAAGGCAGACTCAAACTGACTCATACTGTTATAACCAACCAGATGAATTAACAAGCACAACTCATTCACCATACAAGTACGAATCAAGTATAACTCAAGTACAATACAAGTACAAATCCAACATCATTGACATAGGTCACATTGCTTTCAGACATAAAATAGATCAAGTATGTTCAAATAACCATACACATAAAATAATTAACAATAGTTGTCATAGATAGAGTGTCATCGCAAGGTTTGTCATGAGATCTCCTCTCGGCATTCTTCATAGGCTTCGGCACAAGTAATCCTGGTGGCCTCAACCAAATCCCGGCACTCATACTCACTCATGCGGAATCAACTACCTCTAGTAAGAACTAGATAGTTGATCTTTCCATTCTAGGCCTTCTCACTCATCCCAAGTCTAAACAAGCCCTTGTGTCTATGAGTAAGGATTAAATTATCTTGATTAATGTGAGAAGTTAGTCCTAATCTTCTAAGTACATTATTTTAATTATCACTTCTTTAAATCACTCCTGAAGGTTATCCAGTTTACCTCTTTGGGCTCTGGCGCTTAACAGAAGCCACTCTTCTATTCGACAACACACATCCAAACAATCCACCAAGGGAACCACAAGTACATACCAACTAGACATCATAATCCACTCCAACACAAGGAGGATACAAATAATAGAACTCACTCCATACATCTTGGAAGCAATAACACATAGTCCACTCCTTTCACAGGAGGTACAAAAGATCCCACTCTAAACATCTTGGAGGCAATAGCACATAGTCCACTCCTCTCACAGGAGGTACAAAAGATCTCACTCCAAACATCTTGGAGGCAATAACACATAGTCCACTCTTTTCATAGGAAGTACAAAAGATCCCACTCCAAACATCTTGGAGGCAATAACAAATAGTCCATTCCTTTCATAGGAGGCAACAAGATGAAACCACATAACAAGGTCACTCCATACAAGGAGACACAGATCCCATAATCCGCTCCTAAACCAAGGAGGTGCAAACATCCCCGTTCATGAAAACCGGGTAAAACTGAACATGCACTACCCAAGGGAAAACAACTGGATGGCATAAAGATTCAACAACCCTTATCCTCTAAGTTCTTTTGGAAGACTTATAATTTAGGACTAACACTAAATCCCAAAACCAACAATGCAACTTGACGACATAGCAACAAAAGCATTCAAGTCATCAATCAAATCTAATATTTGGATTTCCTAAATCCATACTCATTCAATAGGTAGTGTCGACAAAGTCAAAGACATGATAAGTAGATCATCTAAAATAATCATAACCCCTATTTCCCTTTTCATTATTGGAAATCTAAAACAATTAAACTTACTTCCCTTTACTAAATACAAAGAATTAAATCCTATAAGATAAGCATGAGGAAGATACTACTTTTAGATATCCTAAATCCATATCTCTTTCATAATCCAATCACAATGATTCAATTAATCTAAATAGAAATTAAAAAAATAACATAATTGATTGCTTCATCAATAAAACAACTTCTTAATTTACTTTTAAATCGACACAAATCCATGCAAGTAAACTCTTTCCATTTCCTAACCAAATCTTACATCTCATTCAATTTTCTATTCAACACATTCAATCACTTTAATATAATAACATATTATTTCTCTATCCATTTTCCATATACACTAATCAATCCAATTTTAAATCTCTATTCAATAATATATTGCATTCTTTAAATCAAATATTTAACTCTTTCAATTAAACTTTAACAAGCCATTTTAAAATAGCAATAATTTCCCATATGTTTATAATTTTAATTCCACTAATCTAATATACAAATTTTATTTAAAAATAATATAAATAAATATAATACTTTAATATTATAAATTATAATATAAAGTATTATTAAATAATATTTTAATATTATAATAACAATACATAAAATATTAATATTTATAAATATCAATCTATTATTATTTTATTTTCAAAGTAGTCATGGGAAAATAATTTAATAGCAGTCTCATATTTTAAGCATAACTCAAAAAATTCGATCTGGGTATTTATGATTTTTGGACAGGAGTAAGAAAATTTCAAAATACAAAAACTCTTTAAATTTCCTGAGAACCCAGTTTGTAAAAGTGAAGTTATAGGCGATGCAATCAGACCATTTTACCATGAAAATATAACTATACTGCAGATTTTAAAATCCGTTTTTTGATAATAAACAGAAAGTTTCATTTTCTAAAAACATTCTAAATGCATTGTTCAATCTCTATGTTTAATTTCAATAACAACAAAATCAATTTCTCCAAATAATTTAAATTTAACTAAGGTTTTCACAATTTTCACAAGCAAAGGCTATAACTTTATTTAATTATTTTCTTCTAATATCAAATTTGTTTTCTAAAATAGATTTAACAAAAAAAATTTTAATCATTACTATTTTAAAGAAAACAATCAAGAACAATAAAATACAAAGAGGAAAACCTGGTACAAGAAGCTGCAGGAAGAGATGAATTTCTGATGCAAGCCTCCTCCAAAGATTTCCTGAATTTTCTTCAATCCTCCAATGAATCCAATCCAAAATCCAACAAATGTAAACAATATTTTCTTCAATCAATTCTACAATCAAATTTTTTTCAAACCCTTGTGCAAATTTTACAAGATTTCTTCCTTGCTGTAAAAATGTATTTATCTAAAAACCTTCTTACCCTAAAATTAAAACATATATTCTTATAAATCAAAAATACCTAATTCAACCCTAATTCACATTACATGCAAATTAGATATTTCAATTTCAATTTCAATTTCAATTTTCAATTTCAATTTCACTTTCAATTTCAAATTTCAATTTTAATTTCAATTTCACCTTTTCAAAAACCCACTTTCAATTTAAAATGCAATTTCAAATAATAAATTAATTTTGAAAGTTGCAACCAATTTCCCAAATAAACATTTAATTACAATTTCTAATTTAATTCCCACACGTTGAAATTAAATTCCAAAATTAATTCTAATTCTTTTATTTCCTTTCATTCTCTTGCATCACGTTTAATTAATTAATTTAATTATTTAATAACTAAATTCAACCCCTTGGATCAAATTTAATTGATTAAATAAACTAAATATAATTAATTAATTTAAGTATAAACTTTTATCCACATTGCATTATTTAAAATAAATAGCCATCAACATGAATTAAATGCAATTACTCTAAGTATCTATTTCCAAATCAATACTCCTTCAGAAATAAATAACATTGAAACAAGACAGACAATAACTCGACACACACAACTGACAACACACTAAGGCTAGGGCATAGACTTGATACATATTACCTAGCTACTATCTCCCATTCAACTTAACCGTTGGATCGACACGCTCAAACTTGTGAAACCAGGTGGAGTCGATGTCATGTACCTGCAATCCTGCAACCAAGTAAACATCATACAATATATCCAACATATAATACACACCGTGAAGAAGGAATTACGGATTCGCAGGGCGCTCGCAAGCGAGTGATGTGAAACCGTCCTCTTCACCAATACACTCATTGAAACTGACACTTCCATCATAATCCAGTAATCTCATAATAACATCTCATGTTAACCCTACAACATCATTAATCCATAATGCAAGTGAAACAATAATTAGATAACTACATCCCACAATAATAGTTGTCGCTCAATAGTAGCGATCAAAACATCATAACAAAATGTATCCAGTATCAAAGTAATTGCAACCAAACATAGCATAAAGCAACTTGAAGAAGAAGCAAAATGGAGGGGTATTACATGTTCTTTCTATTATGTAAAATATTATAGAGACAACATTGTGAGTTGCATTTATGACATTGTCTCTCTACTTGTTTTCCAAGACAAAGTTGATGCAGGAGCTTCTGACAGGATTTGAAATCAACATCAACCAAAAAATAAGCTTCAATTTTAAATTCAGTTTTGGTGTGTTTTAGGGTTTATATGACATCTCTTAGCTTTGGAAAAGAGATTGGTATATTTCACTTTGAATAAAGTCAGTATTTATCAAATCATTGTTTTAAGGCTCTATAGTTTTCAAAACTTATTTATAGAAAACTCATAAGGATTGGAGTAGAATACTTTGGTAGGGGCATTCATTGAGGTGGCATGTAGAATTTTCAAAAAGAATCAAAGTCATATATTTTCTAATTTGGAAGATTTTAATGTTAGCAGTTGGTTAAAATAATGTCAACAATTTTGAAAAAGTTTAAAATTTAAAAATCTATGAAGCTTTTGGTGAAATCCTTTACAGGGATCCATTGGATACCATTCCAAGATTGCATGCATTTTTTTGTGTGAATTAGAGAACATTCATTTTTTTCACCTACCAACTCTCGATTGTGTGCTTCCAAAGCACCAATTTGATAAATTTTATTTTGGAAAGATATTATGGATATCACGGAAATTAAATATTATCTTCCATCCATCCATTAATCATTGATGTATTGCATAAATCATATGGAGGGATTTTGGAGCATAAAAGAGGCTGGAAAAATAAGATTTTTAAATTTTTAAAATTCTCATAATAGAAAAAATGCCCCTTTTGTAAAGGCAGCATTTGGAGGAGTTTATGTAATTTTAAATGCCTCATTTAAGGTTGAATAAACATAGAATATGTAGAGCTATTCTTTGGGGAGAGTTGGGAGCCCATTCCGGGGCAATAATGAATTATTTTCAATACATTTTATGAGGGTTTTTGAAGGAAAATGTTGGAAGAATTTTGTGAGGAAGGGAAAATAGAAGATATGCCTCTATCGAGGTATCATTGGTAGTTTTGTGTTGCAGATTTGAGAAGAACCAGTGAAGAAAATATAACGCACTAGTGTGTGAGAGGTGCAAATATTTTGGAGTTGTGTGAATGTTTGAATAGCAGTGAGAAGAGCTTTGGGGCAGCAGGAAGAAGCTACAAGAAGAGTCAAAAAATTCCATTTATTGTGAAGATTTGATTCTTAAATTGTATTGAATAAATTTATAATTGTTTTAATGTGAAAGAAAGAATTTTTCAGATTTGAATTAAATTGTTTCTCTTTTTTAACCTTTCTAAAAAATTTAGTATGTTATTTGGAATTTCCTTTTATTTACATTAGTTGTATTAGAGCCAAAGGTTCTTAGTGCATAGGTAGAGCAACGAACGTGAGGCAGTATATGCCAATACCTATGGGTGGAGAATAAAGTTAGAGGGTTGGAGTGTGTAGAAAAATCATCGAGCATGAGGAAGCCTATACCTGAGAAGATAGGATGGGTCATGAGGAGACCCATAAGAAATTTATTCTAGGAGAAATATTGGGAAGAAACGGAAAGTAAGAAGCACTATGAAGAGTTTGAAAAGCTCCAAGTTGAAGTGAATATATATTAGAAAATAATATTAAGGGGAAATGAGAATGTGGGAAGAGAGATATGGGATGACGAATGTTCTCTTAAAAGAGGATGACAAAAAGAAGAGAAAAATGAAAGAGTGTTGCAGTCTTTTTGTAGGGGTTGAATGTGAGAAGAAATATGTGGGGGTAGACCACACAAGTGAAGAAGATGGTGAGGTACAAGTTGGAAAGATATCAAGTGAATAGAGTGCATTGTGTGAAGTGGATGAAGAGGGTTTACAATCAAAACTTGTGAATGTGGATGGTCCTAAGTTTGAAAAGTGGGTTGGTGAGGAAGAGGATGATTTTATAATGCAATTGGAAATAATTGAAAGTGACTGGAATAAGAAAATTTTAGCTAATACAAATATTGTAGCCAAAGCTAATAAGGTAATTTTTTATATTTATGTTTTTTTTATGATGAGAATAAAAATGTAGATGTAACAACAGATGTGTTGGAGATGGGTGAGAGAGATGAGAAAGATATGAATGCAAAGTTGGAATTTGTTGATGAAGATTTTCATATTCCTTGATAGAAGAACTCGATTACTTGTTGAAAAATTGGATGATGAGTCACAAGATTATTATTCTAACATTGTTTTGAGTGTAGAAAATTAGTTTTTCATAAGTAGAGTGTCTTTCTAGGGTGAAACCACAATAGTGGTTTACAATTTGATGGAGGAAGGAAAAAAAAAAAAAATTGACCCCATGCAAAAATAATAGTTTTAGGGGTTCGAACAAACTTGTAGGTTTGAGCAAACCCATAAGGGGCTCACTCAAACCAGGGTTCAAGTGAACCCATTGAATATTGGGTCCGCATTTCCTGCCCAAAAAAAAAAAAATGCAAAAAGAAAGGGTGTTCGCTTGAACCTGGGTTCAAGCCAACCCTGGTTCGAGTGAACCCCCTTTGCCCTCATTCTCCCCCATAGGAACTTTGAAAGTCCAAATTTTTAAGCTTTGAAGCTCAAGTTGAGGATGAAAATGGAGAAGACTTCACAAACCCAACTGGAATCACATAGTCCTCATAATGAGTTGTCCGACAACTATAATTTTAATATGTTTGTGTTTTATTATGTATTTTTTTTTAATTTTATTAAACATAGGTTTTTCACTGAAAAATCAAGCTCTTTGTTCTGCACATGTCAAAAAATAGAATATTTTCAAAATAAAATTTTGAAAATATGACTTCACCAAATATTGAAGTCCCTGATCCAACAAAAATAAAATAAAATTTGATATATACAAAAATATTTACATGTTATACGATCATGCTATGTCTCAATTGTAATTGGTTTTACTTTGAAACTTGATCAAATAAAAACCACTCAATAAAAAATTGTCTAACCAAGTGGAAGCACTAGATATTTGAGTTACAAATATAAATTCGAATTAATTAGAATTTTATCCTTCATGGAAAAAAATTTATGCATTATAAAGTGTGTTTCACTTTTTAAAAATGTTGTTTTTAGATAAAAACAAACTTTCATGCGAGATGGAAAAAGAAGTGCAATCTGATTCCAAAATTTTTGAAAGAAATATTTTTAGAATATACAAACAAAATGTGACTAGATTCTAGTTTGCATCATCTTCAAATTCCTCACAATTTAGCTACTATAGGTGCCTGAATGTGAAGATTTAGTTAAAAATAATAATTTCAGTGTCGAGTTTGGCCAAAAATTGTAAACCACTATTTTGGGATCACCCTCTAAAATATCCAATAGAGTGACAAGTTGCACTAAAGACAAGGTGAAATAATAAGAAAAATAAGGTGTAGCAACAAAAGAAGATAGGTAAATTTTTATTTTAACTTTAGAGGCAGGACTATTTAGCATTTAAAGAAGAGTTTGCAATATTAGAAAATAAAGTTGTGGTTGTGAATGTGTATATGAATTTTGCATGTTTGTACATAAAGGTTATAGATTATGGTGTAGGGGGAACTTGGTGGAGGTATTTAGTTTGTGGTGGGTTGGATTCCACAAAGAAGGAAAGGATGAAAAGAGAGATGATAAAGTGGGATGGTCTATGGTAGATGTAATTCAATGAAAATAATGATGAATAGAGTGTACACATGGTGGAGGATAATGGGAAGTATCATAGATAAGTGCTCGAAGAGGAAGAGGAAGAAATTCATTTTGTCTAAATTAGTGACAAAATTTGTTGCAGGTTGTCCACAACCTGAAAGAGTAGTCCTACTTGTAATACCCCTTCATTTTGCTTCTTGTTCGGTTTTTTTTATGCTATGTTTGGTTGCAGTCACTTTGATATTGGATACATTTTGTTATGATGCTTTCATCGCTACAATTGAGCGACAACTATTATTGTGTGATATGTTGATCTAATTATTGTTTCACATGCATTATGGATTAATGATGTTGTAAATTTAACATGAGATGTATTATGAGATTATTGGAATTATGATGGAAGTGTCAATTTTGATGAGTGTATGGGTGGAGAGGACAGATTCGTGTCACTCGCTTGCGAGCGCCCTACAAATCTGTAATTTCTTCTTCACGGTGTGTATTATATGCTAGATATATTATATGATGTTGTTTATTTGGTTTTAGGTTGCAGGTACATGACATCGACTCCACCTGGTTTCATAGGTTTGAGCGTGTTGATCCAATGGTTAAGTTGAATGGGAGATAGTAGCTAGGTAACATTTGTCAAGTTTACACCCTATCCTTGGTGTTTCGTCAGTCGTGTGTGTCGAGTCATTGTTTGTCTTGCTTTAATGTTATTTAATTCTGAAGGATTTTTGATTTGGAAATAGATATTTAGAATAATTGCATTTAAATCATGTTGATGGTTATTTAATTTAAATAATGCAATGTGGATAAAAGTGAATATTTAAATGAATTAATTATATATAATTTATTTAATTAATAAAATTTTATCCAAGGGGGTTGAATTTAGTTATTAAATAATTAAATTAATTAATTAAATGTGATGCTAGAAAATGAAAGGAAATAAAAGAATTAAAATTAATTTTGGAATTTAATTTGAACTTGTGGGAATTAAATTAGAAATTGTAATTAAATATTTATTTGAGAAATTAGTTGCAACTTTGGAAATTAATTTATTATTTCAAATTGCATTTTAAATTTAAATAGGGTTTTCGAAAATTGGAATTGGAATTGAAATTGAAATTAATATCTAATTTGCATGCAATGTGAATTAGGGTTGTATTAGGTATTTTTGATTTATAAAGAATGCATGTTTTAATTTTAGGGCAGGGAAGTTTTGGGAAAATTCATTTTTACAACAGAGAAGAAATTTTGGAAAATTTGCACAAAGAAGGGTTTGAAGAAAGTTTGATTGTAGAATTGATTGGAGGAAAGATTGTTTGCATTTGTTGGGTTTTGGATTGGATTCATTGAAGGATTGAAGAAAATTCAGGAAATCTTTGGAGGAGGCTTGCATCAAAAATTAATCTTTTCCTATAGCTTCTTGATCCAGGTTTTTCTCTTTGTGTTTTATTGTTCTTGACTGTTTTTAAAATAGTAGTGACTAAAGATTTGTTTGTTAAATCTATTTTAGAAAATAAATTTGTTATTAGAAGAAAATAATTAAATAAATTTACAGCTTTTGCTTTGTGAAAATTCTTGAGTGAAAATTGTGAAAACCTCAGTTGAATTTAAATTATTTGAGGAAATCAATTATTTTGTTATTGGAATCAAACATAGAGATTGAACAATACATTTAGAATGTTTTTAGAAAATGAAACCCTCTGTAGAAATTAGGTGGAGAAACTTTGAGGTTTGTTTGAAACTTCTGATTTTAATTTAGATCCATTTGTTTTTTCTTCTTTTTGTTCAGGAATTTGAGAAAATAGTTTAAAAGAATTAATTCTTAAGATCTCTGTGAAATTTCATTTTACTGAAAAAAAAAGAGTTTTACAATTTCTCTTACAGGTGAATATTTTTCACAAATTTTCCCAATTAATTATTGTTGAAATTCGTTTGTTATATATATATATATATATATACATACATACATACATACAATTTATATTTAATAAAAATTTTCTGGTATGTAAAATTTTCGTCATCCATATGACACTGTGTATTTTTAAGAAATTGCCGAATATACTGAGCGAATTTCCATTCGCTATTTTTCTTTGGGTATCGACCTTGCTATATGCTTTGGGGTGGGGGTGCATTGCACACCCCACTGCCCACACCAATGGACATGCGGCTACCTCCAAGGTAGCGCCCTCCACTATGTGGAGGGAGCGCTGCCTTTGGTGGTAGCGCAGCCCCAAAGGGAGGCGCGAGATGGAGAAGGAGTGGGGGTTTCGGCCATAGCTAACCTATCCTCTTTAAAAATTAAATTCCTTTTTTTTATAAATTCCTTTCTTTAAAACCCATAAGGATTTTAGGGTATGCTTTTTAGTTTAATGAAATTTTGATATTTGTTATTTAATATCAATGCTTATTAAATAATATTTAAATGATAAATATTTTTAGTTAATAAAATGAATAATAAGGTTTAATGTGTAAATAATATGATATATTTATATATCACTTGTTCAATTGGATTAAAGAAATAATTAATATGAAGTTTTGTGTAAATTTGTATAATATGAAATAATATTATAAAAACATTTTGGTTTTATTCAATGTTTAAAAGTATAGACTCTTGGAGATTATTGGTTAATATTTAATATGTTTTATTAAATAATGTATTATTTAATAAAAAATATTAATATATACATATGATGTATATTTATGTATGGTTTTCAATCAGGAGTATAATTAGTTTTTAATTAGTTTTATTTAAGTACATGTATTTGAGTTTGCATGGAGTTTTTTAAAAAGATAAGGTTAAATGCATGATTAAACTATTAGGGAAAATGATATTTTAAGATATTTTAAAATTTCATGGTCAAATAGATAAGGAAAGAGATATTTTATAAATTTCATGTTTAGATAGAAAATTGATTGAATTATATGAGTTAGCTAGAAAACGAAAGAAATCCAATTAGATGTGTACTTGTGTTGGTTTTGAATGCATGGTCGAATTGTTAAGAAAAAGGATATTTAAATATATATTGAAGAATTGTAGAAATATTTATATTTGAATGTTTGTTTAATTAATGAGATTTAATTGGAAACAATATGAATGCATGGTTAAATAGTTAAGCCAAAATATATTTTATACACTAAGATGTTGATGTTTTTAAATAGAGAATTGAAAAGATATGGATTTTGGATAGAATTAAAATTAGTAATGATAATAGTTTATGTTGTATTAGAAGTAAATCTAGGAAATGAATATATTGGAAAGGGTAATTATTTGTTATGTTTTATTTATTTTTCATAGAGTAATTTAATCGTTGTGATTGGAATATTAAAGAATATATATAATTAAATTTATTAATATATATATTTGGTGTCTATATAATATGGAGCATAAATATATATATTAAGTGTAAATTCATTATCGTATTTCATTTTAATAAGATGCATGCAATATATTATTGAATAGAGATTTAAAAATGGATTGATTAGTGTATATGGAAAAATGGATAGAGAAACAATATTTTATTATATTAAAGTGATTGAATGTTTTAAATAGAAAATTGAATGAGATGTAAGATTTGGTTAGGAAATGGAAAGAGTTTACTTGCATGGATTTGTGTCGATTTAAAAGTGAATTAAGAAGTTGTTTATATTGATGAGAAAAATAGTTATTTTAGTTTATTATATTTCAATTAGAGCAATTAGTTTATTGTGAATGAAATATGAAAGAGATATGAATTTAGTATATCCAAAAATAGTAATTTTCTCGTGATTGTCTTAAATATTCTAGTTTCTCTGTATTTCGTAAAGGGATGTAAGTTTAAATTGTTTGAGACTTCCTATAATGGAAATAGAAATATGGGATATGATTATTTGAGTTAACCCTGTAAGTGTGTCTTTGACCTTGTTAACATTACCTATTGAATGAATATGGATTTAGGAAATCCAAATATTAGATTTGATTAATGACTTGAATGCTTTTGTTGCCATGTCGTCAAGTTGCATTGTGGGTTTTGGGATTTAATGTTAGTCTTAAATTATAAGTCTTCCAGAAGAACTTAGAGGATAAGGGTTGTTAAATCTTTATGCCATCCAGTTGTTTTCCCTTGGGTAGTGCATGGCGTCTTTTCAGTTTTACCCAGTTTCCATGAACGGGGATGTTTTGTACCTCCTATGTAAGGAGTGGACTATGTGTTTGTTGCCTCCAAGATATTTGGAGTGAGTTCTATCATTATTTTCTCATTGTGTTGGAGTGGATTATGATGCCTAGTTGGTATGCACTTGTATTCCCCTTGGTGGATCGTTTGGGTGGGTGTTGTCCATTAGAAGAGTGGCTTTTGTTAGGGGCTGGAGCCCAAAGTGGTAAACCGAGTAACCTTCAGAAGTGAGTTAATCAAGTGATAATTAAATTAATGTACTTATATGATTAGGATGCATTCACATTAATCAAGATAATTAATCCTCGCTCATAGACACAAGGGCTCGTTTAGACTTGGGATGAGCGGGAAGGCCTGGAATGACATAGTTATTTATCTTGTTAGTAAGAGAGGTATTTGATGCCACATGAGTGAGTATGAGGGCCGAGATTCGGTTGAGGCCACTAGGATTACTGGAGCCTATGAAGAATGCCCATAGGAGATCTCATGACTACTATGTGATGACACTCTATCTAGGACAATTGTTGTTAATTATTTTATGTGTATGGTTCTCTAAACATACTTGATTAATATTATGTCTGGAAGTAATGTGACCTATGTCAGTGATGTTTGATTTGTACTTGTATTGTAATGGAGTTGTACTTGATTTGTTAGGATTACCGGAGTCTATGAAGAATGCCCAGAGGAGATCTCATGACTACTATGTGATGATACTCTATCTAGGACAATTGTTGTTAATTATTTTATGTGTATGGTTCTCTGAACATACTTGATTAATATTATGTCTGGAAGTAATGTGACCTATGTCAGTGATGTTTGATTTGTACTTGTATTGTAATGGAGTTGTACTTGATTTGTACTTGTATTATAATTGAGTTGTACTTGTTAGTTCAGTTGTTTGGCTATATCAGTATGAGTCACTATGAGTCTACCTTTGGTTAGAGGTAGTAGATTCTTTGTCCATGTTACTTTGTTACTATCTCCTAGCATTGGGGGTGGGCCTTCAGGTACCACTTGGTTGGGTGGAACATGCACCAAAACTGTTGGATCCCCATCTATCTGCAATACTTGGTGGTGAGACATCCAGAAGGATAGCTCGTGGTTCTTGTTGTAATTCCTTGCATTGTAATATTTCAATTTGTACAAGTTATTTTATCCCTCTTATGTTTATGAGGTGGAATTCTGTAATTGTAACCTTATGTACTATCACCTCATTTTGGGAATGAGTGATGTAACTAACGGATTAAGATAGTGATTATGACATTGTACCTTGGATGCTTATTTTATCATGTTATGTGGTATTCTTATGATGTATGATGTTTATTTCATAAATTTTATAATGCTATGGTTCTGTGTAATATGTATGTGTAGGTTTAAGTAATCCTAACCTTGTAGCCTTAGAGGTTGTTGTTAATTAGTAAGTGAATGTGTATGTCAAATGCACTTTATAAAAAAAAAATTGGTTCACTTAAGACGTTAATTGCAACTTCCTTTAAGGTTACTCGGTGGGGCGTTACACTATTTACCATTTAAAGAAGAGTTTGCAATAGTAGAAAATGAAGTTGTGGTTGTGAATGGGTATATGAATTTTGCATGTTTGTGCATAAAGGTTGTAGATTATGGTGTAGGGGGAACTTGGTGGAGGTATTCGGTTTGTGGTGGGTTGGATTCCACAAAGAAGGAAAGGATGAAAAGAGAGATGATAAAGTGGGATGGTCTATGATAGATGTAATTCAATGAAAATAATGATGAATAGAGTGCACACATGGTGGAGGATAATGGCATGTATCATAGATAAGTGCTCAAAGAGGAAGAGGAAGAAATTCATTTTGTCTAAATTAGTGAAAAAATTTGTTGCAAGTTGTCCACAACCTGAAAGAGTAGTCCTACTACTCCACTCCATTTGTGAGTTCTACTCACAAAATTTTCCTACTCAATGTATCTAATGCAGAAGCAGATGGCAGATTAGCAATCAACATCAACCAAATAAGGTATAGCAACAAAAGAAGATAGGCAAATTTTTATTTTAAGTTTAGAGGCACGACTATTTACCATTTAAAGAAGAGTTTTCAATAGTAGAAAATGAAGTTGTGGTTGTGAATGGGTATATGAATTTTGCATGTTTGTGCATAAAGGTTGTAGATTATGGTGTAGGGTGAACTTGGTGGAGGTATTCGGTTTGTGGTGGGTTGGATTCCACAAAGAAGGAAAGGATGAAAAGAGATGATAAAGTGGGATGGTCTATGGTAGATGTAATTCAATGAAAATAATGATGAATAGAATGCACACATGGTGGAGGATAATGGCAAGTATCATAGATAAGTACTCGGAGAGGAAGAGGAAGAAATTCATTTTGTCTAAATTAGTGAAAAAATTTGTTGCAGGTTGTCCACAACTTGAAAGAGCAGTCCTACTACTCTATTCCCTTTGTGAGTTCTACTCACAAAATTTTCCTACTCAATGTGTCTAATGCAGAATCATATGGCAGATTAGCAATCAACATCAACCAAAAACAAGATTCAGGTTTAAATTTAGTTTTTTTGTGTTTTTGGGTTCATTTGACATCCCTTAGCTTTGGAAAATATTTTAGTGTATTCAATTTTGAATAGTAATTTATTTATCATATCATTGTTTTAAGGCTCTACACGCAGTTTTCAAAAACTATTTTTGGAAAACTCATAAGGATTGGTGTAGAATACTTTGGTAGGGGAATTCATGGAGGTGGCATCTAGAATTTTCAAAAGGAATTAAATTCATACATATTGTAGGTTGGGAGATTTTAATATCAGAAGTTCGTTAAAATAGTGTCAACAATTTCTAAAAAGTTCAAAATTTTAAAATATATGAAGTTTTAGGTGAAATCCTTTTGCAAGGGTCCATTAGATACCATTCCAAAATTGGACACCAATTTTTCTTTGAATCAAAGAAATTTTTTTTTTCACCTACTAGCTCTCAATTGTGCCCTTCCAAAGCAGCAATTTGATCAATTCTATTTTGGAAAGGTATTATGGATATCATGGAAATTAAATATCAAGTTTTATTAGTTCATTAATTATTCATGTATTGCATAAATCATATGGGGAGAGTTTGGAGAACAAAAGAGGTTGAAAATCAAGATTTTTAAATTTTTAAAATTCTCATAATATAGAAAATAACCCCTTGAGTAAAGGCAGCATTTTGAGGAGTTTCTAGAAGTTTAAATGCCTCATTCAAGGCTGAATATGCATAACATATGTAGAGCCATTCTTGGGGAAGATTTGGGAGCCCATTCTAGGGCAATAATGGATGATTTTCAATACATTCTTTTTGGGTTTTTGAAGAAAAACATAGGAACATGTTTTGAGGAATGTAAAAGAGAAGATATGCATCTGTAGAGGTATCATTGGGGATTTTTTGTTGCAGATTTGAGCAGCACCAGTGAAGAGAAGATAAGGCACTAGTGTGTGAGAGGTGAAAATATTTTGGAGGAGTTGTGCAAAAGTTTGAATAGTAGCAAGGAGATATTTGGGGCAGCAAGATGAAGCTACAAGAAGAGTCAAGAAAGTCCATCTCTTGTGAAGATTTGATTCTTAAATTTTATTGAATAAATTTAAAATTATTTCAATGTGAAAGAAAGAAGTTTTCAGATTTGAATTAAATGGTTTCTCTTTGTTGTTATAACCTTAGTGAGTTTTTGAGTATATCATTTGGCATTGGTTTATATTTGCATCAAAAGTAGATGTGTGAATAGTAGGTGTATACAAAAATGTGAATTAGTCTGAAAGACATTCAAATTACACACTTTAAGATCTATTGAATAGTTTACTTGCAAAACTTGACTATATATCTTTTCTCTATAACTGTATAACCATACTAATCATGTTGTTTGCATTTTATTTTATTCTATATTTAATTTTCCTTTTATATATACATGCCTTTAGTATATATCCACAAAGCTAGAGTAAAAAACTAAATCATATCTTTACTCCACTATTATGTTATGGGTATGACTATATTTTTTTTTTTTCACATCTACCCTCAAATAAATTCTGTAAGATAAGCCATATATGCATTCTATAAATTAATTTATAAATAATTTTTTTTCTTACAAATTAATAATCTTATATTGATTTTAGTGGTTTCTATTAAAATACACATGATACAAATACACAAGATTTTAGCCTTCTTTCCTACACTTGTAGATGGTCAAACTTATTTTACATATATACATTTATTTAAATGGTAACTTAAATAACTACTTCCTTTCATGAAAGGCAATATAAATAATACATTCTTAGCTTTCAATAACAAATGAGAACCCCCTCCCTTTTTTAATTAACTTGAAGCTTTTAGATATTTAGTATCAAAATACATCCATTTTTATTTATATTATAAACCCAAGAACATATCATTCGCTTTGTGAATAGATACTCAAATATTTTCATATACAAATGAAATCTCTTTTCTATTTCAAACTTCTCTTTTAACACAACCTTGTGGAGTATTTTTTCCTTTATTATTAAAAAAATAGATAGAAATTAAATTAAAAAAAAACCAATGAATAAGGGCTTGCTCTCCACCCTACCGTAATGGCTTCATGGAGCCTCGTGGGTTGTAGCCATACCCCTGATAAATGAATTATTCTAGCTCCATGATGATACATGGAATCTTCTCAATTTTATAATAGGATAAACTATTATATCACAAATTTCATGCATCTAGGTTCTTTAATTTCTATTTGCAACCATGATCCATCCACTATGACACTTTCTTACAACAAACAAGAGTAAATGAAAAAACAAAAAAACTTATCTCTTTTATTTTTAGGTGAATGGATTGAACTATTTTATTCATCCTTCCTCTCCAAGCCTAGCCATCTTGATCACTTTCTTTCCAAAGAGTTTGACTCCTCTCTTATTCTCCTTCTTTCTACCATCTCCACTAAAGTTCTCCAAGAGGAGAAGTGGATCACATCCCCCTCATTATTTCTCTCCAAAATATATAGAACTTTAAACTTGTAACCTTTGGGTGTCGATGTGTGAAGTATACCTACTTCTATAAATGAGATTTTTTTTCCTTATTAAAGAGAAACCATGCATTTTGACAACCTCTCCATCTCCTCATTTCATCCTCTTCTCAAAACTCGTCACTTTCCATTATGAGGACATTTTAGGGGTCAAATCATGTCCTTGTGGAACTATTATATGCCCATTTGACCCCTACCACTATGGTATATACCATAGGAAGTTTATTTATGCATCTGAACCAAGGAAATTGAACAACAACCCTCTTTAAAAATGCATTTAAGGACCTACCTGAAATTCAAACTTGGGTAAGGGTTTCTAACCCCTAACCCCAGTTATACCATCATGAAACATAATTACCCTCACAACTAAAAAAAAAATTATCGCTTTAATAGAAACCCTCACCAATTCAACATGTTAACTTTATTTCTTTCTAAGGTCCGAAAGGGTGTCAAATTTTTAACCACAAGAAGATGTCTTTTCAATTTACCCATTGGTCTCGCCTTATTGTACAATCTCAATGTTCTCCTACAAAATACCAATTCAATTGTAAGAACAATGATATAACACATTAATTTTATAGCTACAATAAAAATTAATTGCACAACAATTTGAATTCATGTTCATAATTTACGAGTCCATAAGACCATCATGACAATGACAGTAAAAAATGTCAAGATAAAATTCTAGAATATTATCATACAATCACATTATATATTTCCCATTGTAAAACTTATCATCTATTTATGGAAACATATATCAAATTAGATTTAGTATTAATTGTTAGAGTAATAAGTTATATACTTAATTAATTATATCATACTGGTTGATTAATTAAGTCACATATTCCTCTAGTTGCTTAAGCTAAACTTAGGCACCTTAAAAATTGATAAATAATTATGTGTGCACACTAGGGTTTCATTTAGGGTTTCCCTTTTAGGGTTTCTTGATCTCCTTCATAAGGATTGATCTCTTTGTAATATTTGAGATTCTCATAATGTATTTTACACTTTGAGGTTTACAGATCTTGTTTGTTCTGAATATCTTTTGCATGTGACAGGTATCCATTTCCATGCAGGTGATCTTGGATTCTAACATGGTATCAGAGCTCCAGACCTGCTACTGCTTGTTCGTGATCTGAAGATATGGCTTCTCAGTGAATTTCAAATGCAAGGGTTTCCACAAGCATCTTTTCTACAAGATCTGGGGGTAGCTGATTTTTTAGGACACTATGGGCTCAAACTGACGTCACCATCGCATTCGCAGCGCCCCAAAACCCTAGGAACGCCTGTCATTTGGTTGATTTTGGTGAACTTGATCTAGGAGACAAAAAAAAATTACCAGGGAGGCCGTACGGCCTCCCCAGCACGCATTTCAAGGTTGAAAATCGCACAAAAATTAAAAAAAGTGCTTTTTTTTGGGGTCTATGCAAACACCTCCGGTTATAAATAATCCCACCACCGAGTGTCCACCGCTTCACCACCGTCGCCATCCTCCGCTGCTGGTCCGCCACCACTGGGCAGTGCTCACCTCAGCCCCCGCGGGCCCTTTTTTTGTTGGCTACAGGTCCTATGGGGGAATAGACCCCTCGTGCCTAGCCCGCAGCCCAAAATCTAGCCCCCAACCCATTCCACGAGGTCACATGCAGGACCAAGGGCTCCGCCCAACTTCAGCCCTCTGAGCCCCCGCCCACGGTCATATAGCGAACAGGGGCCCAAAATTTAAAAAAATAAAGTTTTCGGGATCCATGTCGGCTCCTCCAGTTCATTCAGCCCCACCGCTGGGTGGCCACTGGGTAGCCACCCAGCAGCCATCACCGCCGATGGCTCCCCCACCCAGCTCCGCTAGCCGGACCAGCCCCCGCGGGCTCCCACTGCATCAGCCGCGGTCACATGGGGGACCGGGCGCTATGCGCCCAACCCCCGGCTAGTCCTTAGCACCTCCACCGGTCATATGGAGAACTAGGGGCTCCACCCCAGGCCCCTGTCCGCCAGCCCCTGGTCGCATGCAGGACTAGGGGTCAAGATTTTTTTAGCCCCCTGGGCTACCTGCAGGCCTTATTGGCCTTTCTGGAGCACTTTTACAAAATCGGGCGTAACTTTTGCGTACGGTGTCCGTTTTTCAGAAACAAGATACCATTGGAAAGCTAATTTCGACACCAATCTATTCAAAATTTTAGTTTTTCTAGATTTTTCTCCAGATTTATTTTGCAGGTCTTTGAACTCAGATGTTCTATTTTTCACTTCAGAGGGCATATCTTTTGACTCGGTGATCCTTTTCTCACCATTCTTGCGGCATTGGAAAGCTGGTTTAGTCCTCTACACAGATCTGAGGTCCATTTTCATTTATTTTTTATGCATGTTAGGCATTCTCTCCTTTTGAAATCATTGGGGATTGTAATAAATGAACTAATATAAAGTTCCTTCGAGGCGGTTTCTTGCATAATAATCTTCATTGTGTTTTGATGGCAACTTGCATGGGTTGTAATCTGGTTTATTAGTTTCTTTTGGCCATATTTTTGTTTTAGCTTGACACATACCACATTCATTTTGGTTCACGCTTTAAATTGAGAGCCTATGGTTAGTGATCCGCATCGGATCCATCTCAGTTTGAGGGCCACTATATTTGTGGTTATTGTTCCCGAGTCTATATGGTAGTTTTTCCCATGGAAGAGTTTTAGTCTTAGTTTGGCATCGGCATCGAGATTCACGGCTTCCAGATTCTGTCATCATCATATCATCTACTATTGCTCTATGGTTCCAAGGTTGTTCCAGTTTGGGTGTTTTCGAGTGTTCCGTGGCATTGGGTCTGCTGTCACACTATGATGATTCCGATATGGTTTCTTGTAGATAGAAGTATCTTTCCTTGCTTACCGGATTGCGGTTCCAGTGTTACTCCACAGTGTTCTTCAAGTGCTTCTTTGCAGTAGTCATCTCATTATAGGGGGGGTTGTCCCACTGGGTTGTCCTTCTCTACCTCATTATTGCATTTGTACATGGGTACTTGATCAGGCCTAGTTGCTAGGACCCATTCATGCTTTCTTGCATTCATCTTAGTTTTAGGTGCATGCTTATCTAGTCTCCCTAAGTTGCACTTATGGGGGGGTGTTAGTGTAATTAATAATTAATTACACTTTCATAACTTTGCTTAGGTTGAGCTAATTTTAGGTCAACATTAGGGTTGCATACTTTGCTTTTATAAAGCAAATCATCTCATTGTAATATTGAATTCCTGAATATATCATTTTGCACATTACATGCAAATCTCTGCTTTTCTGATGTTTTCTCTTTTGTGGAAGGTGTTTAGGTTTGCATGTCTGATCTAGGGTTTCTAACATTAATCACATGCAAAGATGGGTCTTACATCCCCATCCCCTTAATTTAGACTTCCTCCTAGAAGTCATTAAGGTATGGAATCATAAACCACATATAGAAATGTAAATAAATTATTAAACATACCAATTAATTTTACTTCCATGATGAAATAATTCAAAATATTTTACTATAAGCACACATTAGAGATATTCTTCCATGCATCAAACCTCTAAATAATTAGAAAAAAAAAATTCACCATAGTACATTTATCCAATATACTCACATTATCACAATGCTAGTAATTATCCATGTAATTAACCTCCTTTTCGTCTATTAACAATTACGCCAACATATATTCATAACATAGTAACATCCTTAGACACCCTTCAAGGTTCCCTTTTTTCATCATAAACATCACCCATGATGTTAGAACATATTTTCGTTCCACTATCAATTCACGTCTCAAGAATACTATTCCCAATTATATTTGTCATCTTCTTTCTCACATAGTAGTCAAGTATTTTGACTTGTTATTTATTTAGAATTTTATTCATATATCACAACAATCACATATAATTCGCATCACAAGGCTCACACAATGGGGTTTATGAGGATGGAGATTCTTGGATACCATATCTATTAGAAAAGATGGTCTCAAATCTCTTCTCCAGGGACCCTTCCATACATCTCCTAGGTACCTTCTCTTATTTTTGTAAGGGTGTTAGCCTCCAAGAGGATGGTACAAAAATAATAATCATAGAACTAGGGGAAGAATGGATTAATGACCATCCCATACCGGTTCCAATTGCAACCCCTTTCAAATAATATATAATTTCCCAATGTATCTACTCCCCTATATGACCTTACAGGGAACCCCGCGTCATATGGTTGTTTTTACAGATGTCACATTACACCACACTTTCCAGTATTTAGCAAATAATATGATGCCTCAAACCAAGAAACATAAAATCATAAAAGCAATGTTTTAATAAATACAAAATTATAAATTTGAGAGGAAAAATAAATAAGAATTAGTTGCATCTATATTTAAGCATTCCAATCCTAGATCAAAAATAGAAATTAAATAATTAATTGAGGAAATATAGACTACATCAATCTTAAAATGGCTAAACAGCCCCCAAAATAAGAAATGTAAAATTTAACACTATTGGCATATAATAAAATAAAACATCAATTAAGAAATTACCAATATTTCATATCTGAATAAGAAAACTTTCACATTATGAGCACCATGTGAATTTGACAAATCCACCTAAGGGGAGGAGGGGAATGGTGGTTTTCAATCCACATAAATATAATAGCATGCAATAATTGGTGGTCCTTAACCACATAAATACGATAGTGCATAATATCATGGTGGACTCTTCCACATAGTATCAATGCCCTACATTGCTGAAATATCCAAAATTTGTAATCAATATGGTCCAAATAATTACATCCCTCGCCCATAGGTTATAACATCAAGGAGTGTGGTTGTACTATGAACCAACAAGTATGGTTCTCGTATGAGAGGGGAGTAGGTTAGGAAAACATCCAAGGAAAACCATGGAGTTCGCACTTGGGGTTCTCTCACCCTTCAACCCTTATTTATACTAGAATGAATCCAAATCTCGTAGGCGAACCATAGAATAAGGGTACACATTTAACATAAAAACAAGACTTTCACAACTGATTACATCAAATTCCTTCTAGTAGGCACACATCCACATGTATTATTTCAAAAAAAAACTAACTTATACAATGGGCCATCACAAAGGGTACACATAAGGGATTGTTCTTGGCATACCTCACCCTTATCCGAAGTCAAATACCTTGTATCGTGTACTTGGGCTACACCACATTTACGGGTTTCACATGACATAACACAATAATCTTTACGATATTCACCATATTATAGAATAAAGAGAATGCACTTAAAATGCATCATGTTTTCTTTAAATAATACTCACTTTGGTTCTCACCTTTAGAAATATTTACATGATTTTGAGAAAGTACAGGAAATCATTAGAAGATGTGAAATTGTTGTTTAATAACATATGGTTCACCACAGTTCCCATCTTAAAAAGTGAATGTTTGACATTATATTGAAATGAAGATTTGTTTTCTATATTTACCTATATCATCCTTCTTATTTTATTCGAATATGTTTGTTATATTCATAATATATCAAAATGGGTAATTTTCTTTTATTTTTTGCAACATACTAAAGAAGATTTCCTACTTATTAAGGAAGATAATTAACCATTTTCATTTGAAACATCACAATATGTGACAAAAAAATACTCTCAATGTATAAAATACATGAAAATTCATGGAATCATAATCCTCACAACTTATTAATATCTTTTTACAAATCTTGGATTTCCCTATTTAAGATTGAAGCATTTAAGCACATGTTATAATCATAATTTTACAATCACAATTCCATCTATCCTCGTAAATATACACAATGAGTAAAAATTCCTAGAAGTTTGACTACCTTTATTTTTTCTCCATTATATCCATGGGTATATGTGTTTTCCCTAAATAAGTACTAGCCAATGAACAATATTAGTTTCTTTCATTTTTTTTGTTTGCTTTTAATTCCCCAATGACCTAATTTTCCTAAAGTCACACATGGTTCATTACCAAAATTTAAAATAAAACATTTGGTTAATTGTCCTCCTCTGTTAAGGACAAAACCCACTTGTATAGGCTATTAATTTTAAAATGAGATATAACATTTCTTTTTTGGCTCTAAAAAGTTCTTTCGCCTCTAGTTGTATAGAGGAAGATTATTGGTATCATTCTCCAACTACTATTTTAACACTTAATTCACAATTTTCCAAGGTCATTTTTAAAGGATCTTAAGTTTAATTACCAAGGAAATTATTTAATCATTACATTAGATGATTCCCAACAATTATATTTGAGTTGTTTTTTGCAATATTTGTTTTTACTTTTGATTATATTATCAACACTCTTGTATTCCTACATACCTTAATGCATTCTAAACACTTACATTACACAAATTTATTATTTAACTCAAGGATTTCTAATGAAAAGGGTAGTAAATCTCAGCATAGTGGTGTTTCCATCTCTGTACAGATAGGCGCCGTATGATTTAAAAATGGGATTCAAATGTTTGTACTTACTTTATTTATTGATACCCATTATATTTAACTTAAGCCTCTACATCTTTGCTTAATAACCTACTATATAGTCTAAAACAATGAAATTTGAGATTATGTGTTTGTTACCATGGTCATAAAATTCTCTAATTACTTGGTTAACTATAAAAAAATAAAATTAGTAACCCTTTAGTTTCCTCATTGAATAAAATTGGATCTAAGGTTGATTACATAACTATGTTGGATATCTTATGCTCAACAAGGTCTTCGACCTTAATAGAATTCATTATAGAATAATTCACCTACCAACCACATTATGATTCATTTGTTGTTTAGTAAGGACAAGAAATTAATCATGATATTGATTAATAGGGGGAAGGCATAAGAATACTAGGGTTGAAGGTGTGCACAGTATTAGTCCATGTGTATCTCTTACCAACATCGACTTAGGAGTAATTCCTTACAATTAAGTTGAATAACATATAATTTAAAATATTTGCTTCTAATCTTTGTTATGGAATTCATCTTGAACTATATGAGATGCTGAAATAACACTCACTATAATTATTGAGAATTTTCTAATGTTTCAATTTTTATGGTACTCTTATTTGGTCATTTCAAGTGTTTAGAAGAACACTCAAAGTCAATTACAACCTTCATCATACTAATCCTTCTTCGAGGCTCTTCTAATTTTATTTGTAATATATATATTTAGAACTATAACCTTAAGGGATGAAAGGATTACGTTTCCTTAATAATATAGATTGTGATAACCTATCTCTTTATATTACTCTTTCATGTACCTAATAAAATGATCACTTAAAAACTCAAATACATATTTCCTATGGTTTAATGGAATACAATATAAGGGAAGAAAGGTTAGCATCATAACCCTTGTTAACTAGACTAATATCTCACTCTATTCATCCACCATATTTAGCTCAATTAAGGGACAATATTTAGTGAGAACCTCTTCTAAAAGTCAAATTTCTTCAATTAAAGGTTTATATTTGAAGGTTGTGTACATTATAACTCTATTTATATTAAATGACTAAAACTAGATTTTTGTTTCCTAGAAAATGTAAGTCTCCTAAATATTTTTCCCTCTCATATTTTATTTCAACTAACACAATGTGGTTTTCACATCACACACACAACACTCAATTCCAAATTAATTCCTAGTGTTCCCTAGAGTTGCAACTTGACACTCAGATACCCAGTGTCATGCCAAAAGAAATTAGCTATAAACATGCAACTGTTTTAATAAAACCATTAACTATAATTAACTAACACTCTAAGTATTTCTGGTGTAGGATATATCTGTGGTAAACATTACAAAAGCATAGGCACGTGCACCTCTACATTATAGAATGATAGGTTTTAAACTTATTTAATAATTTTTTATTTTTTTTACGTCTACACTTTATGGAATACCATCTTTAAGCGATGACAAATTATCTATACCATGCCCATATTGAACAAATCAAACACATACTTATAAGAAAAATATGGATATGTGAATGATGCTCCATTATATTGACAAAATTAATTAGTAATATTATTCTTCTTAAATGTTGAATAATAATAAAATATAATTTTTTTTTATTATTCCTTAACCCAATGATTAATAGTATTATTATTAAATTGAATCATTAATGCTGATCTCTATACTATTTAGCAACCGAAAAATGAATTTATTATTTAGCTACAAATTGAATCATTAACAACCTCCTCATTGTTGGCAATTAATTCACAAATGAATTATCATTAGCTAGTTGACAGTAAACTTTAATAACAATATAGTTATTGTTCAAACAACCTAACAATAATATTTTTATTACATAATTCTTATGTACACCATATTATTATCATTTTAACCAATCAATAAACTTCAACGAATCTCAACACTTAATATTTATTTTTCTTACTTACTTTTCACTTCAAACCTTACTCATAATAATATTGTTAATTAATAATTTACAATCATCCAGACCACATTTGTATTAGAAATATTCTTACTTACTTCACCATGGTATTAAGATTGTTTAATTATGTTTTCTCTCTTTATTTATTTGATTAGATGTTGAATCTTAATAATTTTAATGTTACTAGCATTTTCTCTACTTAACTAAAATATTTACTCTCCAATCTACAATAATAATGTTATTAGTAATTAATCACAGTAGTAATAATGCTATCATTAATTGTATCCCAATTTTATACTACCCCTTCAATAAATTAATACTTCACTAATTTATCACTACTATTATTTTACTCACCTTAAAATGATTCTTAATACCACTATTAAAATTTAACATGATAATTCCTTCTACATGAACATTTTGGTAAGAAATAATAAAAAATAAAAGGAGAGATGGAGAGGAGAGGGAGTGGGGAGCGAAGCCAAGTGGGAAATTTTAATTTTTGAGATGATTCAAGTGGAGAAGGAGACAATTGAGAGGACGTAGATGGTTTTGTAGTGGGAGGCGACTTGTGGATCAATAGGTTTTTGATGTTACGTTGTTGGGTAGCGGTGGATTTCTATTGGTTCTTGTTATCTTCCAATCAAGTTGAGGTGTTGCAAAGCAGGCTATTGCCATCTAGCTGGGATGCAATAGTTTTGCTTCTTCGTCATGACGGGGTGGAGGCTCCCATTGCTCCTCTCGCTATTAGCTAGTTTTTGAACTACCTTTTTAAAGGATTATTTTTTGGAGCCCTTTTTCCTTGGCTTGTAGTGTTTCTTCCAACTTGGGTTGTTTGGTTAATGATTCTCTTCAGGTTTGTTTTTGGGGTTTTGGAGCCTCTTTTCTTCTTTGTGGAAGCTGGTTTCTTGTTTGTCTATGACCTGCTAATATTTCTTTTGGTTAATGTTTTCTATCTTTGGAGGGTACAAACTCCTTGTTGCTAGGGAGCTTGGGTTTTGATGGGAGAAAGGACTATCGTATCTTGGTGGTTGGCGATCTTCCTTTGGTCTGACAATGTTCAAATGTTAATGTGTAGGATGGCTTTGGGAGGATTTTCTACCTCTATTTCTAGTTCTCCTTTCTCATCTGGGTGGTTATCTATTTCTTTCTTCTTGAACTAAAAGTGCATATTTAGTGGTGGTTGGTTCTCATTCTGGTCTGAGAATCTTTTGATTATGAATTGGTTTTTAATCCCTAGGGAGGATGTTCTATTTTCCTCTTTGAAATTTGTTGAGTGTTTTCTACCTATGATTTGGTGTCTTTTCTAATGTTTGGGTTGATTATATTGTTTATCATAAAGCCCCAGGTGTGTTATATTTTCACTCGGTTGGCTAAGTTGGTCTCTTATATTATGGATCTTGAGCTCATGTTGCTAAGGGATGCTGAATTTTTCCACTAATGGTCCTTCTTCTTGTTGGATTCTTCATCTAGGATTTTCTATTAAGGTGGAGATTGATCCTTTTGAGTGGGAGACCTTTCCTATTGAATTGGATTTGGGAGTTGTAGATTTGGTGGGAAGATTTCCTCTCTATTATAGATTTCTATTGAGGTGGAGTTTGTCCGGGTTTGGGAGTTGTTTCTTTGGTGGAAAGAGTTCTCCTATCATCCTCTCCTATAGAGGGGAGCCCAATCCTTTAGAGGTGGAGTATGGGATGGTTGTTCGTGTGGGTTATTCTAGCCATCTGGTTTGTTGTACCTTGGCTGATGCAAGTAGTTAGTTTGATTAGCTAGTGGAGTTTTAGGTGTCCATTAAATCTTGGTTGTTTGGGTTTCAAGTCCTTGAAAAACTTGTATGTTGTTTGCATCTTGAGTTTTCTTGCTTATCTCTGATGGTTATTTTTGTTTGGCTACAATTGATTTGCTACTTTTTTCTCTATTAACAACTTTCTTTCTTTGGATAGAGTTTCAGATCCTTTCAAAATTGTATGTAATAGGTTTAGGGACACAATCAAAACATGCTTTACACATAATAAAAAAAAATACTTTTTTATTAATGTCACCTTTTACTTTTGTAGACATGGAAAATGTACAATTTGATCCAACACACTTGATCCTGATTACTAACGTCATTTATCCCTGAATCATACTCTTAAATTATCATCACCTTTTGTCTCTTAATTACATAAATCATTATTTATTTAATTAGGTATTTCTCCTCTATTGATTAAATTAATCAATTTAATTTAATTAACCCTCTATCTCAGTTCATTTAAATAATTCATTCTATTTAAATTAGACCCCTAAATTCTTCTCCTTAAATTGAATAAATTAAACCTTATTTGATTTAACCTAACATTATCCCCTTTTGTTAAATAAATCAAAGAAATTTATTTAATTAATCCTTTCCTCTCAATTTTTATTTAAATCAACTCATAAATTTTTAGTCAAAATTGTCAAATCATCTATTCTCTCATTAAATTGATCAAATCTTGATTAATTTAATCTCAATCACTAAAATCCTCTAGATAATACAACTTGCACAATAAATCAATTACTTTGATTTATTTAACTACCTATTTCCTCTCAACATGGCATATTCCCTTAAATTTGAATTCAAATTCAAATTGCACTTGGTCCTTCCAATAAGTGATTTATTTCACCTTACAAGTCCTTTTTCCTTGAGCCAAGTGGCCATAACTCCATTTTCTTCCCTCTCCAACAAGTCATTTCACTAATTTGAACCTTGAACCATTCACATCTTGACTAGTGGCAATTGGCCATTGGATGTTGAATGATCCTGCATTGCTCAATTCCACTCTCTCTTCCATATTGGAAATCTATAAATGAGAGACTCTTCCTTTCATTCAATCATCCAAAATTGGAGTAAAATTAATATACTCAAATTCATCCTCATCTACACTTAGAGCAAAGTTACTCTCTTCACATTGAGAGTTAATTTTGTCCATTTCATAGCTAGGTTATGCCAAAATCTAATCAAGGAGATTTAATCATCCACAAATAATCAAAGAGCTTACAAAGGGTTGGGAAAGGGAAATTTCGACACACCAATTGGTACCAACTCCCCCATGGGATCAAGAGTTTACTTATCTTAATTCGGATTTCACTTATCTTTCAAGTTTTATTTCTTTATTTTTCTATTTTGAGTATTTATAAATGGATTTCATGGGGAATCCCTCTTTTATCTTGCATATGAACTAACTAATGTGTTTGTTTTTCATGTCCATGCAAGAATAGGATTGGGGGTCATATTTTGGCACTAGGAGGGCCACCCTTGAGAAATTCATCACATTTTTCCAAAATTTTGTGAATTTTGACATTTTTCTTTGCCTACAGGAAACTGCACCGCACATAGTCCCACGCTGCCATATTACACCGCTTTGAGAGATGCGAGGCTATATTGCACTACTCTAAGCTCAAACTCCAAAGCACCTATTTTCCTACTAAGGAATTTCAAATTTTTAAACCTCATCGTGAATTTCCTAATCCTAAAATGCGCCGCATATAGTCCTATGGCACCCTATTGCACTGTTTTCAGAGACGCGCTACTATATTGCATCACTCTAAGCTCAAACTCCACCACTTAGGAATTTTGAATTTTCAAACCTCACTATAGATACCCTAATCCAAAACTATGTTGCATGGTCAAACTGCATCGCATTTTCCCTCTTTTTTTTCTACAGAGTGCCGCACTCAATCAAGGTGCAACGCTATATTGCATCGCGAAATTTCCAAACTTTGCCACATTTGCTGACTATGTTTTTTCTTCTAGTTTTGATCATCTAAATTTTTTACTATCTCTACATCTTTAGGTTTTGATCAATTTGCAAGTAAGAGCAAGGAAGGAAAAAAAATAGAAGGCTCTATTGTGACATCAATATCATACTATACAAAGTCTTTTGGAACACTATAGTGTTGTTTAAATCTTTTAGGGGATTCTTAATCTTCTTTTAAGAAATTTTTTATCTTTCATGCTTTAGGGAATAATAAATTTTCTTTTGGGTTCTAAAAAATAAAAAAATTCTTTCAAGTTTTTAAAGAAAGGCTTAAAAAGAACCTTAGAAACAATTTCACTAGATTTTGTTACGGTTTAAAATTTGAACAAGACAAATTCCACACTTGATTTGATGCTTTAAAATTAATTCAGTTTTTCTTTGTGGACTTAAAATAAACAAGTGTTATTTTGTTTTGTAATTATTTATACAAAATAATATCATCAAAAGGACATATGTGCTTCTCTCGCGCCTCATGGTGATCTTGAGAATCAAAAGCTCTTTTGGTGATCTTAAGTTGAGTAAAATAATTTCCTTCACATTTCATTTTGGGATTAAAATTGAACCAATCTTCCGAGTGTGAGCATGGTATATTATGAGTGCTCTCCCATTCTTTTTCAATGAAGGTCGATTGAAATATGGGATATGCTTTCTTGCTTTTTTTTATCTTAGTGAGCTTGACTTGTGGGAAAAATTAATCACCCAATGGAATGACCCAACGAGGAACACGCTAAATCCAAGCGACTTCCACTTGGGATATAAGTGAGGATATTGGAACAAAGGACAATATCACGAGGATTATTTTGACAAGAAGGGAAAAAATGTCCTCTCGCCATATTGGATAGTCCACCACAAATGAAATTCCCACATTAAAACCCCTTGTTTAGCAAAGGCCAAAATGCTATCTATTTATTGGTGCAAAAGGTCGTGTATTTTGAAGCCACCCCTCATATACATGTGGTTTTTTTGTAGAGATGAAAAGTATGCCAAAGGAGATTCATGGGTATTGATGCTTGGCTGACCCGAGAAGTGAGTGCATTGTAAGGGGGTTCCTGTTGGGTCAAGAATCTAATCATCCGCACTGAATATCCACAACTAGATTCATCCAGGTGGGAACCCAAAAAATATAGTCTTTTCAACCTAGGGATTTTACATGTTCTTTAAATCAAAACACCTTGCTTGGATCTAAAACATTGAGAAACAAACATTCAAAAAAGCTTTGAAATTTCAAACCCTTTGGAGGAAATAAATACCCTTGAAAAATCCAAGTGCTCTTGCTTGCCCTAGGGATTCTATCCTTAGAGTTTTCTAAGTTCTTGGGTTTAATCATCATTTGTTTCCACTAAGGTCAACCTAGGAAATTGTGCTCTTGAAACCTTGATTTTCACATAATGGAACTTGTATAATGAAAATGAATTAAGACATAGACATTTAGTTTGAAATTATAAATCAAGAAAGTTATTTTGCTAAAAGGAAACTCATTAAGCAAAGATAAGGACAATTGGACCTCAAATGTGTTCTCTCAAATGATTTCCCATAAAATTAAAATCCAAAAACCAAGGTTCAAGAAGCTTAGTCTAAAAGCTCATGAGGAGTGTCTTGAAAGGATTTTTGAAGTTAGAGAGAGATTGATATACAATTTCTACAAGAAGGATTCAAAGAATATACCCAGTTTGTATGAATTCTATTATCAAAAAAATCTCGAGCTTTTTGAAAGGTTTTATTTTCTCACATAGGAAGTATGGCATGTGTTCTTCAATACCGAGGTCTTGTAAGGAAGAGTCTTATCTAGGTCAAGTCTAGGGTCAAAATAATCACTCTCATCCACCCCTCCATCATCAAAATCAAATCTCATCTCACCAAAAAACTCTTGGGAACTTTGAAACATCATTTATGCTAAACTTATAGGCAAAATCATCATCACCTTGTTTTATTTAACACACCTAGTCAGATTATCAATCCTCTTGAACAAATTTACCTCTAGGATAACACAACTTCCTAAGGTCTACTAGTTCATTATCACTTTGATTATCTTAACACACTTAGCGAATACTTTCTCTTATAAAAGTCTTCTCTAGGATAACACAACTTCCTAGGGTTTACAATTTCACCATCATCTTGTTTGGCTTAAAACACCTAGTCAAACTATCGAAATCAAATCAATTCAAGCCCTAAAGAAATTTAACATCCCCCCAAAAATTTCTTCAAGAGTTTCACTCGTTTTCATCATCCATTTATCTCATCCCCATCATCATGCTTTGATCTTTGGACTCTCCTTTTTGTTCCTAAAGATCAAGATCAAACGATCTCTATTTTATGGTCCAAACAAGATCACAACACAAGATGAACATGGAAGTCATCAATGAAACATCAGCTTCAAGTGACCTAAGTCAAGCAAATTCCAAAGTAAACCTTGTGGGATCAAGTGATCCCCCAAAAAACTCATCTCTACCATCACAAAATCCTAAAGAGGAAGGCTATGAAGAGAACATCATTCATGATGACTTGGGAATGATGCAAAAGGAAATAACCAAAATGATTCAAAATATAGAGAATCATAAAATTGTCAATTCCATGTTAAAACTCAACCCCTCTCTATACATACATGTGTTAATGGAAGGAGGGACCCAACTCCCTTCTAACATTGACATAAGTACCAATATAGAAATGCCTCTTGCAAGCATACCCCCAATATCAATTACAACCATCACTCAAGAAATTCCCCAAACCACATCAACAATCGCATCAACCTCACCAGTTCTTAACAAGGGAAGCATCATGTTTCATGAACTACAAAAACATTTCCTTGTAAACAACAGAGAGTTGAACATCAAAACCACACCAGGTAACTTCATCCCAGTGAGTCTATCACACCCCTATGTCTTGCTTACTTTCCATAATCAAATACACTCATCCTCATTCCATGCAACTCCAACCTATCCACTAAACATACAAACTTCTCTCCCCATGATTTCATAAGGAGAGGATAGTTTGTTTGAAATAATGGGAGTCACTGACCCGTTCTCATCATCACTTTTCATAGGGAACATGCAGTCATTCCCTCCATTACCGCTCACATCCATATCACCTCTTGGGTTGGTTCTTCCCCACCTTCCCACTACTAAATTTTAAAACCAAAGAAATCAAAACATCATATCAAGTCCCCTTCTTTTACCAGTGGTATCACAAAAATAAATGACAACCATTCAAGCCACCACAACAGTCAACACATCCACTGGTCTCCAAATCTCTTAAAGCTTGGTTTCCCAAGGACCAAGCATCTAAATCACACCACCTACAACCCAAACCTTGATCACCAACACAACCCACCTACAACCCACCTACTTACCACAAAGGTCAGTATCGTCCCCAATCAATCATCAATCCCACCAAAAGCTAAAGTGATGAATTCATTCATCACCATGATTTAGGCAATCCAAAAGGCCAGCCATAAAAGGGTACTTCAACAAAACCAACAAGCTAAACACTAGGCTGCTCAGCAAGCACAAGTGCAACTAGTTGCCCAACAATTTGCACAAGCCTAGCTAGCCGCACAAGCCGCACTGGCTCAAGTTCAATCCCAACACTAGGCTCAATAAGTGCAAGCACAGTACCACACACAACTATGAGCAATTAATCAGCAAGCATACCAATAGGTCGTGCAATATTTTCAAGAATAAAAGCAAGGTAAACAACAAGATTTGTTTGCGTAATAGTAGCTAGACCAACAACAAGCTTTGTTGGTGCAACAACAACTAGACCAACAACAAGCTTTGTTGGCACAACAATAGCTAGACCAACAAAAATCTTTTTTGGTGCAAAAACAACTAGACCAACAACAAGATTTATTGGAACAACAACAACTGGACCAGCAAAAAGCTTCGTTGGAACAACAACAACAAGATCAACAACAATAATTTTTGGCACTAATGCAGGCATATCAGCAAGCCTTAAATGCATAATAGAGCTTGCAAAAAACCCCCACCAATAATCCTCTCATCAATCAAACACCTTGAAACACATTCATCCCACCTCCTGATCTACAAAATGATGTTACAACACAAATCAAACTGCTCTCACAACAAGTGTTGGACCTCTAATCAAGAAAAACAACTAGAATACTAGTTAACTTGTGCCTCTATCTATTCAACATAGGTCTTACAATGGTACCAATCCAAAATTGATTTGAGAGCCCCAAATTTGATAAATATAATGGGACAGGAAACCCTAAAAATCACGTTAGAGATTTTCAAGTACATTGCAAGGAGGTTCCATACGTTGACACATATCTACTGTAAATTTTACTTAAAGTCTAACTAGTCTTGCTATGGAATGGTTTTCTCACCTATCCATAGACATCAAAACATTCAAGGAAATCATGGAAGCATTCCTTAAAAACTATGCATTCAACATGGATGCAGACATTAGTTTGGAGGAACTATCAATGCTCAAATAAAGAAAAGGAGAGATATTTGCATCCTTCTTGCAAAGATGGTGATCCAAGGCCAATTAAAGCAAGTGGACCATGCCAAAAGACCAAAAAATTTGTACAATCATATCCAATCTAGATGAAAACTTTGTGTTCTAACTAAAAATTGAATGCATCACAACATATGATCAATTGATCCCAAATGCGCTCAATATTAAAAGAGACCTTACTGCATGAGGAGGTGCATTGACATTTCTTGTACAACAAGATAATTGCCCATCCACCAATTATAATGATAAACCCCAAACATGGTCGAGGAACAAAAATATCACAAAAGACGAAGTGGTCATCAATTCTCCTAAATAGAACTTCCAGGTCCACCACCAACCACAAAATCAAAATCGCAATAATGTGCAAACTAATATGATGGCACAACCACAACCAAATCAATAACATGAGAAATCAAGGAGGAACACCTCCCAAAAAAAAGTATCCTCTCAAGAGGAAATTCATGGCCCTTGGAAAATCAATTCAATCCATAATGAAGAAGCTGGTTAAGGAAAACCTTATCAAAATCTCCAGCTCTGAGCAATACGCAGAACCCATGAAGAACCACCGTGGTACAATGAAAATATCCTCTTTGATTTTCACAAAATCAAATGGCAAACAATTGCAAATTACATGAGGTTGAAAAACATCATCCAGGACCTCATTGAGGACAAGGTCATAAATGTCGAACAACCAGCTCAAAATCCAAACCTTAAAATATACACGAATCCAATGTTGAATCATAATCAAGGAAATAACCAAGGGAACAACAAAGGCAATAAAAATTATGGTAGGGAAAACCTTATATACGAAGACATTGTTGCATGTGTGGATGAGATGTTCATTATCATTAGTTTCAAAGGAGCCAACGCTGATTTTGGAGTCACCTCGCATGATGACAAGGTTACTATTATAGGGGAATCATAGCCATCTAAGACCCCCATTTCAAATCCAAAATTTGTTCCCTATGATTATAGTGTCACTGACCAGCTAAAAAGAACCCCCACTCAAATCTCCATCATGGAATTGTTGAAAATTTCCGCCGCCCATAGGAAAATCTTTGATGAAGCATTAGTTGCGTCCATTGTCTTTGCTACCCTTGATAGTGAAAATTTTAATGCTATGGTTGGTAACATCATTACTCCAAACCTCCTCACCTTCTCTGACCAATATTTCCCCGCCCAACCATCTCACAATCATGCATTTCACCTTCAAGTGCTGGTTCAGAAGAAGAAAGTCAAAATGGTCCTGGTGGATTGAGGCACATGCCTCAAAATTTGTTTGCTCAAACTCATAAATAACTTGGGATTCTTAGAGGAATCCATTGACAAGAACAAAGGCATCACCATAGGAGCATATGATGACCAAGAAATAGTGTCTCAAGGCACTATTAGAATCCCAATCCAAGTAGGGCCATCTACCATGGAAACCACATGTCATATCTTGGACCTCGACCTACCCTACAACATCATCCTAAGATGCCCATGTATCCATGGAATGAAGGAGGACACCTCAACTTTCCATCAATGTGGCAAATTCCTATACCAAAATGAGCAAGTCATAGTACATGGAAATTTGGAGCCATTTGCCTATTGCAAACACTTGGAAGCCAAGTTTTAGAAAATTCCCCAAGTACCAAAAAATGATGAGGGCCCACCCACTCCTTATATAGATCCATCTAACCTTGCCTCCACTTTTGCACAAAAAACATGCTACAATCCTGCCATATTTGATATCAAGCTCATGATCCAGTATAATGAAGAAAAATTTGTTTGTTGTAGGAGAGTTACCACAATCTCTTAGGTCGCATGGGCAACCTCAATCATTTGAAACACCTATCCACACTTTTAGGGTAGACCCTTCTGGATTTCACCGTTGGGGGGACCTAAGTCAAAAAATATGTGGATGAGGAAGACATTTCAAGTACACTATACCATGATGAAATACCTACACCCACTCTACCCATGGATGAAGCCAACAAAGGATTGCAAATAATCCTTGGTATGGGCTACAATAGGAATAAAATTCTTGGAAGAAATAGTGATGGATGACTTGAGCCTATCATTATAGAAAGAAGAATGAGAAACATTGGCTTCAGATGTACCCCTCTGAGTATAACCTTATGTGGAAGAGGTACCACTAGTAGAGAAGTCAGGTCCCCTCCTTAATTATTGGCAACTTCCCTTCAACTACCCATATCCACAGGTCTGTCCTAGATAATTTCACTTTTGATATAACTGATGTCAACACCAATACACTTGATGATGAGGATACCATAACTAGAATTCCCTTTCTTTCTGAGGATTCCTCCTTATTGATAATTATTAATTTACCCATTGAGTCAAACTGCCAATCATACGAATTACACCTAGTTTACCCACAACTCATGGAATATGACTAACGAGAACCACCTGTTCTAGACACATTCAAAAATGATGAGGCACTCTCATAATTCATGGGACTAAGGGATAAAACTCCATACAGAGACCACAAGGTTGGGTTTGAAATCACACTGGACACCCATACCTATTATGGGAAGACGATTGAGTCCTTCAGTTGCAAAAAAAAAAAGAATGAGAATAAGCTCAAGGTCATTGAGTGAACACCACATTGTGGCACTCTCTAACCAAATAATAATAAAAATAAAGAACACATCCAATGGTGAAAACCTCTTTGAGGCTTTGGAGGATGAAGGATTCAATATCCCCCTACCACACTTCATTAGAAGAAATCAACAGTCTTGGAAGAATAGTGCAATCCTGTCAATCTAGGAATGGAAGAAACACCACAGATCACCTTCTATGTTGAGTCACTTCTGACAGAAGAACAAGAATTATTGGATGCATTTCTAAAATAAAGAAAGGTTAACTTTTCATGGGCATATGTTGATATGTTGGGTCTTGATTCAGAAGTTGTGGTTCATCATTTGGATGTTTACCCTAGAAAAAAGCCAATAAGGCAAAAACTAAGAAAAATGCACCCTTAGATAGCCTTGCTAGTAAAGGTGCAATTAAAGAAACTCTCGGACATCAGCTTTATACACCCAATTCATTACCCAGAATGGGTATCCAATCTTGTACCAGTTTCAAAACCAAATGGGGGCATCTGTATTTGAACTCACTTTAGAGACCTCAACAAAGCATGTCCCAAAGATGATTTTCCACTATGTAACATTGAGATGATAGTGGACATGATAGTCCAACATGAGATGCTATCATTGATGGATGGCTTCTTGGGGTACAATGAGATAATGATCGCAAAGGAGGACTAGCATAAGATGTCATTTACATGTCCATGGTGCACCTACTACTGGAACATGATGCCATTTGGGCTAAAAAATGTAGGGGCAACATATCAAAGGGCCATGACACTAATCGTTCATGATATGATACATAAAACTGTCGAAGATTACATGGATTATATATTTCCCAAATCAAAGAAAAGACATGATCACATAGTAGCTTTAAGTGCCATTTTCGACAGACTAGAGCGGTACAAGGTCAAAATTAACCCCAAGAAATGTGTCTTTGGGGTACAATCAGGTAAAATTATAGGATAGACAATGTTGATGAGAGGAATAGAGGTGGATCTCACCAAGTTCAAAGAAATCCTTGACATGGAAGCACCAAGGACACTAAAGTAGCACAGAGGCCTACAAGGTAGACTCTAATCCATCCAGAGATTCATAGTGCAGTTGGCAGATAAACAGATTGCATATTCACATCTAATCCACAAGGGAGTAGCATACAAGTGGAAGGACAAGTGTGCTCAGGAATTTTGTAAAATTAAAGAATATCTACTCACACCACTTGTGCTAATGCCACCTACCCTAGGAAAACCATTGATTCTATATATTTTAGCAGCCATGGTAGCTCTCGGTGCTCTAATAGCCCAAAATAATGAAAATGGAAGAGAGAGAGTGATATACTACATCAATAGGACAATGGTAGGGCATGAGCTCAACTACACACCAATAGAAAAATCTTGTTTGGTATTTGTGTTTATAGCCCAAAATTTTAGACACTACATGTTGGCTCACCAGATCAAGCTGATTACAAAGATAGATCCACTAAAGTACATGTTCTCTAAGGCTACTCTCATAGGACGGACAACCAAGTGGGTCATGATATTAACAGGGCATGACAATGAATATGTAGAGCACAAGGCTATCAAGGGGCAAACAATTGTAGACCAATTGGAGGAAGCTCTAATCTACTCAAAAAATCCACTCATATCAGAATTTCCAAATGAATCTATATTTAATTTCAACATAGTCGATCACTGGAAACTATACTTTGATTGATCATACACACAACATGGATGAGGAGCCGGTGTTTTCTTCATCACCCCACAGGGGGACTATATTCCTAGATCCTACAAATTGGTGTTCCCCTACACTAACAACATTGCAGAGTACGAGGCTTTAACCATAGTTCTCAAGATTGTAGCATAGTGGAGGATCATGGCACTAAAGGTTAATGGGGATTAATAGATTATTATCAACCAAGCCAATGAAAAGTACCAAACTAAGGATGATAAGATGACACCATACAAAAATTTAGTAGAGAGACTCAAAGAATCATTCATTGACATCATCTTTGAGCAGATACCAAGGGAAAACAATAGAGAGCTTGATGCCATGGAAACAATTGGATCTTTACTAGATATCCCTCACAATGTCTCAAAACATGAATTCTTGGTAAAGTGGCTTCTTGTACCCACATTCAAGGTACTAAAGTCAAAATATGTGTGCAAACTCATTGGTCCAAGTGATCCCTAGTATCATGAAATTCATAGCTACCTAAGAATAGAAGTCCTCCTAGCTGACATAACCCCAAACCTTAAACAAGCCTTTATCAAAAGGTCCTTATGTTTTGTCATCCTAGGATAAACCCTCTATCATAGGACCATTGACAAAACCTTATTACATTGTTTGAATCTTGAGGAGGCCCTGACTACTCTGACTAGGGTAAATAATGGCACTTGCAGTTCACACTTGAGTGGTATGACCTTGGCCAAGAAGTTGCTTAGAATCAGGTACTACTGACCAACAATGGAAAGAGAGGCACATGAATTTGTCAGAAATACTTTACAGTTCTAGTAGCATGGAGACCTTATCCATGTACCAACTCAAGAGCTCCATCCTATTGTTACACCTTGGACCTTTCCACAATGGGGGTTCGATCTCATAGAAAAAATCACACCCACCTCATCCAACAACCATAAATTCATCATCCCCACCACATAGTACTTCACAAAGTGGGTCGAAGAAATTCCCATGACCTACATAACAGGAAAGAAAATTTCCAAGCTCATCCAAAACTATTTCATTTGATGATACAGTGTCCCTCAATCCATTATCTCTAATAATGGGATACCTTTCAAGAACTAGGATATCTATGAATTATACAACAAATTCAAAATCCAACATCTATTTTCTACTCCATACTATCCCTAGGGAAATGTTTAGGCACAAGCTACCAACAAAACCATTCTGAAAATTCTTAAAAAGATAGCCAATGACTCTGGTTGTGACTGACATATGCAACTAAATCCCTCCTTATGGGCCTACCACACAAGAATCTACATGTCAATAGGCACCACCCCATTCTCCTTGGTCTACGGATCAAAATCCATCCTCCCAATTGAGATTGAGCTCACATCACTAATAATATCACTATAAAAACTCATCACAGATGAAGAATACAGGGTCTCACAATGGAATGAGATAGATTTATTAGATGAATGGTGCATGGATTCCCTCAACCATCTATAGGTCTACATAATTACGTGAAACGTAGCTATAATAATAAGATCAAGAGGTGAACCTTCCAAGTTGGTGAACTTGTGCTAAAAGAGAACCAAAAGAACGTGTCATATCCAAAAAGAAAAGGAAAATTTGAGCCCAAATGATTGGGACCTTTCATCATCACAACTAGCTTTAAATCAAGAGCCTATCAACTAACAACACCAAAAGGTGAGCCTCTGCAGGAACCCCTAAACAACTCCCATCTCAAAAAAAATTATGCCTAAAATCTTGCAAGGTATAGAACCGAAAAATACAAAAAAAATCAGAAAAATATCCTGAAAAAAAGGTCACCTTGATGAAAACCTAGCAAATAAGCATCTTGGTGACACCAAAAAAATAAAAAATACAAAAATCCAAAACATTAGAAAAAATTATTGAAAAAAGTAAAGAAAAAAATCGTCCTCTAATGAAAACCACTTTGGTGGCGCTTTGGACAAGTACCTTGGTGAAAACTTGGCAAACAGGTGCCAAGCGTAAATAAAGCACTATTTATCCACCAGGATCATCATGACCTATTTCATGCACTCACTTATCCATTACATTCCATTTATCATTCCATCACATTCATTCACATTTCTACCACAGCTTGATCTTGTGCTCGTACGATATTCAACCATAGTACTACTTGGCACATTCCTAAGGTCAATTTTTCCTCCCTTTATCAAATTATTCTATGGAGTTATGCTAGGGGCATGTTCCTGTACTTGCATCAGATTGGATTTGTGTATATTCTTGTAATCTCCCTTAAAATAAGAAAATCCAAAACATTTAGATTACTCTCAAAAAGTCCAAAAACATCAGAAAAATATTCGAAAATTCATCGTTGAGTCTTGTCAGTCTTTCAACTTGTCCAAAATACATTATCTTTGAGCTTGAACATAGGTAGGGTTGATCTATGATCATGCCCCAAGATACCCTAGGTCAATCCTTTAAGTGTCCGTCACAATAATTTGGCAATCTATTTTCCCATCTTTCTCATCATCAGTGAGTCTTTCGTCAGTCGAACTACATGGTCTCTGCGTGTATAACGTAGGAAAGGCTAATCTATGAATCAACTCGCGAGACCCCTATGATAGGTATTTAAGTTAGTCTCTTCGTCTTAAATCTAGAAAATACCAAAAACATTTGTGAAAGATCTCAAAAATCCAAAAATAGCCTCCAAACATTTTAAAAACCCAAGATGGTGCATCTATCTCATCTTGATTTCACCAGCAATAATTATCATTCCCAATAAATCATCATTGCCTTCAACCTTCAGCAAGACAATCAAAAGAAAGGCTAGCAGGTTCCAAAGTGAACACCTTAATTGTCAAAAGTCTCAGGTCTAGGTCATTAAGCAAGCAAGTTGGTCAACTTGGAGTATCAAAAGCTTATCACCCAATTAGTCTCACCAAAACTATGATGAAAACATGTCCTAGGATGTATCCTTCCCATGATGGGAATAAACATCAAGTACCCCGCACTAGTTTAGTCTTGGCTAGCGATATGAATAACATTATCTTGATTGTTTACTTTATCTAGTCTTTTTGACTTATCTTATTTTTGCCATTATTTCAAGAACCTATCGATGATGCCTAAAGAAAATAGGTTTAGAGAGAAAGGAATAGGGAAATGATCATTATCTATTGTGGTTGTAGATTACTCTCGTAAAATAACTTAGTCATGCATAATTTATTTGGTATGTGGTAAGGATGTTTTGGATATCTTGTTGACCAAATAGGAAGTCTTTCTTTTCTATGTTTGGCCTGAGATGTTAAGAATGTATAAACTACATCCTAAATAAGGTTCTATATGCTAAGTGTGAACAAGAATACTCCCATCTGATTGTCAAGTAAAATTCCATTACACTAGGTACAACACCATCCTATTTCTTTATACCTTGATGCATCATACCTATGTGTGTTATCAAAACATAACATAATTGGCCCTTTGAAAATCCTAAATCCTGGTAAGAAAATGACCATCATTTTAATGACTTGTGGGATCTCTTTTTCTTCTATCTTCATTCCATAATAACATGGTATCATGTCAGTTAATCATAAAATCACCAATGCATACACCTTGCATCCACCAAATCATTAGCATAAGTGCATATCATATCATATAGATCATACCACATTATTATCATCTTAAGTTATGAGGAATAATATAGATTTGTTATTCTAAGCATCTTAAGAAATAAATGCATTACATTCATTACACATCATATATGAATCATAGGGACATAATAAAATCAATAGCATCCATTATCATTTGCATATCATTTATCATTTTCAAATCAATATATCATCAATAGCATACATTGCATCCATAAAATCATTAAAATACCTAGGAAAAAATACAAAAAGAAATACATCCATAATAATCACCCATCATATAGAAGCATACATAATATCGCATGAGCATAAAATAGAAGCATATCATAACATCACATAGAAAATTAAAATGCATCCATACATCATAGGACATATCATAAACCCGACCATCTCATATATATCATCAAAAAAATATACTATCATGGTACAAAATTGGATCAAGTGTACATCAAAATACACGATAAAATAGGGGAAATAATCACAACCCATGAATCAAAATGGAAACTTCTTGTGATCAAAGGGCAAGCCTTGCTGGCTTATACCCTCTCCCACCTACCTCTCACTATGGTCCTCTGGAAGCCTCATCCCTATCTACTGAGAGAAGTCTGGCACCCAGCCTATTGCTTGCACTAGCTATCTCTAATGTTGTCGATAATACTCAGCCTCTCTAACTACCTCTCTGTATGCCCATAAGGAAACTGAATGACCCTGGGATGATGAGGTCGTACTCTCTAGCTACCTCTAGTGACCAACCTCATGATCCCTATTGGATCGAGCGTGGTCCCTCTCATCAGTGACTATCAAAACCTGTTATCGAGCCTAATCCCTCTCTGGAGTCAATACCTGAACCTAATCCAGCAACTGCTGGATCAATGCATCTCAGTGATTTGGCTGCCCTGGTCATCTTGTGCCCCTAGTCATGGAGGTTCCTATTGTGCCTGATCTCTAGGAGGTGTTTGATGAGGAGGTGGTCCACCTTCTCCACTATCCCCATCCCCATATATGTTGCCTCTTCCAACCATTCTTTCTTTGGGCTTACACAATGGAAGTGTTGCACAACAAATTGTCAATCTCAAGGGAGGCCTAAACTAGGATCTATCCGCCTGGGTCACTATTGCATCTACCCAACCCTAATCATATGGCCACGACTGGGCCACTAGTTGTCTAAATGAGGACACCAGCTAATCTATCGAGATGGGTTGGCCCCATGTTGTCTCTCTTGTGGTATGAGTGAAGATCGCCATGTATTGATCATCCGACTTGTCTTGGAACTCACTAAGCTATTGGACCACCCTATTTGGAAGGTACCACTCTATCATAGTATGCTCTCAACCCTACATCCATCTATCCTTTCAAGTGAAGAATAGTTGCTATGTGTCATTGTACCATGGACCTATGCCCATCCAAGGCCTCTAGAAAAACTCCCTCATCTCATCGAGAACCCATTGCCAATGGGTGATCCCACCTATGCTAGTGTGAGTAAAGTGGATCTACACCCCACCATATCACCAAAAAATGGGGTCACCAATATCAAGAATGATCGATGTGACATCTGGATGGAGCAATGGAATCCATTACCATGCCCAGATGTGTAAGAAAGTAACATCGGCCCTGAGGGCCCAACTATCCAGGTATGCAAACTCATGTAAATCCCTATATAGGGAGACCATCATCACTGGCCCCCAATCAAATAACTCCCTACAGATGACCATCCACTCCCATGCCAGTCCCAAGCCTAGATTGAAGTATCGGCCTCGTCGATCTGGTGCCACAAGACCTGAAATGATGGTTGCAATGATCAACTTGTAGGTGGGAACTATACCCTGGTATCTCTCCAGGTCAATCTGTCCATCAAACAAATGGATCACTTCAAGACCCATCACATCATAGTAGGCATCCCTATAAGCATCTAAATCATAAATCATTCTAACTTCATGGATGGGCAGTCGCAAGATGCACCAAACATCCTCAAGTGTGATGGTGGCCTCATTAGTGGGAAGATGAAATGAGGAGGTCTCACTATACCACTACTTGGCCAAAGCCGTATTTATCCCCAAGTGGGTCTGAATAAGAGGAACATAGGCAACAAATCAAAGGCCAAGCATACCAAGTTTTTCCTCGAAGAATATGTTCATACCCTATAATCTCTTAAGCACTGACCATTTTTTCTCTCTCAAATGGAGTATCTCAAGGTCCTCCTGCACAAGAGAAATCATCACCTCAAGTCTTGTAAAAACTCTACCTCCCAAGTCAGTTTTTCACATTTCAAATAGCAAAAGCAGCATTATTTGCAAATGCAACCCAAATTGAAAAGTTCCAAACTACACCACCACGACAGAGTTTGACAAATTCTAAACTCCAAAGTGCGTCACTTGGTCCAATTTGTGTATGTGGTTGACGTTGTGCCAAAAGCCCTAGTTTCAAACTTCACTGTGCAGATGAATTTTCATATGCGGTTAAGTTTAACAAAGAAACCCTAATCTCCTAACTAGCCCATGACAATGCTATTCTCAAATTCAGCATAATTTGGAACCACGCAATGTAGATTTATCATTTTTAGTGGCGCTATATAGTGTCGCTTGACCTAAAGTTGACCTAAACCATATTTAATGCACGAAAAATGCTAAAATTAAAAGTCGGGATGGGGGTACATACCTTGGGTCCTACGTCAGTTGGTCACTAGTGCACTCATACTCTGTCTGACATGTGCTTGGGAAGATTTTGTTGTGCCATCTCGACTGGAACTCGGAGTTCAGAGTGCGCATAAAATTCTAAAGGCTAAGTATGCAAATGTATTGAAAGTGACTCCTAAAGGTCTATTTAAGCCTGCAAATTAGGACTTTTTGACTTAATTTGGCCATCTAGTTAGGGTTTTGGTCCCTCGATCCTATTTTTGTCCAATTGAAAGCCATGTTGTATTTTTTTTGGCATTTTAATATGTTTTTTGGCATATTGGGGCATTTTTGGACCTGTCTGGCACCTTGTCCTCTTTTTTCGCGAGTTCATCCAAAAAAGAATAAAAATCATTTGATCTCTCGAGGGGGAAATATAAAAGCATAATCCATCCACTGGGGTAACAGTGGGGCATTTCAAAAATTCTAAGAAATTTTGAACTTTGATCGCAATAGTTTACTCTTCGAATCAATGCAACAAGTACATTGCTTCAAAGAGGGGCAAAATGTAGACATGGAAAATGTACAATTCAATCCAACGCACTTGATCTTGATTACTAATGTCATTTCTCCCTGAATCACACTCTCAACTTATCATCATCTTCTGTCTCTTAATTAGACAAATCACAATTTATTTAATTAATTCTTTCTCCTTTGTTGATTAAATTAATAAATTCAATTTAATTAACCATCTATCTCAGTTCATTTAAATAATTTATTTTATTTAAATTAGAGCCCTAAAGTCTTCTCATTAACTTCAATAAATTAAACCTTATTTGATTTAACTTTACATTATCCCTTTTAGTTAAATAAATCAAAAATATTTATTTAATTAATCCTTTCCTCTCAATTCTAATTTAAAACAATTCATAAATTTGAGTCTAAATTGTCAGATCATCTAATCTCTCATTAAATTGGTCAAATCTTGATTAATTTAATCTCAATCACTAAAATGATCTAGAGAATGCAACTTGCACAATAAATCAAGTACTTTGATTTATTTGATTTCCTATTTCCTCTCAACATGGCACATTCCCTTAAATTTGAATTCAAATTCAAATTGGACTTGGTCCTTCCAATAAGATATTTATTTCACCTTACAAGTCATTTTTTCTTGAGCCAAGTGATCATAACTCCATTTTTTTCCCTCTCCAACAAGTCATTTCACTAATTTGAAATTCCACCTAATGGCATTTATTGACACTTTGGCCAAAATGTGCGCAACCTTCAACCATTCACATATTTATAAGTGACACTTGGCCATTGGATGTTGAATGATCCACATTGCTCAATTCCACTCTCTCTTCCATTTTTGAAATCTATAAATGAGAGACTCTTCCTCTCATTGTCAACTTCATCCTCATCCACACTTAGAAAAAAATTACTCTCTGCACATTGAGAGTTAAGTTTGTTTATTTCATAGTTACGTTATGCCAAAATCTCATCAAGGAGATTCAATCATCCACAAATCATAAAATAGCTTACAAAGGAGTTGGGAAAGGGCCAATTTCGACACACCAATTGACACCAACTCCCCCATGGGATCAAGAGTTTGCTTTTCTTAATTAGGATTTCACTTGCCTTTCATGCTTTATTTCTTCGTTTTCCTATTTTGAGTATTTGTAAATGGATTTCATGGGGAATCCCTCTTTTGTCTTTCATATGAACTAACTAATGTATTTGTTTGTCATGTCCATGCAGGAATAGGATTGGAGTTCACAACTTTAATTCTCATTAATATGCTATACTATCAATAAATTCTTAAAATATCTAAATTTTCAACTTAGAATAGTGTTATCCAATATAATAATAAAATTACAATGGAACATTGTTATGATCCCCCTTTACTTCATAAGTGAATTTTTATAATGTTAAAAAAAAAAATCTTCTAAAAATTACCAATGTAAAACACCCTTACTTTCAATATTAATATCATAAAGTGAATAATATTACCATGGAATAATTTTCTACAATATTAATTTCTATATTATTTTACATTTTATTATAACTATGCAATGCCTCTCATTATTAACAATTCTCAAATACCATTATTTATTATGTTTATATCAACATGGTGGTTATTTATTAGTCTGTTATATGATATGGGAATTAATTAACCGCTAATTAGTAAGCTTAACCAAATATTAACGTTAGCATTGGGATTATCTTGGCCATATCATTAGAATTCCAATCCATTGTTTAATGTTGTGTGGCTATTAACATGTCAAGTATCTTCTGAAATGATTTTTATAAAAATAATTATGTCGAAGGCGTTCCCTCAATGATGTTTTCCGAGCCATTTTCTATATCGATGGCATAAAAACGATTGCAAGACCATCTAAAATAAATCTTGACCATTGATTGAATTTTGTGGTTTTCCCTTTTGTCGTTTACTGTGGTTGGGAAATATCTGCCTTCTGCCCTCTTCCAACATAACCAATGGCAGAGTAGCTATGTAGGGAGGATGCGACCATTGAGGACATGCCGTTGTTGCTGGATGTTCTGGAGGATACAGTGAGGAATCATAGGAGAGGACTGAGGGAGGAGAAACTCATTCTATTGATCCGCATGATGGAGCAGCGAAGTGGAGGAAGTGATGCTAGACTTGGCCAATGTTGGAGGTGGTAGAGGTAAGGTAGCAAGGTCACGAGAGGAGTGGACAAGACTGTGAGGATAGAGGCATTTGAAGAAAGTGCAGTGAGCCAGGAGAAAGATCGTGGGAGGAGCTGAGAAAAATAGTTTCTTGGTGGTGGGAGATGTACAAGTATAGAAAAAGATGTAGATAGCAATGATGACGGAGTATGAAAAAACCAAAACCGGTGACCAAAATGAATGGTGAAGATAAATTGGAAACCTTACCAAGTTTAATGTCGACTTCAAATAGGATTTAGTAATAGGATTTAGTATAAGCAATTTGGGGTTATGCAAGGGAGGATAAATCTTCCGTGTACCCATTGCACATGAAGGTGCGATTACTAGTTATTTCACAACCTTACTCGTGCAATGCAGACTGTGATTTCAATTATAATTCTAATTTTCCTAGAGCTGCTTCTTTCCATCTAAGTTATCCATAGCCTTAATGATATGGCAGGCTCCATGAATGTAGTTACAACATCCTATTTTTTTCCGGAGGTTTCTAGTTCTTTAAATTTATTAGTAGCTAGTAACCTTCCTAGTGCCGTTAAAGCTAGCATTTAGTGAATCACTAATACACCTGCTAGATATTGAATATTTGAAATCTTGTGCCATGATTGATGCTGGCAAAAAAAAAATGATTCAGACTATCTATAGTCAAGTTGAGTTGAATGGTTATTAGCATAAATGTCCAAATCGATAAGGAGATTTGATAATAGTTTAAAATTGGGGCTCATTTATTCTAGATCATTGTTTTCAAAAATAGTTTATTTTCTTCCGGTTGACATGAGATGTGATCGACATTTGAAAAGGTAAAACATGCATCCCTAACTGATGCATTAAAATGATGAAATCATATTCATGATTATTATTTAAATCATAATTCACTTTTAATAACCACATTATGACTCAAATATCTGACCTCGTGGAAAAAAAGCAATTATTATTAGTGAAGGGTTATTGAATTACAATGTGTAAAATAAAATAAAATAATACTAAACTCTTTCCACACTAAATGTTGAACATTTTTATTTTATCAGTGATAATAGTATTGTTTCCACTAGATTATACAAAGTGTCTCCTATGCTATCAGATGTATGCTTATTTTGTATTTTCCTTATTCCATTGTTTAAAGCATTAAATTTGGTCTGGTATAGTTGAATGACATATGAGGTTTCTACTAGTATAAATATTTGGTGGATAGGAATAATGGTGTTGGTACACTACAATACGCCAAGTAAATGCATGCAACAAACACACACATGACATTGTTATTTTACATTTACATATACATCATGTTTCTTTTTCTTGAAATGCAATCAAGTGGATCACACACTTTGATTCAATTATAATACAACTACTCTGTAGTCCTCTATGTGGAACATAGATTCCTAACCCCTCTTCCAAAAAAAAGTATCAAGCTATTTGCCACCCAAATAACTGTCAATCATGTTATTCATTGTTCTATTTCTTTTGCACAGATATATTTCTCCCTACATGATAGTTCAAGCCTTAGCTTCCTCTCTCTCTTTTTGTTTTAAATTCCATTTTTATTATTAATTTTTTTCTTAAAATTTCATTTGTGTTTTGGTATATCCCATTTTCAATCTGACTTTTTACTTACTGATTTATTACTATAGACACCAAAAATTGGTCTAGGTGTGTGAGTATATATTCAACATAATTTTTTATAGTCCATGGTCATGATTAAATAATGTTTATTATTTAATTATCTTTCTAATACATATTTTCTCTATTAATTAAATACCCATTTTTAATTAATTCACTAATTCATTAATTCCCCCTTTATCATACTTTTCCAACTATAATTAAATATCTTTATTTAATTATTCATTTAACCCCCTTTTCAACTATAATTAAATATTTATTATTTAATTATTCAATTCCACCCTTTTTGAAAGTCAAATTAAATAAATTATCTTTATTTATTTAATTAAATCTTCTATTTTCGAATGTTGAATTAAATTAACATTTAATTAAAATTTAATTCATTTGTGTAACATTCCTTTGTCAACTAGTTATCTAATTGTCCACTTACCTTCTAACTTGAGATCTATTTTTAGTTCTTCAATTATCTCTGAATTCAATTACTGATCATCTCTACAGAAAGACTCTCTGTCACAACTAGTCGATTAACTAGTTCTAACTCATATGCATGTATGCATCTATTTAATTAATTAATTTAATTATTCATTTGAATTCCTCATCTTCGAGTTATGACTTTGTCTTTGACATTCAAAGTCTATTTCTTCTATTTTCAAAGATTCTTAACTGAAGATTAAGACCTTGTTCTATTTTTAGTCTTTCCCGACTCATGTTCTAACTCATGGTCTATCTGACACACAAATCATATCGCATGGCATTCATCAATCTCGTCCATCGATCTCTCTTTCAATCGAAGTCAATTGTTTGCAAACCCAAAATCTATAAAATGGCCTGTCATTATCATTATTCCCTCTCCCGAAATCACATACTTTTGAGAAGAGATTCAAATTCGATATTTTGCTTAGAAACTCGAAAAAGCTATACTTGCATTAAAACAAATAAATTTGAGGGAAAGAATACTAAAAAGGAAAAATGGAGAAGAGCAATCAGGATAATTCGAAGGGATGAACGCATATTCGGTGAGATCATTTTGATTTTATTAGTTTAGTTTATTTACTTGTTCTTTGTTGTTAGATTTTAGATTTTAGATTAGGATTTAACTTTTTTATTCTAGTTTGCAGAAAAATCTATCATGTTACATTTGGTGAACCCGATGTGAACACGCTTCAAAATCCACGCATCTTTTCTTCATTTTTTCCATTTTTTCTGTTTTTTGTTTTCTGGTTTTTTGCAGATTTCCATATAGCACAACACATCTATTCAGAAAAGCGATGCATATGCATCACGAATCACATCCACTAAACACAGAGTTGCATCCGTAGTCACAAACCACATCCGCAGTCACGAACCACATCTGTGGCTCCAAAGGCCACATTTGGCTAGTAAAGTTTTTGCAAATTTCTTCATTGATTTCCGTACATTCATATTTTCATATTTTCTTTTGAAGCTGTTTTGATTTTCGCTAATGGTTGATTTCAATTGTGTTAAGGAGGAATAACATATTGTTTACAGGATGAAGCATAGAAGACAAAAAAAAAAAAAACCATGAACTATAGATAAATTTGGATGCAGGACCTAATGCCTATGTGTTTATTTATCAAGCAAGTTTTTTGGTAGATAGACAATTATCGTGGAGCTTAAAAATAATTTTTTGTTTGGTAGATAGATAATTATCATTTAGATTAAAAAGAACCATTGTCTTCTCTATCTGGTGCTTTGCACATATCTGTAACCTTTACGATTCAGTACACCAAAGTATCCTCTCCCCTTACGTAGTCATGCGATCCTAGGTGTAAGAGAAATGGTTGCTGACTCTAGAACTTGGGCTAGTCTTGGTGTGTAAAAGTACTCACCCCAAGATGACTCAGACCGGTAGCATGCTAAAGCCTGACTTCCAGCCGATATATAAAAGAGGATTCTTGGGGAAATTCCATGAATCACGCGCACTATTCCGATGAGATGGATAGAAATGGACTCTCGCCAATGTTGGATAGTGTCCCATGAATGGAATGACCTTATTAAATACCTTGTTGTAGAGTTACCAAAATCCTACCTTTTTCTTTGCATAGTAGGGTTGGCCCTGTGAAGCTGTCTTACATATTTACGATTTTTTGTGTGGAAATGAAATGTATGCCATGGGAGTTTCATGAATACATTAGCTTGGATGCCCCATATAAGTGAGTGTTGTGGAGGGGAGCCAGTGGTGTCAAGCTACTAGTCATTCGCCATAAATATGTGTAGCTAGAGAAATCCAAGTAAGAATTCAACAAGTATTGTCCTAAAAGCCTAGATTTTAATTGATTTTGGAGTCTTAACAGTCCATCCATCACAAAAACTAAAAATACATTGACTGCTATGTTTTCTCTTTGTTGTATTCATCAAAATCTTGATCAAACAAACAAAGTTAGTAAACAACTTTCAGGAAAAATTCAATTGTCAGAAAATCAAGTCGTATTTATGAGTTTAAACACCGCATGTGTCATAGAAAGTCGCATCTGTTAGGGGAAACACCACATCTATCTATCAAAATATTCATTTTTCATAGTTTGCATATCACAAGTCACAATTGTCACATTCTGAGTCGCATGTGTGCATGCAAACCACATCTATCAGTTTTAAAACCGCATGTGTCCTGGTAAACCGCATCTGTCATTTTTTGAACCGCATGTGTCTTAGTAAATCACATCTGTCAGAATATGAACCGCAACTGCTAGAAAAACTACATGTCTCAGAATTTGAACCGCAACTATTAGGTGAACCGTAATTTCTTGTTAACAGAAAACATAAAAAATCACGAGCTGAGTCCGAAAAATTATTGTCACTATTTGCTTTAGGTTCTTCAGATCAACCTTGGATTAGAAACTGGTTAAATTTTGCTCAAAAACCTTACATCATTATGTATCATGTACATCTTAGTCATAGTAAACGTCTTAGTCATAGTCATCCTAAGTTGCATGCATATACATACTTCCTAGGAAATCTCATGTCATAGAAAAGAGATGACTTTCCTCATCATTGGAAAAGTTCATGTTATGGTGCATCGAAATCATTGAACCTTGTCACTTTAGTCACATCTAGTGGATCTTTTCAGCTCATTAGTCTAGTTTGAAAAATTCACCTTGTCAACTGTCCTTGTCATACAATTAGGTTCCTTGGTGAAAAATAAAACTTTGCATGTATTTATTCCATACGTGGTAGGTTATACCATCTTAGACTCATTTATCATCATTATTCCACTCATAATTTTGCATATTGTCCATCCTACCATACGTCATCTTAGAATACGTCTTTTCAAAAACCATTTTAGCAACGTCATTTAGTGTCAAAAAAATCCAAAAATATAGACATAGGTCATATCAGTTTTTAGGCATAGTCTGCATTCCCCTTTTTGAGAAAAATTTTCATGGTCGAAACAAGGTCCAAAAAGAAGCACAAAGCAATGACAGACCCCAATGAATTCATCAATCCGTTTGGAAACCAACCATCAGGAAGCAAAAGCCTACACAAGCCTTTACTTGAAAAACATTTCACTAGAGACACACATGGGTAGATTTACATAGAAGACATAGATGTAGTAGTTCAAGATCCTGAGTTTACATCCTTCATGGATGAGTGTTTGCTAAATGATCCACAACTTTATTTAACAAAATTGCTAGAAGAAGGTACCACACTACCCCCAGGATTTGGTGTTCATACTTTGACAACACAGTCAACTCAACCAACACAAACTGTGACATCAACTATGTCTATTCCCCAAATAACCATAGTGATACCAACAGGTATACCAACACAAACATCGTCAATTATAAACACAACTCCTTTTAACATAACACAAGGTTTACAATTCACTATGGGAGCAACTTCCTCTAATCCCTTTGGCACCAACATGACTAGTAAGAGATCCAAAGTTGGTGGGAATATCCCTATAGCAAACCAAATCATTCAGAAAGGAAGCATTCTGATACCAACTCAGACCATTCAGATAGGGAATATCTCTATCACAAATCAGAATATTTTGGCAAGATATATTCCCTCACCCAATCATAACTCGTCACAAAACATGGCATATTAAAACATCTACATTGATCCAAATAACAAGAACACCATGTCCTTGACACAAGTCGACATCCTTCAAAACCAAATTTAGACTCTACAACAAAATATGGATGACATGTCTATGTTATGCAAACAAACTATATCAGCACAAGACCTATGTCCATGTCCATTCGACAAAGCACTCTATATGACACCTTTCCCCCATGGATACATTATACCAAATTTGCCTAAGTACAATGGGAGAAAGAATCCTTTAGAACATATTAGAGAATTCTCAATGGCATGCATGGAAATATTGTTTGACCCCATTTACTTGATGTGCCTATTTCCACAAACCCTCATAGGGATAGTGTTGGAATGGTTTTCCAAATTGCCATATGGTATACGATCCTGGGTGGAATTGTTTGAAAAAGTTTTTCAAACATTTTTCCTTTAAAATAGACAACGAAATAACCATAGAAACCTTGTGCCACATAACACAAGAATATGGTGAGACTTTCACCACTTTCTTCTAGAGATGGAGAAGTCTAGCTAGCCATTGTCCTGTCGAAATACCTGAAAAACAAAAGGTCACTATCTTCCTCGAAAACATCAACCCCAAACTAAGAGGTGACTTACGGGTACATTGTTGCACTTCATTCCTTGACTTGGTACAAAAGGGGATCATCCTTGTAAAGGGCCTTATTGACAAAGGCAAAATCAAAGTACCAGGCAAGAGCCCAATTGTCCAACATCCAAACGTGTTGAATGATAGAAACAAGTTCTGGTCTAGGAACAAGAATGTGATGAATTATATAATAGTTTATGCTAAGCACATACATATTGGACTAGTTATCAAACTTAGAGGATACAATCAACATGAAGACACGATGAACAATCCAAATCAAATGGCTAACTATGTTCAGAAATCACAACAAAGACCCCAAAGGAGATTTACCATGCGGGAATTTACACCTTTAGGGCAACCAATCGAGGTAGTCTTCAAAGAATTGGTCAAGCATGACCTCATCAAACCTTTGGAACCAAGAAAGTCTGATCCTGGATAGTTCAAACCTTCATGGTGGGATGATAACACTTTATGTGACTATCATTGAACGAAAGGGCACAATCTCCAACAATGTTGATAATTAAAGAATATCATTCAAGACTTTATGGAAAACAGATCCATAGAGGTAAACAAATAGAAAAATAATAAAAATAGTGATCATAAGGTCTTCACAGACCCTTTACATGACCACATAAAGGAAATGCCTCCAATTCAAGAACCAAGAACAATCCCTCTACCAATTCCACCAACTCCAAATATGACTATGGGAAAGGAAAGACCATATATAGCCTCTGAGCCACAAATGAACATGTTGATACAATCATCATTAAGAAACATGAAGAATGTAATGTGAACACACGTAGGACTAAAATAGTTATTCCAGGTCCTTCTTTCGAACCACCTACACAGAGCCCCAAGTATAGATACAATCTTATCAATCAACTGAGCAAAACTCCCACACAAATATCTATCTTGGAACTATTGACTTTGTCACCTAAACACCGAGCCATACTTGACAAAGCATTATAGAGCACTATTGTTCCCATGGACTTGGATGTCGATCGCTTCAAAGAAATGGTAGGATATTTGACCAACTCACATCATGCTACATTTTCTCAACAAGACTACTCAATCAAAAAGTCTAATCACAATGACCCCTTACATCTTGAAGTCTTAGTCCATGAAACCAGAGTTAGACGATTCGTGGTAGATGGAGGCAGGTTTGAACTTGTGTACCCTAAAATTGGTTAAGGCATTAGGATTCTCAAAAGACTATGTAGAAACTTCCAAGAGTATATTCATCAAGGCTTATGATGATGAAGAAAGGTCATACAAAGGAGTTGTAACGCTCCCTATTAAAATTGGCCCAATGATCATGAACACCAACTTCCAAGTCTTGGATCTCACCCTTCCATACAACTTGTTGTTAGGTAGACCTTGGATACATGCAATGAGAGCCATCCCTTCAATGTACCGCCAATGTCAAAAGTTCCCATATAATGGAACAAAGATCAATATTAGTGGTGATCCAGATCCTTTCCAATATTATACAAGCCTAAGGGACCTTCCACAATGACAAGTACCTGTTAACCAAGAGGCCTCATCATCCACTCTATCCCAATACATTGACCCATCACATCTCACTAAGTCCATTTCATTCAAACCACCATCATCCACTCCTAAACTCGAGATCCAAGATAGGGGTTGTGGTGAATATAATATAAAGGCATCGTACTACATCACTCAACTGATTCCACCAAAGGTAGATAGAGGATACTCAGTGGTCAGGTTTCATGTTCCCCCTACAATGACATTAACCAAATGAGGAGAGTTAAGTGAAGAAATTGTGGATCAAGGTGATTCTTGGTTATATCAAGAAGAACATGAATACCCCTCCCCGTCTATTCAAATAGCTAAGGATCAGTATGGAAAAGGCTATAAGATAATGCAAAAGGAAGGCTATGATAGGTATAGTGGACTGGGGCTATATCAAAATGGAAGGACAGAACCGATCACTGTCTACCCATAACCAAAATACTTAGGGCTAGGGTGTCAACCGCTTAGAATTGGGTATACTGGTACTTTGTCATCTTTTCAAGAGGAAGTGAGTGCTTGCGCAGATATAAAGATATCTGATGAATCACTTCCCCCAATTTACGAAAAACCCCCAGTTTATGACAAACCTCCAATTTATGATGAATCCCCTTACTCTATCAATGGTGAATGGGAATCCCTTTCATCTACTAGTACCATGAATATCGATGCCCTATTTGGAGAATTGGACCTCAATGTGAAACTTGTACCAAAACAATCTAGTCCTCGTCCTAAGAAACACTTGTCCAAAGTAGAATGGCAAGAGAACTATTATCGGGAAACCCTTGATCCTTCATCTTGGGCACCTGTCAAACCATCTTCTGATGAATCAGCCCTCACCATAGTCCCACAATAGATTATACCTATTCCTAGGAGGAAGAACAAGAAAGAACTGGTCCAAAACTTTTGCAACCATGTCAACCATTCTATACTCAACTTGTCCATGGCTACCTTTAGGAACTCTGATGAGATGCCCCTTATCTATCCCGCACTTACCGACTAGGATCAACAAGGTACACCTATCATAGATACATTCAAGAATGACGGACCAATTGCTGAGTTCATGGGACTTAGAGAAGGCATACCAAGAGGGAATCATAAGGTAGGTTCTACCATAGACTTGGATGATAAAGCATATTTCGGGGAGTCTATTTACACCTCTAGTTGCAAAAATGAGAATGAAAAGAAAAAAGACAATGAAAATAAAAATGATGAGTCCCTAGGTGAAAATCGAAAGGCACCTTTGGATGAAGAAAAAGTCAAAATAAAGGATGTATCCGAGGGTGAAAACCTCTTCGAGGCACCCAAGGATAAAGGTTTAAATATTGCCCCCATTGAATAGGAAAGGTCTCTGATGCTAGTAGAAGAATGTGTGGAAGTAAACATAGGTACAGAAGAGAATCCTCGAAAGGTATATTTTGCAGCTTCACTAATAGCGACAAAAAAATTTAAGTTTAAGGAATTATTCCAAAAGAGACAAATAAACTTTGCATGGTCGTATGCTGACATGCCTAGGCTAGATCCAAACCTAATATTGCATCATTTACCACTATAGCCAAGTATTAAGCCAGTCAAATAGAAGCTAAGGAAAATGCATCCGCAAATTGCTCTATTGGTCAAGGCAGAACTTAAGAAGCTCTTGGATGTAGGATTCATAAGGGCAATAGACTATGCAGATTGGATATCAAATCTTGTAGCAATGACTAAACCAACTGGGAGCATTTGCATTTGCATAGACTTTAGAGACATCAATAAGGCATGTCCTAAGGATGACTTTCCTTTACTGAATATCGACATGATAGTAGATCTTACAACAGGATATGAGATGCTTTTCGTTATGGATGGTTTCTCTAGATACAACCAGATTAAGATAGCACCTGAAGACCAACATAAGACATCTTTTACATGTCCATGGAGCACATACTATTGGAATTTTATGCCGTTTGGCGTTAAGAATGCAGGAGCCACCTACCAATAGGCAATGACTACAATTTTTCATGAATTTGTACATACATTCATGGAAGATTATCTAGATGAAATTATAACCAAATTGGAAACAAGGGAAGATCATTTAAAGGTTTTAGACAAGATATTCCAGAGGCTTGAGAATTACAATGTCAGGTTGAATCCGAAGAAGTGTGTCTTTGGAGTGAAATCAGGGAAACTATTAGGGTATATCATCTCTCGAAGAGGAATTATAGTAGATCCAGAGAAGGTAAGAGCTATCATAGAAATTCCTCCTCCAGTTAGCATTGGTCAACTCAGAACCCTACAAGGGAGATTACAGTCCATTAGGTGATTCTTAGTACAACTGGTAGATAAAATACATCCATTTCAGCATCTACTCAAGAAAGGAGTACCATTTGTGTTGATGTCTAAATGTCAAGAGGCCTTCCAACTAATCAAGGATTATTTTCTTACTCCACTAGTCTTAATGCCACCTATAGAGGGAAAACCATTGATACTTTACATCTCAGCAACTTAGTTAGCATTAGGGGCTCTTCTCACACAACATGATGATCAAGGTCATGAGAGAGCAGTCTATTATATTAGTCCTATCTTAGTGGGCTATGAATTGAATTACAGAAATATAGAACGTGCCTATCTTGTGGTAGTTTTTGCTACCCAAATACTTTGGAACTATATGCTCAATCGACAAACAATGTTAATTGCAAAGATTGATCCACTTAAATACCTCCTAAGTAAGGTAGCTTTAATAGGCCGATTGGATAAATGGCTTATGATACTTAGCGAGTATGACATTTAGTATGTTGAAAGGAAGGCTATAAAAGGATAGGTGATTGCAGATCAACTAGAAGATGCACCTATAAAGGCAGGCCATCCCTTAGTGGCTAATTTTCCAAATGAATTTCTCTTCAACATTGACATTAAAACTAAATGGAAACTGTACTTTGATGGGTCACATACAAATCGTGGTTTAGGAGCTGGTATCTTATTTGTCACACCTCAAGGTGATACCATTCCCAAACCATTCAGGATTGCTTTCCCTCATACCAACAATATAGCAGAATATGAAGCCTTGGTGATAGGCTTAAAAATGGCAGCTCAATCGAGGATTTAGAGCCTACATGTCTTTGGCGACTCTCAACTAGTAATATAATAGGTAAATGATGATTACGAGACTAAGGATGAAAAGCTTGCACCTTACAAGTGAATGGTTGATAGTTTCAAATAGTATTTCAATGACATAAATTTTCAACAAATACCACGTATCCATAATAGAGCTGCAGATGCTATGGCAACTGTGGGTTCCTTATTGGATATTCTGAGTAATGTGCCTAAGTTTGAGTTTTTGGTTGAACAAATTTTGGTCCCCGCTTATGATGTCCCTGATACTGGGATAGTGTGTACCATTGTTGGTCCTACATCTCCTTGGTATATTCGACTATCTCACTGACCAGAACTTACCTCAAGACTTGTCTAATAACCAATGTTGAACCTTCATCCGAAAGTTAGCCAAGTACACCATCATCAGAGAAACATTGTATAGACGTACCTTAGATAATGCCGTTATGAGATGTGTCAATGCTGAAGAAGCACAAACAACTTTGTGAGTGGTACACGAAGGTATATGTGGATCTCCTTTGAGTGGTCCTACTCTAGCCCACAAGATTATGAGACTAGGTTACTATTGGTCAACAATGGAGAAAGATTCATACATCTTTGTAAAGAAATGTAGACAATGTCAAATACATGGAGACTTGATAAGAGTGCCAACACAAGAACTTCATCCAAATACTTCACCATGGCCCTTCGCCCAATGGGGACTCGACATCATAGGTAAGATACACCCTTCATCATCTAATGGCCAAAAATTCATCATCACCGCCACTGAATACTTCACCAAGTGGATCGAAGCTATTCCCATGACATACATAACCGACACACAAATATCTAAGTTTATCCTAAACTATATCATTTTTTGGTATGATGTTCCCTAATCCATAATCACAGACAATGGTTGCCCATTCAAGAACCAAGAAGTATGCCATTTATGTAAGGAATTCCACATCGAACACCATCTCTCCACCTCATATTACCCAAAAGGTAATGGCGAAGCTAAGGCATCTAATAAGACAATTGTTAGAATCCTTAAGAAGACTGTCAATGATGCTGGTTGTGACTAGCACCTACAACTTAATCCTACCTTATGGGCTTATCGCACGAGCATTCACACTTCCACCGGCGCCACTCCATATTCCCTCGTATTTGGGTCCGAAGCTATCTTACCTATTGAGGTTGAAATACCTTCTCTATGGGTATCCTTGAAGGGTAATATCAATGATGAAGAATATTGTGTCTCTAGGTTACAAGAGCTAGAAATGCTAGATGAGCAAAGATAGAAAGCATTAGATCATTTGCAAGCATATCAGAATCGTCTTTGTTGTAGTTACAACAAGAAGGTTCTCAATAGACACTTTGACATTGGTGACTTGGTATTAATGGAGAATCCTAAGAACCAATCAGAACTATAGAAACCAAGTAAGTTTGAACCTAACTAGTTGGGGCCTTACATTTTCATAGAATCTTTTTGGTTAGGAGCGTACCAACTCTCTACTCCTAAAGGAGAGTCGCTTTTGTCCCCTATCAATAGTCTGCATCTAAAGAGGTTCTATGCTTAGTCTCTGAGAATCCATGCCTTAATCTTGAAAAATACAAAAAAATGAAAAAAACAAAAAAAAATGGTTACCTTGGTAAAACCTGGCAAATAGGCGTCTTTGTAACACCAAATTTTTTTGAGAAAATCAAAAAAGTAAAGAGAAATAATCCATCTAATAGTGAAAACTACTTCGGTGGTGCTATGGATAAGTACCATGGTGAAAACTTGACAAATAGGCACCATGTGTAGTCAAGCTCACTCTTCCATCTACCATCATTCTAATCAAACTTTTTTTTTCACCATCACTCATAATAAATGGCTGTCCTATCCATCATTTGGAATTATTTTCATCAAAGTCCATTCTATCATATTACCCACTCCATCTTCCAAATCATATTCCCAACTGGGAGAAAATCCTTGTTCTATGCCCTAACACCACACCACCGAAAATGTCCTAAAAAATCCCAAAAACATTAGAAAATATCAAAAATCCCAAAAATAGAGTAAGTCAATCATATCATGTCAGTCATGTCTAGTCAATCATGTCAAGTCAGTCATGTCTAGTCAATCATGTCAAGTCGGTCATGTTAAGTCAGTTGTAGACATAGTTGAACTACGTTGCCTTTGCGACTGGGATGTAGGTAAGGCCATCAATCGATGCGCCCCTGAGGAATTAGGTCTATTTGTCAAGGTTTCTCATGTATCACACATTAAAATTATGATGCTTTGTATATTCAAAGTCATTGTTTGTATCAAACTATGAGGTCTCTACATGTACAACGTAGGCAAGGCTAATCAATTGATGAGCTCTTGAGACCACACTAGGTCAGTCCAATGGGGTTGATTCAGAATCACTATCACACAAGTTGCATATCATAGTTTATGGTATCATATCATTTCATACACATTCAACACTATCTACATACACACACTAGTCAAAGAATCAAAAAAAGTCATGCATTAACAAGGAAAAGTGTCTCAATAGCCATCAAGTCAATATCAAACACATTGTGAAAGCGATCAACCTATGTCTTATGCAAGATATGTCTTTCTTGTCAACAAACGTCATCACATTGTCATAGTCTCATGTGGCTTGTCACTTCAACACCATCAGACTCCAACATCTTATACAACATGTGTCTTTCTAAAACCAGGCTTTGTCATGCCTTATACAGAAGTCACCAAGTTGAAACCAAACTCATCGTCTTATGCGGTATGTGTCATTCTCTCACATTACGCTATGTCAAACATTACCATCAAACAATCCCACAAGATCAAGTTTTGGCGAATACTTATTTGGCTTTATGACTTTATATCTTATTTTTTCTTATATTTTTATCAATTTGTGCAAGATCCTATTGCTAGCTTTCTCAATGATGTCCCTTGAAGGATTTAGAGAAGCAACAACGCCTCAGGACTCTTTTTCTTTGGCTGTTGTCTATCAACTATCTTTTTAACATTGGTTTTTGATTCATGTTACTAGTTTCCTCAAGGATGTCCAATCAAGGATGTAGAGGAGAAATGATGTCTCATGGCCCATCTTTTATTTGTCTGTTGTTTGTGGTTTGTCTCAACAAAACAACAGGGGCATCTTGTCCTTAGTTTGAGTTAATACACTCCTTGTCTACGACTGTCTATTTTTTTGCAGATGGATGACTTTGTACACTATGGTCTATCTCATAACATAGTGTGTACTATCCATATGTGTCATGTCCCACCCAATGATGATAACAAAGCAAGTATAGCGTATTTGGCACAATATCAAAGATTATATCTTTTTCTCAATCAATCAACTTTCATTATATATTTTTCTCCATCAATCAACTTTAATTATTTTCTTATTAACATTCTAAATTGATTTCATCCTAACATTTCTCTTCTTTGACATAAAGATAAAGTCCTATGACACAATAATAACATTAGATCATTTGCATTAGCATACATTTCACATAGTTGCATTGCATTTTCAACATATAGATAGTAACATTCGTCTGCATTGCATTTGACATCTTTACATAATAGGCATTACATCATCATAACATGCATAAGGTAAAAATTGCATGTGCATATTACCATCACATATAGATAAGCATCATATAGAAATTTGCATTCATAGTCATAAGTAAATAGAATCATCCATCACATCATTGTAAAATGCATAACTCATAGACATGTAGAAACATTTCATTCATAACACATGTATATATATCATCTAGGAAACATAATCATGTCGAAATAAAGCATCAGCCATAACATACAATTGCATAATCATATAGAAGCCACCAAAATCATACATATATCGCTCAAATAGTGTGTCATTGTACAATGTCTGAATGTAACAATAAATAAAACATGAACTCGCAAGCTCTCTGATCAAAATACAAATGTCTACATAAATAACTCCCTATCACCGTGTCCTGCTACCCTTGCTGTCACGTGGTGATGGTGGTGGGAAAATACTCGAAGGTGCTCTCTATGAGGTGGAAGGCCTATCATATGGAGCTATCCTCCATGGTCCTACTAACTCCTTAGTACTTTGTGTCCTCTGACTCCTAGTATGACCCCTGCTCTGACTACGCACCTCTGAAAATATAGGAGCATGTCTCTCTGCCAACACTGTTGCCTCATAAAGATCCCTGTAATAAGTGGCTCTCTCCATCGATCTGACCAACTCTCATACCATGCCATCAGATGAGGACCCACTAAAAAGGTGTCTAACCTCTATGAACTGCTGCTCTATCTCATGTCTTCACACTATAGCCTGGTCTCTCTCCATAAGAGCATTGTCTCTCTCTACACGAGAACTGTCCCTCTTAGCATATGCACCATCCCTCTCTATGTAGGCACTGTCTCTCTCTAGTCTCATCGACTCAAACTTTGCAGTCATAAGTTTGAGTCTCTCCTTCAAAGCCTCCCTATCACCATCCCTAGGAGCATCCTCCTCCTGTCTCCCCTCCACTATCCAATCTCTGAGTTGTCTCTCCTACTCCTCCATCTGTGCATCCTCCTCAACATCACCCTCCACATCATCCTCCACATCATCTTCTTTGTATCCTGCCAACACACCAAGAGGGTCTAAAGCTATATCTGCATCCAAATCCTCTACAACATCCTCTACTCTGACATCTACCTCTACACTCTCCTCAACCACTACCTTCGCTGTAGCATGCTCACCCCCAACCTATACATCCACTCTCCCTTTGATGTCTACCATCGGTACATCAACTATTACTGCCTCCTAAATAGGTGCATGTCCACTTGCCTGACCTCCTCTCCATCCTCTTTGTACTCATTTGCCGCCTCTACCTCCGCCTCTGCTATCATCTCTATCACCTCTACCACCAACTCTACCCACTCTAGCACCTCCACCTCTCTGACGTCCTCTCCGCCCTGTGCCTCATCTCTCGACTGGTGCTGGCTAGTTAGGATCTGTATAGGGAATCAGGGGATGAACCGCCCACCATGCATTGTATGTAGCTGTCATCCCTAGATCTGCTAATCCATCTCTCCATCCCCACTATACTAGCTATAGTGCCTATATCTTTGCTTCTATTGTAGCCACTAGAATCATGGGTCCCCACCATGGAACCTCTCTCGATGACCAAGAAAACTCTTCTCTACTCTGAGGCTCATACTGAACCTCCCCAAACTATCTTAGAACTCTATCTGGTAGATGTCGCTCAATAATGTGAACACTCGAAATAGTCCTCCCAGTGAGATAATGTGTCTGTCTACAGAATGGAAAATGTATATCCTCATCCACCCACTCCTCACAATCCATGTAAGGTCTCCATGTGAACCGATCAAGAATATCCAAGGCATGTCAGCAGTACCTTGTGTCTCCCACATGGGTCTGCATAATTTGTCCTGCATATCAAAATATATATGACCGTCTCTCCTCTCTCTACTATAACTGGAGGATGGAAAACAACTATCCTCTCCCAACCCCATACCATGAACCATGCTAACTCCATCAATCCTCGTAGGGTATCATACATAACTCACTCCCCTTTGATAGGAAATCTCAAAATCCTGTACACATCCTCGAATGTGAAAATGGCCTCCCAAGTTGGTAAATGAAATGATGATGTCTCTGAATGCCATCACTCGCAAAGTGTCATCAGCATCCCCCTGTTTGCCTGAATGACAGGCATTGAGAGATAGTGACGTAGGCATAGCTTCCATAGAAGTTGAATCTCTGCACTAGTCAAATGCTCTCTAAGATCAAAAGTATCTGGCTAACTCTCCCACGTATATATAGGATCTAGGACCACCTACATTTATACCAAGTGTCAAAAATTTTAAAGTTTTCCTAAGAAAAAAAATTTCAAAATTTTTTACCAGTCAAATGCAGTTCACTTTTGCAGATGCGGTGCATTTTACAAATGCATTGCACTACTCCTCATTTTTGGTGCATATCACATATGTGTTGCATAATTTACCCACCCCCTTTGCACTACTGCACATGTGGGTCACAAAACCGCATGTGGTGCATTTTTGCACATGCAGTTCATTTTCTACATTCTAGTGCCCACCTACATATGCATTTCATTAATACATATGCGGTGCAATACATTACATGTGTCTATTCCTAATGCATATGCCTTGCATAACAACACATGCATTGCATTTCTATTCAAATGCATTCATTCCCTAACTGCCTAATCCAACCCCTAGGCGTGTTTTCACATATGCATTGTTTCGTAGTCAAATGCGGTGAATACGACAGTATATGCATCATTTACGATGCACCGCATTTACTTATTAATTTTAACACACCTAAAACTATGTGCAAAAATAAATATCAAGTGCTCATTTTCAGCTACGTACTGGTGGTCCTACGTTGGCTGGCCTCCTGAACATCCACATCTGATATCCTCGATGCCTAGTATTTGGAATAGGTGCCATTTCATTCGCCAGTCAGAGCAAAAACTCCTCTTTTTCTATCTCCTCCGAGTGCAAATGAATTGATTTTAGCCCTAATTCCTATTTATAGGTGGGTTAGAAATGACATTTCTTCAGCCCTTCTCTATTGGCCGCTTAGCCTTTCAACTTCCAACAACCTGTATTCGTCCAAAACATCTCCACATTTAATTTCATCGACTCTGTAGCATTTCTAACTATCATCTTGACTTATCGGGAATTTTTCCTGGTTTTTTTGAAACTTTTCAAAAAATATCATTTTCTTGAGGGGGCATACCTTACTCTATTTCATGCTAAGGCATGACTGGGGCATATTTTCTTTGACACAACATTTTACCGACATTGTATCAAAGAGGGGCAAACTGTACACACTAAAAATTGGTCTAGGCTTGCGAGTACATATTCGACATAATTTTCTATAGTCCATGGTCATGATTAAATAATGTTTATTATTTAATTACCTTCCTAATACATATTTCCTCTATTAATTAAATACCCCTTTTAATTAATTCACTAATTCATTAATTCCCCCTTTATCATACTTTTCCAACTATAATTAAATATCTTTATTTAATTATTCATTTAACCCCCTTTTCAACTATAATTATATATTTATTATTTAATTATTCAATTCCACCCTTTTCAAAAGTCAAATTATATAAATTATCTTTATTTATTTAATTAAATCTTCTATTTTTGAATTTTGAATTAAATTCACATTTAATTCATTTGTGTCACATTCCTTTGTCAATTAGTTATCTAATCGTACGCTTACCTTCTGTCTTGAGATCTATTTTTAGTTCTTCAGTTATCTCTGAATTCAACTGTTAATCATCTCTGCAGAAAGACTCTCTATCACAGCTAGTCGATTAACTAGTTCTAACTCATATGCATGTATGCATCTATTAATTAAATATCTTTTATTTAATTAATTAATTTAATTATGCATTGAAATTCCTCATCTTCGAGTTCTAACTTTGTCTTTGACATTCAAAGTCTATTTCTTCTATTTTTGAAGATTCTTAATTGAAGATTAAGATCTTGTTCTATTTTTAGTCTTTCCTGACTCACATTCTAACTCACGATCTATCTGACACACAACTCATATCACATGGCATTCATCAATCTCATCCATCGATCTCTCTTTCAATTTGAGCCGATTGTTCGAAAACCCAAAATCTATAAAATGGCCTGTCATTATCATTATTCACTCTCCTGAAATCACATACTTTTGAGAAGAGATTCAAATTCGATATTTTGCTTAGACACTCAAAAAAGATATACTTGCATTCAAACACATAAATCTGAGGGCAAGAATACTAAAAAGGCAAAATGGAGAAGAGCAATCAAGATAATTTGAAGGGATGAATGCATATTCGGTGAGATCATTTTGGTTTTATTAGTTTAGTTTATTTCCTCATTATTTGTTGTTAGATTTTAGATTTTAGATTAGGATTTAACTTTGTTATTCTAGTTTGTAGAAAAATTTATCATGTTACAATTACTTAGGAACTAGTTTAATTGATTTAAAAATAATCAAGATGATATTGTGCAATGATTCCTCAACACATGTTTTTAGCATTGTTGAATGGTTAGTTTTATTTATTTATTTTTCCTGCAGGTCCAAACAAGGAGCTTGGTGAACTATTATGAGAATATCCCTCTAGCCATATATTGGTCCTCAATAGTTAGCTTGAGGGCATGACTATTATGTAACCATTTTATTGACTAAAATCCTTGAATCAATGTTCTTTCTATTATGTAAAACATTGCAGAGACAACATTGTGAGTTGAATATACCATCTTTTTTCTAATTATTTGCGAGGAGAAAGTATGCAAAACTGTGAATAGCATGTGTATAGAAAAATTTGAATGAGTCTTAAAAGACATTCAAATTATAAACTTCGAGATCTATTGAATAGTTTCTCGCAAAACTTGAATATCTATATTTTTTCTGTAATTGCACAATCATACTAATAATGTTGTTTGTATTTTATTTTATTCTATATTTAATTTTCCTTTTATTATTTTATTCTATATTTACTTTTCCTTTTATTGAAGGAAAAAGGTAGAGGATGGAAAGTAGAAACTAAAATAACTCAACAAGAATAAACACAGAAAATAAATTATCTTATTCATGAAAATAATTTCTTCATAGAGCAGCTATAATTTTTTTGCTTCTTCAGAGCACTTATAAAAGCTTACCAACTTCACCTTTAAATCATAGTTTTCACAATAGAAAAAATTGGAAACCTTAATTACAAAATTAAAAGGCATTAAAGCTATGTTAGATTAATTGTCCAATCACACTAAAAACCATCCTTGCATTGTCCAATCAAAATTTATTGAAGCCAATGAGACATGCACATAACACTCCACTAGTAGAGACAAAAAACTGCACCACTGTGGGGTAGGAGAGAGAAGCTAGTGGTACCATGGGGTATTGCTCCACCATGGGAAACAATGAACACACTATCAATATCGTGGTAAGCCAAATGAAACCAAAAAACCACGAGCATGGAGGAACTAGGCACTGATACTATGGTGAAACCACTCTACCATGAATAGAGACCAGAGAGCAAGTGGTACCACAGTTAAGGCGGAGGAAACTGTTCAACTATGAGGAGAGAGAGAGGGGCCACGATATAACTGTGCTACCGCCAAAGGGAAGAGAAACAACAATGGTAAGGCCAGGAGATTGTAGAACCATGAGAGACAAATCAAAGGAGTGTGGTAAGATGGTAGACACCGCACCACAATAGAAGATCGAACATGAGGCCAAGGTAACGTGGTAAACCAAAAAGAGAGATGTGCAGGAGCTGGAATTATTTCCAATGCCCCCCCTTAATTACAACTACTTCTTTTGATGATGCCCAGTCGATCTCTTTGAAAGATGAAACTCTTTTTTCCAAGTGCCTAAGTGAAAATGTCTACACATTGATCCTCTGACCTACAAAAAACAAAAATAATTTCTCCATTGTTGATCAACTCCCTGATGAAGTGATATCTTGTATCATTGTGTTTGCTCCTCTTGTGAAAGACTGGATTCCTTGAAAGTGCAATTGCAGAATTATTATCATAGTATATTTTTGTTGCATCCTCCTATTCATTTTGAATTTCTTTCATTACTCTCCTCATCCAAATTGCCTGGAAAGAGGCACTTGTTTCTACAACATATTCAACTTTAGCAGATGAAAAAGTAACAATTGGATGCTTTTTTGAAGCCCATGAAACTACACCAGTGCCAAAATAAAAAAACATAACCAAATGTGCTTTTTTTGTCATCAATACTCCCAACAAAGTCATTGTCACTGTATCCAATCAACTTGAATTCATCTGATCTTGAATATTGAATCCAATAATTCTTTCTTCCACTTATATATCTCAAAATTATTTTACCAACTTTCCAATGTGTTCCTTTGGGAGTTTCCATAAATCTGGAAATCAAACTTACTACATACATAATGTTTGGTCTTGTGGCTGTTAAATACATAAGGCTACCATAAAGTTTTTTATACAAAGTTGAATCGACAATTGATCATATGTCTTCCTTACTCAGCTTCAAACCAATTACAATAGGAGTGGGTGCATATTTGCAATTCAACATATGAAATCTTTTCAAAACATCACTAGAATACTTTGCCTGAGGAATACAAATACCATTTTCATCTTGGTTCACTTCAATGCCTAAAAAAAAATTTCATGAGACCTAAATTTGTCATTTCAAATTCTTTCATCATACCTCTTTTAAGTAGATCAATAGATAGATCACCAGTGAATATTAAATCATCAACTTATAGGCATACAATCAGAATTTCACCTTTTTCATTCATCTTGGTATACAATGTAGGCTCTTTGTTGCGTCTAATGAAGGCATTTTGTATAAGATAATTGTCAATCCTATTGTACCAAGCTCTTGGGGCTTGTTTGAGAACATACAATGCTTTCTTCATCTTGTAGAATTTGTCTTCATGGCCCAATCTCATACCCAGGTGGTTTTTCAACATAAACTTCCTCTTCAATATAGTCATTTAAAAATGTTGGTTTCACATCCATTTGATGAACTAACCATTTGTTTTGTGTTGTTATGACCAGTATCATTCTTATTGTGTCAAGATGAGCTATAGGTGGAAAAGTATCAGTATAATCAATTCCTAGTTGTTGTGAATAACCTTTTCCAACTAATCTTTCTTTATTCTTTTGTAGTTCACCATTTGTATTTAATTTAGTTTTGTAAACTCATTTAACTCCTATTACATCCTTGTCATTTGGAAGACTCACCAATTCCCATGTCTGATTATTTTCAATTGCATCAATCTCTTCATCCATTGCACATATCCATTTATCTTCTTTCATTGCATCTTCAAAGTGAATTGGATCTTCAACTTGAGAATAAAATGCAAAAAGAGTACAGTGTTCTGAATTATCTTCACCTTCATTTTGATTGTAGATATCCCTTATGTTTCTGATTTTTTGTCTTCTCATGCTTGCCAATGTTGGATTGGATAAATCACTTGAATCTACAGAATGTGGACTTGATGGTCCTACGTGAAAAGTTCTTGTTGTAGATGGAATTTGCAGTCCTCTTGTTGTTACTCTTACATTGGATAATGGTGTCACTTATTGACCACTTACGTGAATTTGAATGGCCATAGAAGAGATCACATTAGTAGGAGTATTTTCTAAAAAAAAGATTTCATTTTCCTCTTGAGGTATACTTATAGTACATTAACTATACTTTCTCTACTTCCATCCCATGCTTCGTCTTCAATAAATTGTACATCTCTATTGATTATGACCTTCTTAGTTTTTGGATTATAAAGCTTGTACGCCCTGGATTCACCACTATATCCTGCAAATCTACATTTCTCTCCTTTATTGTCTAACTTTCTTCTCAATTCGTCAGGCACATGTGTGTATACGACACATCCAAAAACTGTCATGTGTGAAACATTGTGTTTTATGCCAGTCCATGCTTCTTCAAGAACAATATTCATAACACTTTTTGCTAGGAACCTGTTCATTATATATGTTGCACATGATACAGCTTTAGCCCAATATTCATTTTTCAAATGTTTGGCTCGCAACTGCTTCTAGACATCTCCATGATTGTTTTTCTTTTACTTTTAGCTACCCTGTTCTGTTGAGGTGTATATCTGGTAGTAAATTGCCTATGAATACCATGATATTTGCAGAAATTTAAAAACTCTTTTGAAATATATTCACCTCGTCTATCAGTCCTCAACACTTTAATGTAACGACCACTCTGATTTTCAGCAAGAGACTTGAACTGATGGAAGAAATCGAAAACTTCACTTTTATGCTTTAAAAAGTAAACCCATGTTTGCCTTGAATAGTCATCAATAAAATTTAGGAAATAAACACTACCACCTATTGAAGGTGTTTACATTGGACCACATAGGTTTGAATGAACAATCTCCAAAGGGGCTTTTTCTCTAGTTGACTTCCCTGCTAGGAATGATTCCCTATGCTGCTTTCCTAAAATACATCCTTCACATACTCTCTCATGTTTTTCAATTAGAGCTAGTCCCTTGACCATACCTTTCCTATGAAGAAAATTTAAACCTCCAAAATTTAGATGGCCAAATCTCAAATGTCGTAGCCAGTTTTCATCTTTTACTTCTACATGAAAGACAATTTGCATGCCAATTTAATTTCTTGTGCTTGTGCATAATTTGTATTCAAATCTAGAAAAAAAATCAAGGGAATTTTTTTGTTAATTATCATTTTGACCTTAGCAATGAACTGATTACTTGGGTATTTGTCTAAAATTATGCATAGTCCATTCTTGAAGGTTACCCTATATCCCTTTTTAACTAGTTGAACAACACTCATTAAATTTTGTTTTAGACCTTGCACAAAGTGCACATCTAAAATATACTTTTTCTCCCTCTGTTTGGTTAGAATAATGGCATTTCCCTTTCCTTTAACTAACACTTTGCTATCATTACCCAATGTGACATCAGACAACATTTTCATCTAAACTTGGGAAAATTTCTAAATTTCATGTCATATGGTTGCTACAGCCTAAGTCTAAAAACCAAACCTATTTTTCACTTGCTTGTGCAATATTATAGGCCAAAAATATTGTATTCTTGTCTAGTTTTTGGTCTTGACTCTCTTTTGTAAAATTTGGATTTTGTTTACCAAAATCATATTGTTTCTTCCTACACTCATTCATATAATGTCGAAAAAATTTATCGTAGTGGCATTGGACTTGGGACTTATCATACCTTTGACCTTGAGGTTGATTCTGAGATGGGTTTTGGCTCTTGCTTCTTCCACTTGAGCTTGATGGCCTGCTTCTTCATCCTTTGTAATATATTTCTTCCTCTTCCTTGGTTAATTGAAGCATGTGACTTGAAAGCATGCTCCAATGACATATTTTCTTATCTTCTCAACCCACACTTGTGAGAAATGAGCGAAGAAAAAAGCTCATCAATAGAATGCTAGGTGAGGTCCTTTGTTTCCTCTATGGTTACACCAATTGTTTCAAATATTATGGGTAGACTTCTTAAAATATTCTCAACAACTTTGACATCTTCAAGTGTCTCACCATGTGATCTAATCTAGTTTATCAATCCAATAATCTATGTAAATAATGAATCTATTGATTCATTTTCCTTCATATATAGAGTCTAAAAATCCATTCTTAATATTTGAAACTTAGCTGTTTTGACTTTCTCCATTCCTTGATAAGTTGTTTGAAGTATATCCCACACTTATCTGGAACTATTTTCTGCTGAAATTCTTGGAAAAATGCTCTCATACACTCCTTGTAGAATAAATAAGATAACTTTTGGGTCCTTTTTTTTATTGTCTTTCAATAAGTTCTTATTTTCTTGTGTCAAAACATTGAATGTTGTTGCATCAGTTGGTTCTATAAATCCATTCTCCACTGAATTCCATAAGTCTTGTGAATAAAAATATCTCCCTCATTGTAATTTTCCAATGATCATAGTTCTTCCCATTTAACTGTGGGATTTGAGGATTTGTCAAGCTTGTGCTTGCTGCCATACTTACACAAAAACATTAAGACAACACTAGTTGTGAAGAATTGGCTCTGATACCATGTGAAGGAAAAAGGAAGAGGATAGAAAGTAGAAAAAAAAATAACTCAACATAGAATAAACACAAAACAATTTTTTTTTATCTTATTCATAAAAGAAATTCTTCACATAGTAGCTACAATTTTTTAGCTTCTTCAAAGCACTTATAAAAGCTTACTATCATTACTATTAAATCATAGTTTTCATGACAAAAAAAATTAAAAACATTAATTACAAAATTAAACTTAGGCATTAAAGATATGCCAGATTAATCATCCAATCACATTAAAAACCATGCTTGCATTGTCCAATCAAAATTTATTGAATCCAATGAGACATCCACATAACACGCCACCAATAGAGACAAAAAACTGAACTACTATGGGGTAGGAGAGAGAAGATAGTGGTACTGCATGGTACCGCTCCACCACAGGTGATGATGAGCACACCAGCAATACCGTGGTAAGCCAAATGAAACCACACAATCTTGAGTAGGGAGGAACCAGCCAGTGGTACCACGATGAAACCTCTCTACCATGAACAAAGACTAGAGAGCAAGCGGTATTGCGATGAGGCAGGAGGAAACCATTCAACTACGAGGAGAGAGAGACAAGACTATGGGGCCACGGTATAACTATGCTACTACCAAAGGGAAGAGAGAGAGTAGCGGTAAGGCGGGGAGACCGGGAGAGACATATCAAAGGAGTGTGGTAAGGTGGTAGAAACTGTGCCACCATAGGAGACCAAACACGAGGTTGAGGCAACGCGGTAAACCAAAAAGAGAGATGTGCGGGAGCTGGAATTATTTCCAACATTTATATGCAAATTCCTACAATGTATATTCACAAACCCAAAGTAAGAAAAATAAATCATATCTTTACTCCACTATTATGTTATGGGTATGACTTTATATTTGTTTTTTGTACATCTACCCAAAAATATATTTTGTAATATGAGCTATATATGCATTGTATAAATTAATTTTTAAATCAAAATTTGTCTAAAAAATTCATAATCCTATATTGATTTCAATGGTTTCCATAAAAATACACATGATATGACTATACAATATTTTAGCCTTCTTTCCTACACTTGTACATGCTCAAACTTATTTTACAAATATATATTTATTTAAATGGTAACTTGAATAACTACTTCCTTTCATGAAAGGTGATATAAACAATACATTATGATCTCTCAATAATAAATGAGAAAACCCTTCCCCCTTTTTTTTTTGTTAACATGAACCTTTCACATAGTTACTATCAACACAATACATCATTTTTTCTTTAAAGTATAAACTAAAGAATATATCCTTCCCTTTGTGAATAGATACTCAAATATTTTCATATACCAATGAAATATTTTTTCTATTTCAAACTTCTCTATCAACACAAGCTCATGAAGTATTTTTTTCTTTCTAATTACAACAATACATTGAAATAAAATAAATAAAATCCTCATGAATAAGGGCTTCCTCTCCACCCTACCATAATGGTTTCATGGAGCCTCATGGGCTCTAGCCATACCCCTGAGAAAGGATTTTTTTTAGCTCCATGATGATACATGAAGTCTTTTCTCATTTCAACAATGGGATAAACTATCATAGCACAAATTGAATGCATCTAGTTTCTCTACTTTTTATTTCCAACCATGATCCATCCACTATGACACTTTCTTATGAAAAACAAGAGTAAATGAAAATAAAAAGAACTTATATTTTTTCTTTTTAGGTGAAGGGACTGAACTCTTTTATCCATCCTTCCTCTCTAAGCCTAGCCATCTTCATCACTTTCTTTCCAAAGAGGAGGACTCCTCTCCTCTTCTCCACTAATGTTCTAGTAGACCTTATTATATCAAATAACTGTTAAAAAAAAAAAAACACACCTAAACACCCAATAACATCATTTTAGAAAAATTGTTATGGTGCCCATACACCAGTGACTACTTATATCTCAGTTGTGAGAACTTATATTTGAGCCTGTAACTACTAATTTGGATGTTGAGGTGGTGGAGGAGGAAGTGGTGCCCCCAAATTATATCCATCTTGATTCATTGGGTCTTAGTGACCCTAATCCTATTATTGTTCTTGATTTCCATCCCATGACAACTTTTCCCTATCCATCTTAGGATGCTACCCTCGGCCTCGACCCCCATACCTTCCTCTATATTTCCCTCTACCTCTGCTTCTAGGGTATCCTCCCATTTTTTATATCAAGAACATAGGTAGCCTGAACCATGTATCATATCCTAGGGTAGTCCCCACATCAAGTATGCCATGATTATAGGCCCATGGCTATGTAATAAGCTATCAAAAATCATTGAATGCCACTATGAGGTCAATGTGGGCTCCCCACTAAACCTATCTTTGAGATCTCAAGAAGAGTTCCATGTAATAATATAGAGGTACATCCTGTACCTCCCTGATCTATCTCACAATGTGGTCTAGGAGATACCACTCTATCATAATATGCTCTCGCCCCTACATATAGCAAATATGTCGAGAAAAAATATAGTTGTTGCTAGTCATCATACTATGTAGGAACCTACAACCATGATCTCCATCTGAACACAATCATGTCATCAATCACATAATGACAATGGGTAGATCTATTCGGCTAGTATTTTATAGGTTCATCGGGACCCTATATTTGAAGATTATGGGCTCATCCTCACGAATGTCTACTGAAACAATAGGTGGCCTCAAAATGGAAATATGCGCGTTGCCCAAATGTGAAGCAGTGTAACACCTTCTTCAATGCTCCTACCCTCATAGGAAATGGATTGATTATTATTCCTTCTACTGAGGCAATAGTGGGACATCAAAAAATTAGGAATTTTTTTTTTTAATCTAAGTAGCAGTTTTTAATTTGAAAAGTGTTAGTCTTTGAACCAACATAATAGGTATCTCACTTCAAAGAGGGAAAAAATTAGACACTTAAAAATGTCATGAATGATATCATGCACTTGAATTTGATATACTAACACTGTTTCAATGTAAAACCCATCCTCTTTTTTCTTAATTGATTAAATTAGAATAGCTATTTAATTAATCTCATCATCTTCATCTATTAATCTAATTAAGCTAATTAGGTTAATTCACCCCCTCTTACACTAAACTTTTGTCTTGTTAAATTGAATAAATAAAATTATTTAATTCAATTCCCAAGTTCTCTTATTTAATTAAATGACCCTAATCTATTTAATTAAATATCATTTCACATCCCCCTTTTCATTAAATCATTTATTTAATGAATATCATATAATTCCCCTAATCTACATAAGTGAGAATTTGTTTTAATTATCAGATTATTAATTAAATCTAATCCTCCCACTTGCAAGGGAATATTGCTTGAGAATATTCTTCCTTTTCACATTCTTCATAACCTGGTCGGTGGCAAAGTTGGGACTAACCAAGGCTCCGCCACCACCCAATATTCTAATAGAATATTCCTTCCCCTTTTCACAATAAAATTTGGTTTTAATTAACTAAATGCTAATTTTCCTCCTCCATGAGAATATTCTCCCTTTGCGCTCATTCAATCCTTTTTTGAAACAAAATTTTAACAAAATTCTTGAGAATGTTTTGAAAGTGTGTTCATTTGGATGAATGCAATCCCTTGATTAATTATCATCTTGCATCCTCAACCTTTTATGGGAATCCATAATCCATGGCTCCATCTTCCTTCCATCATGACCAGTGATTGATTCTTTCAATCTTGACCATAAGTTTCGTTTGGCCTATTCTTTAGATAGACCTTACATCTATTGAATACAAACCCATCTTTTAACAGTAAGCTTATACTATTAAAAGAACTCTCATTTGTATCCATATTTAGCATATCATTAGCATTTTTAGTTTAGATCTTGATCATCTTAGCTTAGAGAATCCATTAATGGTTGTGATGGTAACTTAGTTGCATCCATTTAATATATTTTTGAACTAGGGTTTTAATCTTTCAAATATTGCATACATATAGAATTATTTTTCATACACTCACATCGATAATATTAGATTTTATCATTGTAATCTAGCTTTAATCACGCATTCATTCATCTTTTTCATCATTTTCCATCAATTTTAGTCAATAAATTTGATTGGAAATGATTATTATCCAAGGGATTGGGAAAGGGTCACCATTCCACATCAATGAAACTCCACGCCTGAATAGGATAATTTTCAAATGGCTTAGAGTAGATGTTTATCAAGTTTTCATGTTTTAGAATGTTAGTTTTAATGGCCTCTTTTCTTCGTTTACATTGAATGATCTTATTGGGACTAAAGCATAGTGGATTAAATATTCTTTGAATCCATATGGATTAAGTTTAGTTAACATATACTACGTTATTGGTCACACTATGTACCCATAGAGCCTAACACACAAGAAACAACAAGAGGGCTTGGCTATTCTCCGTCAAAAATAACAACATTAAGATACCTTCACTTAATCAATATAATCAGTTGATGATCCTTGGAATGTGGTATTTATAGTATCACACAATACTCACTACAACACATGGGGGTATAAAATAGGCTTTATGTAATCATAATTCATCATCTAATGATTCATTTTTTTCACATGCATGTTTATGTATGTTTTCTTACTACATATCATACATGCAAGTGTTCCCTTGTACTTATGTTGGTGTAGTGTTGTAAAATGGCACCTCATGGTAATTTCACATGTGTACATTTGAGCCCCTATATTTATGGCACATAGCCATATTTATGACAAGAAACTTATAAGTCAAAATTTCATGATTTCAACTCCATAAGGGGAAATGATAAAGCATTGACATTCTGCCACCTCATTTCTTATAAAGTTATGAGGTGTGTGCCTCCAAGATGTGTGGAAATCCATGCAACATGCAAAATGTCCTATCATTTATGAGTTTAAATGATTAATCTTGGGAACCTTTGCATGTGACATATAAAATCCAAGAGGGAGCCACAAATTGTTGGTAACACTCTCTTGATACCTTGTCTAATTGTTGGCATATTTATTATGTTTATTTATTTTGTGATATTGTTTCTCCTTCATAGAAGGGTTTTCTTTTATCACTCATATCCCTATTTCATAATACAAGTTCTCCTCCATTGTGGGGTTTTATTTGATCACTCATTAATTCTAATATAATTTATGTCCTTTCTATTCTCTATTTATCTAGCTATCTATGGAGGTGGAAACACCAAACAAAGGGTTTGATTGAGAAAAACCCAAAAATAGCCCTAATAATTTTCCTCATTTGCCTTGTGTGTAGGTTTTTTGTGTGATTCTTCATGAGAGATTTCAAAATGTAGGAACTTCCATTATTTATCATCTTACCTTTCTTGTCTTTTCCTTTTATTCTCGATTTATGTTAAATTAGTAGAATAACCAAACCTTAGATTTTGAGTAGATAGTAGAATTTCTGAGTTATGTGCATTGGTTTAACTCTTTTTCCATATGATATGTTGGTGCTTACATAAGATGGAAATAATCCACACTATCATCCTATTCCCATGGTGATGTACTTTAGCCAAGAGGTTATCCTCTTTCCCCAAAAATCTCTACAATGAACTCTTTCAGTTCTTGAAGTTTTTTATTTATGAACATTTTTTCAATCTCTTTCATCTTGAACCTTTTTGTCTATGTCACTGAGGTGACTGAGGTAAATTCACTCCCTTTATACCCTCTTTCTCTTGGGACTTGGGAGTAACGAATCCCCTCCACATTTTTTGTGAAACTGATGTGATAAAGGAAATCATGTTGCATCTATTTCTATAATATTTTAATACTTTTGATATAAAAAATTGTAGGGAATATTTTTATCTTCTATAGAATTCCCTAGATGATTTATTAGAGGCATCTTTTCCTATCCGTAGATCTCTCAAAAAAGCTTCTTCATCACAACTATTTAATTTACCTTCACAAGTAGAAGAGTCTATAAATGTACTGACAGTCTCCATGGCTCGTTAAATGCCTAATTGACTAGTAATTTACATGAATATGGCTAGCCATTCTCCTAATATGATTCATTCTATGCATGAGGTTCTAGTCTTTGATGACTCATCAGACCTTTACACAAGATTCTTGAAACCTACAACCTCTTCTTAGAATATCATTGGAAATATGTACAATAGTAGAAGGAATTAGAAAAATTTAAATCAACCTACTTGTGTTCCTACTTCTTTACAATCTTCTCAACCAATCCTTCCTCCATTACCTAAACCTACAACTAAAGAACCTAGTGATTATGATCTTGTGGAGAAACCTTGTGTTACTCATTCAAGGATGTCACTATCACATTTTCTTTAATCTGCTCTAGTTTATCAAGGTATACTCTAGGAAGCTTTGAAAAAGATGGTCCACTTGCCTTCTTTCAGTAGGTTGATAAATTTTAATATGTTGATGGCTCATATTCACGTGGATTTTCCAAATATTTGATTCTATCCGCAATAAATCCTAGCTCCGGAGATACAAAAGCAAGTGGATCCTCTAATGATTAAAGTCAACATAAATAAAATTGGTATAAGTTGTCCTTTGGTTGACACCGGTTATTCTCTCATCATATGTAAAATTGATCTATTACCTAAGATTATGATTGATTCATCCTCTTTAGCTACTTCTTCTTTGTACATTCATGGATTTGATAATGTTGGTTACGAATCCTTAGGCACAAACCATCAAAAAATAGGTTCTTTAAAGTGAATGATCAAGATAATGAACCTCTAACTTTCTAGTGTTTCATTCAATTATGAGGGCTATAATTTGTAAATAACATTTTAAAATAGAACCTAACCAATACAATAGTAAAATTCTAGGTTTTAAGATTCTAGAATGATGTGTACCTATTACATAAAGTTCTTTTTTGGGCCTCACTAAAGACTCATTCCCCAATGCGAGAATGAGTCCTTGCTAGGGTTTTGGAAAATCAGTTTATGGGTTTTGTTCTGCAATGTCTACACTCCCAGATCCCAAATGTTCAACTCTCAAAATTAAAAAATAAATTTCATAGAATAATTTACATGATCTTGCAAGAAATATGACAAGTTTGACAACTTTACAACTTTGACAACTTTCCAACTTTGACAACTTTTGTTTTCCAATTGATCTTCAACCTAAAACCTGCAATCAAACATCAAAGGAGAAGAAAAGTGTTGATTTGCTAGGGAATAGGTGTTTACCTTGGTCAGACCCCATTTTTTTAGTTAAACCTTGAATTGAAACAATGCATAAAAGGAATGATTATTGAATAAAGTAATGCCACAACTCACCAATCCTCAATTGAACCTTGGAGTACAAATCGACAACCTTGCATGAAGTCGCCTCAATGAATGTACATCTTGATCAAAAAACTTGATATGAAATAATTTTTGAATAGGATATCCAATGCTACTTCAACATATTAGCTCAAAAAAATGCATGATGCACTATGCCTTGGACATGATTGTAATTTCGTAAAATTGCACCCCTTGCAATTTCACATACTTTCTTTTATCTACTTTAGTGTCCACTCACTTAGAACTTGTGTAGGATAATTTTAGCCCTTACGTCAACATTTTTCCCTTTCAAGATGCTCAAAGACCCCTTTTTCACAGCCACCTTCATGTATCAGCTTCACGTCGAACCTTGTGCTTTTCTCGTTCATATCATTTTGTAGCGTGATCTATTTGAATGCTAGTGTATCGTGTGGACATCTACACGTTGCGCTAACATCCTATGACATTTCAACTTTGAAATGACCACTTTTGAGCATGTTTTCCACTTTTCAGCTATCTTTTTTAGTGGTGATGACCTAGTTCACCTTGTAACTACTTGGGGAGCTTCTTTTTCCCTCGTATTCTCTTCTTAAAGGCTATTTTTTTACTTCATTCCACTCATTGGACCTCTCTATATTTGGTGTTGGCCTCTTTCTCTTTCCTATGTTTTGGTATCTTGATTGCATAGCTCCATATAGCTTTCTATGACAACACACTCAAGCTGTTACAATACTCTTTGCAACTCATTTGGCTATGACAGATATTGCTCTCTCTCCCTTTTGTTCCCTTAAACCTTGTAGCTGATATATCCCTTAACTTGTATTTGTGAGCATCCTGTGATTTCACACATCCCCTATCTATTTAATCTCCATTTCATTATATGGGTTCTCCTCCTCGAGTGGGGATTTATTTAATCACTCCTTTATCCATTTATCTGTATCTATTTGGTTGCCAATGGAGACCTTGGGAACATCAAAATGGGGGTTTGACTAAGGAAAACCCCTATATAACCCCAACATTTTCTCTAGATCTTACACATGTAGGTATTAAAGATATTCATGTGTTGGAGGCTTCATTACTTGGTTTCCTATGAGTAGTTTATATCTTTCCTTCTCTTTCTTTATCATTTATACTTTTAGTTTTATCATATTCTGTTAATCTCCCACATTTTGAAAGTTCTTAGTAATTAGATTGCTACTATTCACCTTTCCATTTTATGGGATATTATCACATTATATTCCATATGAGACGCCAACATGCTACACTATTGTCCTTATTCCGTGTTCTCATCCTTTGGCCGAGAGCTCATCAGTTTTTCTAGAAAACATCTGTGATTTACACTTTTTGATTCTAGAACTTTTTATTTGTTCCTTGAGGTACCTTAGGGAAATTCACCCCTTGGGATTCTCTTAAGAATAAAGAGACTCATGAGTAGAGAATCCCCCTTCTCTATATTTTTCTCAATCGTACATGAATCACAATGTTTTTCAAAAAAACTAAAAATTTATTTCTACCAACTTGGTCGGTCATAACTTTTGACTCGATCCTTGAAATTCAAAACCGTTTACACTGTTGGGAAGGTCTCGAAGAGGACTAATTCAATCCCTAAAATATTGTGCCTTCGATAGCCGAATTTTAGGAACTGACATAAGTTTCAACCTCAAATTTTTCTTTGAAGACCTCCAAAAATGAAAACTACTAGAAGCTAGAAAATACTAATTTTTTTTGAAAATTTTGATTTTTGGTTTTTCTTAGTTCTATCATCCCTAGTTTGCTCTAGATCATCTGAGTATTTTATTCATTGTTTATTATATTTAGCTTACTATTTTCAAAATGAATTTAATATTTTCTCTTATGAGTTTAGTATCTAATTATGTTCAAAATGTTAATGATGTTCCATTTCATGCATGTGATAGTGACTTGGATTTGCCCATGTCACTTTGTATCTTTGATCCTTCTCATGAGATTTCTCTTTCTTCGAAGGATATCTTGTTGCCAAAATATGAAATAATTGATAAATTTCTTAATATAACTCTACCTTCTCTTCATTTTAATGGTCTCTTTTCTAGAGACGATGCATTAGCGAATGATGAACCTCCTTCCATATTTGATCCTCCCTAGATCGATGTTGAGAATATTTCTTCAAATAATTATTACTCTATTTTTGATAAGTCTATAAATATAATCTATGTTTTGGATTCCCCTCAAAGGCCTAAGAGACCTACTATTTATCTAACCCTAGCTATTTCTTCTCCTAAAAGGGTTTTTTCTATTAATGGCATTCCAGTGGATCTTGGATCCTGTATAGATTGAACAGTTGTATTAGGCATTAACAGGTCAATATTTTAGTGCAATGAAAAACATCTTTGCAACACATTTGATAGTGATTCTCTTGATGTTTCAAAGGATCCCTCTTATAAAGCGGTAACCCATACTTATGTTAGAGTAAAGTAATTAATTAACTTTACTCTCCTCTTAAGATTTCGCCTTGCACACATATTAGTCATTTAATAATTAATATTAATTATTAAATGCACTCACCTTTAGGGTTAGGTTTTCCTTTTAGGTTTTGATCTCCTTTTATAAGGATCGATCTCTTGTATCTTTCATATGATCTATTCATTTTTCTAGAATACATCTTGCACATTGTGAGAGCCAAACCCTTGTTTTGATCTCTCTATTTCTCTGTGACAAGTCTTTTGCATGCAGGTATTAATCGAGTTCTGTGGATTTGCATTTCTCAAATCCTACATGGTATCAGAGCGTACCTACAATTTCAGAAAATTTCAACCCAAATGGACCTCACCATCGCATTCAGAGCACCCAAAAACCCCTAAATCGACTATCAAATCGTCGAAATCAGACATAGTGACTCCGGGAGGCAATGTTTTTTCATTTCTGGGTTGTACGGCCTGGTACGGCACGCAATCCAAGAAAAAAATTAAAAATCACAGAGTTATGGGTGCCGCTGTCAGTTAACCGCTAGTGGTTAATACTAGCGGTTAATGCTAGCGGTTAGCCTAACCACCGGGCTTAACCCTCAAACTCTTTTGGAGAAGTTTTGGTATTTTGGTCATAACTTTTGCATACGAACTCGGTTTTTCAAAAACAAAATATCGTCGGAAAGCTAGTTTTGACGCCCTTCCAGTGGTACTAGTTATTTCTTCTGATCTTTCCATTTTTTAGTCGTTTTTGCCAGTTAAAGTCAGAACTTGATTTTTTCACTCCCGGGGGCGTATCTTTTGCGTCCTTGCTCCGTTTTGCGCAAACGAATAGGCCTTGGAAAGGTATTAAATATTTATTTCCAGATCTACAGTTTATTTGATCAGATAATTTACTAGGTATGTTTAATTCAGCCTTGTGTGTTTTTACACTTTGCATAATTACTTGGACATTCTGGCACCTACATGGGATCTGTTTATGTGGGATGGATTATGTTGATTTGATTTATTATGGTTGAGAGTTTCAATTTATGATACTTTCATTTGAGTGAGTATAATGTGTTTTTCTACTCACCCTTCAGTTGTATTTCTGGATAAGGATAATTATGAGTCATGGGCAAAGGGCATACTTACACATTGTAAGTGGCTCAATATTTTGCCTTATTTATAGGATCTTATACCTGCACCAGACGCATCAAGGGGTTTATCAGCATGGGTTATTATTCGAGATCATATTGTAGGGGTTATTGGTTGCAGTGTTGATTTTGACACTTTGTGTGCTTTATCTGACATTCACTGTCCTCACAAACTTTGGCAACATCTTTGGGAGATTTTTGGAGACCCTAATATCTCTCCATTCCCAAAGAATCCCACTATAGATTATCTCATCCCTCTTGCAGATGTAGATTTCATACCCTATGATAATTGTACTCTAGAGGAGCTTGAGTATCTTACAGGTCTTGCATGTGCCGATGGTTCAGAGACTTGTATTCATGTTCCAACTCTTCAGACTGAGACTTCATCAACATCTCCTATTGTTCCTGACTCAGTGCAACAGGGCATCATTCACCTTCTAGACATAGCTACTTCGGACTCTTATCTTGCAGACATATCCTTCTTGTTTGTTGAGTCCTATATTGCAGATTTGGAGGATCATTTTGAGGATATTCATCTCCTCTACCTTGACAGTCAGGTTATTACTGTATGCCCACCATTATCAATGCATTCAGAGGTTGTATTTCAGGATTCTCACATCAGTTTGGATTTGACATCATTTGTTTCAATTCAGACAGAGAGTTTCTTCAGCATCCTAACATGGCACACATCTTGAGACACATTGGTTCATCACTCTTCACAGGGTTTCTTCGATATCATCCTTTGGATCCGTTTCTTCCCAAGGGGAGGAATATCATCAACCGCTTCAGGATCTCTTTTTGGATTCTACATCATGCATCTACCATTGTGACAGGAGTTTCTTCATTGTGGGGGGGCCTTCTTCTCTTTTTCTATCTCTCCTATGGAGACCATTCTATATGTACTTATATGATAGAAGTTGTCTATGGGGGGTATCGTGTAATCGACCTCCTATCCTTCTTTCATTAGTACATCACATTCCTTTCTTTGCATTCTATTTTGGGGAGGAGTTTTGTTCCCACTAGGCTTTCTCCTTTACCTCGTTTCATTTCATTTGCATTGCTTTCTAAATGGGTACCTAATCAGGCCTAGTTCTCGGGACCCATGTTTATTTTCATGCATTGTAGTTACCTTTTCTTTCTTGCACATGTTTGTAGCTGCACTCTTGCTCATCTTAAGGGGGGGTGTTAGAGTAGAGTAATTAATTAACTTTACTCTCCTCTTAAGATTTTGCCTTGCACACATATTAGTCATTTAATAATTAATATTAATTATTAAATGCACTCACCTTTAGGGTTAGGTTTTCCTTTTAGGTTTTGATCTCCTTTTATAAGGATCGATCTCTTGTATCTTTCAGAGGCTCTATTCATTTTTCTGGAATACATCTTACACATTGTGAGTGCCAAACCCTTGTCTTGATCTCTCTCTTTCTCTGTGACAAGTCTTTTGCATGCAGGTATTGATCGGGTTCTGTGGAATTGCATTTCTCAAATCCTACAAGTACTCTACAGTTCGTCCATTCTTTTGGTTAGTTGAAGAAGAGAACATTCTACCTAGACTTGATTGCGAGACAATCAATGGAACTACTAAATGAAATTAATTTAAGAGTTTGAATGGAAGGACATGGACTATTTGGAGAAGGGAGCTTGCATGGTTTTGTCAGTTTTGTATTTTAGGAGATTGGGAAGCATGTGAGAATACAAAATGGGTTTAAGAGTGGAAGCAAAGATCATTGAAACCTACACAAGCACACTATCAATATGAAACAACAATTGAAGATAATGATCAAATGTTTGCAATAGAAAACTCTGATCGTGCTTCAGGCCTTATACAAGAAGGTAATTTAATTCAATTTTTTTCACTTTATTACTATTTTTTAATGCTTTGATTTATTTATAAACATATGAATGCATGTATGTAGATTGGTCAATTTATATGGACACGTGCAAGTTATTGAATCAAATTTTATTTGTAGGACATGTGTATGATGTCATTGCACCTAAGGAGAATGAAGAGGAAATAGAATATTGGTTGGCTTATTGTGTGGAGACTAAACATAAGTTAATAGAACCTCAAAAAGATGATGATGGTTATCATTATCCAACAGGTTTGGTGATCCCTTTAAGATATCCCCTTAAGAAAATTTTGATAACTTCTTTGAGCTCCTTAAGCAAATTTTGATAACTTATTTGATGATGGCTATCATTATCCAATAGGTACAGTGGTGGTTGTTGGCACTTGGATGCGAAAATACCTAATAAGGAAGAATGGTTTTCTTGCATTCAAAGATTATGAAACATATAAGAAGATTTTACACTACTCACATTTGGTGGTGGCAACAAATATAAAACTAGTGAGGTATCATGGAAGACCTGCAAACAAAGAGCTTTGGACAATTTCTATGGAAGAGCATGAGACAATCATAGATGTGTTGCAAAAAAGATAGGACGCAGATGGTACAATGGAATAAGTAAATACAAGTAAATATAGTTTGTTTTATATTGTCCTTTTAAATACATTAAATACATGTTTTGATATTGCTTGTGTGTTATTAGGTGAAATTGATTTAAATTGTCCTTTTATATCCTTAAGCCATCATCATAAATTCATCACATACTTTGAGACAAAAAGGAGAGTCCATGCATATTCAACGTAGACAACATGGAATACTTAGTAAAAATAGGTAATTATTAGTTAAAATATATTTAAATACATGTTTTGATTATATATTGATATTTCTTGTACAGTAATAGTTAAAATTGATTTATTATCCCTTTTTGTATCCTTAAGCCATCATCACATTAATCTCACACTTTGAAACAAAAAGGAGAGGATGCAGATTCAACCTACACACATGTGTGGAATACTTGTAAATACAAGTACAAGTTGTGTATATAAATAGTTAAATTATATAAATTAAAATGCATGTTTTGATGATTTCATTGATATTGCTTGTATCATTTTGATATCAGATGGCCTAAGACCTGCTACATTCCCCAAAAGTTTCAAATTTTTCTTGAGATGCCATAGCCACATTTTGTAAATATTGTTTTGAGTTGGCATATATGTACATACAAAATTACACATTTTGTACAAATTTGTATACATGTACACACACAATTATACTCTACACTTTTATATATTAAAATCAATATTTTATATATTTTGTTTGTTAAATGTGCATGTTTTCCTACTTTGAAACTTTAAATTTGATTGTATAATCACTAAATATCATGTATATTATTGTTAAATTTGGTTTCCTTGGGAAACTTCACCAAATTTTGAAAACTTCTTTGATCTCCTTAAGACATTGTATTAGGACCCCTTAAGACATCCTATTATGACATAAATTAAATTAACATTGACACTATTTTTGTATAGAATGCAATTGTTATGATGAGTCATCTTAAATTCTAATACTTAATTATATCAATTACAATTAAATATGAGACAGGTACTTTGAATTATTTGATCCCCTTAAGACGTCCTATTAAGACATATCCTAAATATTTATACTTAATTATATCATTTGGTATGATGAGTCACCTTAAAGTCTAATACTTAATTATATCAATTGTGATCCAACATGAGACATGCAATTTGAATTATTTTATCCCCTTAAGAAGTCCTATTAGGACCCCTTAAGATATCCTATTACGACATACATTATATTAACATTAATATTATTTTTGTATAACTTTTGTGATTGTTATGATGAGTCATCCTAAATTATACTACTTAATTATATCAATTGCAATTAAATATGAGACATGTACTTTGAAGTATTTGATCCCCTTAAGATGTCCTACTAGGACATATCTTAAATATTTATACTTAATTATATCATTTGTTATGATGAGTCACCCTAACGTCTAATACTTAATTATATCAATTGTGATTATTTATATGAGACACATACTTTGAAGTATTTGATCCACGTAATAAATGTTTTGAGAAATTTGATAAGTTAATGCCTTGGCTATGAATCACTAAATTTGTAAAGTGCAAATATTTAAATGTCCTATTAATTTCATATTAATTAAATTTCACATTAACATCCTATTAATGTCTCAACTATGAATCTTTTGTAAAGTACAAATATGTCCTATCAATTTCATATTGATTTCACATAAAATGCATAAATACACATGTGTAAAGTACTATTTAACCTATGAAACAATATATTAAGCCCATGAGAATACAAACCATGAAATAAAGTGCATGAAACAATATATTAAGTCCATGAAATAATCTATCTCATATCATCTCTATAATCAAGAGACCTCTTCACACCACGTGAACTACCCAGATGACCTAAATCACTTTGTACAAGAGAAAGAAAGTTGAAATCAGACGTAAGATGATTAAAAATGATTCAATGACAATTTAATTTATAATATATCATAAAATAAAATTACTATGTGAGGCTGCTTTGCATGCTCTGGTGCACCTGGGCTTATCTCTACATACTCTGAATCAATCTACATACAAGAGAAAGGAAGTTGAAATTAGATGTAAGATGTTTAAAAATTATTTAGTTCAATTTAATTTATAATTTATCATATTTAAATTGTATCGTAAGAGGTTGTTGTGCATCCTCTATTCTAGGACCTGTCTCTACATGCTCAACTACATGACATGTCTTATGCTATAAAAGAAAAATAATTTAACATGTATGAGCATATACATATACAATTTTAAGTTTAATTTAAGTTATTCACAATGTATAATTTGTAATTGACTTTAAATGTAATAAAAAATTTAAATTACCATATGAGGTTGGTCTACATGTCTTGGTTGTGGTGGTGTGACCTCATCAAGGTAGAAAGTGGCACCAACACAGTCCTACAAGGTCAAATTTAAAGGACATGTGTACTTGAATTAGGTTAATATATATATTCAAGTGTGCACGTATTATGCATATTTTTTTAAACAACCTGAAATTCAGATGTATCCTGAATTGCCTCCACATCAAATGTGTGTTCGATCCCCATTGTCATGGTTGTGTCAACCTACATACATAGAAATAACTCTTATAATATTTACTTGTACATGCAAATTGATATATAGTGAATTCAAATTACAAAATTGTAAGTATAGTAACTTTAAATAATTTACAATATACATGTACCTGCACCTCATGTGAGACACCCAATAATGGAGGAGCGCTCAAAAACCCCTCACGTGGAACCAAAATGGAAGTCAATTGATTCACATGAACCAACATAAATATTTAAAACATATGTTCATGATTAAATATAAATTAAAAAGTCAAGTTAAAAAAATATTTCATATTATTTAAAAAATTGAAATCAAAATACCCCATAAGGGTTGCTGACTTGCATTGGTGTAAACATAAAAACTCGAGGAGCAGATGATTCCCCTATGGTCAGTGTCATCTACACCAAAAAATTTGATTGTTGAAACATTGCAATTTTTTTTTGATATATATGTTCATTAAAAACATGCGTGCTTAAAAAATTATTATAAATTCAACATGTACATGCATATTCATACCTGTGTCAAAATATATGTAGGGTGATTCTCTATAGTAAGAAAATCAACGTATGAATTGATGCCACAAGATTCTCCACCCAAATTTCCATGTCCACCCAAACTAGGTGTAGCCTGATCAGGTCCATAGAATACTTGATGACAACTGGTACATATGTGGGGTGTCGACACTCATAGAGTGGTACTAGGACCAGCTCCACATAATGCTCCTTTGTGGTCACAATATCTAGGCTCTCTAGCCATCATTGCAAAAGTATGCTCATAAAGGTTGCCTATGAGAGTAATCAAAGATCCTAATGCGGATACCACCACACGATAATGCACATGCGTAGGAATGATAGGAGTAGGAGGATCTACAAGAGGTTGGGCATGCACGGGGCATTGAGGATTAACCCTACCCCTAACCTCTATTGTGGCATGCAGCCACCAACACCCTAAAATGATTTAAAATCAAAATAATTGGGCTTTTTCCCTAAAATAAAATTTGCATATAATTTCCTCATAAAGTATAAAGGGACCTCTACTTTAGCATGTGGTGGATGGTCAAATACCATCCACCATCACTCCCAAAAATGCACAGTCATTTTTGGATGTGTGCACCACCTCGTCTATATTCTAGGTTTATTTGTAGGAATGGGTAGGTTAGTGATAAGGAAGACAAAAAAAGGTGCAAGATGGGCTTTTGTTATTTTCAGGTCCAAAAATTGTTTATAGGAGAGACCATCTAAATAAAATTGTCTCATATCCTCTTTCCATCATTGATGCCTATCTAAGTCCACATCAATGGACCTGATGAAATCAAAAAGTTTTTGCAACACAAATGCAACATGCCTCACGCATGGTGGAATCAATGCTTCATTTTGAATAGAATTGATTTGATTATGAATGGATGAAACATTGTCATTGATCCATGCTCGCAAGCGAGCCTCATCAAATCTTGGAGGTCGTGGAGGTGGAGGTGGAGGGGGTGGATGTAGAGGTGGAGGTGGAGGGGGCCGAGGAGGTGGATTAAGCATATAATCAATATTGAATTGATCCATGATATATAAGTGAACCTGCATTAAATTATACAAAATTAACAAACAAGTACAAAATTACAAGAAATAGTTAAATTTTAAAGGTACTTGAATTTGTTTAAATAGGATACACACATATACATCATTCAACTTGATCATGCACATACAAAATTTCAAAATTTAAGATAAATGTTTAAAATAAAAAATAGGATGTACAATGCATAGATACATCATTCAACTTGACCATGTGTACATAGAAATTTCAAAATTTAAGATCTAACTATGTAATTTTAATACATGTGCATGCTAAAAAATAAACTTAAAACATACACAAAAGGTCATTTATGTCTAAGGCATGTAAATGAAAAAACAAATAATTTTTAATGTGATGTGAAATCTTAGTAAAAATTACATTAAATTAGGAGAAATTATGATGGCTTAAGGGGTCGTAATAGGATGGCTTAAGGAGATCTATGAATGAAGGTTCTAGGAAAAAATGATGGCTTAAGGGGATAAAATTTGGTGAAGTTTCCCAAGGCAACCAAATTTCATTAAGTTAAATATATATTATTTTTAAAATGTACATTTAAAGGATGTAACTAATAATATATGATGGCTTTTAAGGGGTCCTAAGTGTAGTTTTAAG
>CM021100.1:338484576-338592019 GCA_007115665.2 Sequoiadendron giganteum | reverse complement strand
CTCCATCTGAACACAATCATGTCATCAATCACATAATGACAATGGGTAGATCTATTCGGCTAGTATTTTATAGGTTCATCGGGACCCTATATTTGAAGATTATGGGCTCATCCTCACGAATGTCTACTGAAACAATAGGTGGCCTCAAAATGGAAATATGCGCGTTGCCCAAATGTGAAGCAGTGTAACACCTTCTTCAATGCTCCTACCCTCATAGGAAATGGATTGATTATTATTCCTTCTACTGAGGCAATAGTGGGACATCAAAAAATTAGGAATTTTTTTTTTTAATCTAAGTAGCAGTTTTTAATTTGAAAAGTGTTAGTCTTTGAACCAACATAATAGGTATCTCACTTCAAAGAGGGAAAAAATTAGACACTTAAAAATGTCATGAATGATATCATGCACTTGAATTTGATATACTAACACTGTTTCAATGTAAAACCCATCCTCTTTTTTCTTAATTGATTAAATTAGAATAGCTATTTAATTAATCTCATCATCTTCATCTATTAATCTAATTAAGCTAATTAGGTTAATTCACCCCCTCTTACACTAAACTTTTGTCTTGTTAAATTGAATAAATAAAATTATTTAATTCAATTCCCAAGTTCTCTTATTTAATTAAATGACCCTAATCTATTTAATTAAATATCATTTCACATCCCCCTTTTCATTAAATCATTTATTTAATGAATATCATATAATTCCCCTAATCTACATAAGTGAGAATTTGTTTTAATTATCAGATTATTAATTAAATCTAATCCTCCCACTTGCAAGGGAATATTGCTTGAGAATATTCTTCCTTTTCACATTCTTCATAACCTGGTCGGTGGCAAAGTTGGGACTAACCAAGGCTCCGCCACCACCCAATATTCTAATAGAATATTCCTTCCCCTTTTCACAATAAAATTTGGTTTTAATTAACTAAATGCTAATTTTCCTCCTCCATGAGAATATTCTCCCTTTGCGCTCATTCAATCCTTTTTTGAAACAAAATTTTAACAAAATTCTTGAGAATGTTTTGAAAGTGTGTTCATTTGGATGAATGCAATCCCTTGATTAATTATCATCTTGCATCCTCAACCTTTTATGGGAATCCATAATCCATGGCTCCATCTTCCTTCCATCATGACCAGTGATTGATTCTTTCAATCTTGACCATAAGTTTCGTTTGGCCTATTCTTTAGATAGACCTTACATCTATTGAATACAAACCCATCTTTTAACAGTAAGCTTATACTATTAAAAGAACTCTCATTTGTATCCATATTTAGCATATCATTAGCATTTTTAGTTTAGATCTTGATCATCTTAGCTTAGAGAATCCATTAATGGTTGTGATGGTAACTTAGTTGCATCCATTTAATATATTTTTGAACTAGGGTTTTAATCTTTCAAATATTGCATACATATAGAATTATTTTTCATACACTCACATCGATAATATTAGATTTTATCATTGTAATCTAGCTTTAATCACGCATTCATTCATCTTTTTCATCATTTTCCATCAATTTTAGTCAATAAATTTGATTGGAAATGATTATTATCCAAGGGATTGGGAAAGGGTCACCATTCCACATCAATGAAACTCCACGCCTGAATAGGATAATTTTCAAATGGCTTAGAGTAGATGTTTATCAAGTTTTCATGTTTTAGAATGTTAGTTTTAATGGCCTCTTTTCTTCGTTTACATTGAATGATCTTATTGGGACTAAAGCATAGTGGATTAAATATTCTTTGAATCCATATGGATTAAGTTTAGTTAACATATACTACGTTATTGGTCACACTATGTACCCATAGAGCCTAACACACAAGAAACAACAAGAGGGCTTGGCTATTCTCCGTCAAAAATAACAACATTAAGATACCTTCACTTAATCAATATAATCAGTTGATGATCCTTGGAATGTGGTATTTATAGTATCACACAATACTCACTACAACACATGGGGGTATAAAATAGGCTTTATGTAATCATAATTCATCATCTAATGATTCATTTTTTTCACATGCATGTTTATGTATGTTTTCTTACTACATATCATACATGCAAGTGTTCCCTTGTACTTATGTTGGTGTAGTGTTGTAAAATGGCACCTCATGGTAATTTCACATGTGTACATTTGAGCCCCTATATTTATGGCACATAGCCATATTTATGACAAGAAACTTATAAGTCAAAATTTCATGATTTCAACTCCATAAGGGGAAATGATAAAGCATTGACATTCTGCCACCTCATTTCTTATAAAGTTATGAGGTGTGTGCCTCCAAGATGTGTGGAAATCCATGCAACATGCAAAATGTCCTATCATTTATGAGTTTAAATGATTAATCTTGGGAACCTTTGCATGTGACATATAAAATCCAAGAGGGAGCCACAAATTGTTGGTAACACTCTCTTGATACCTTGTCTAATTGTTGGCATATTTATTATGTTTATTTATTTTGTGATATTGTTTCTCCTTCATAGAAGGGTTTTCTTTTATCACTCATATCCCTATTTCATAATACAAGTTCTCCTCCATTGTGGGGTTTTATTTGATCACTCATTAATTCTAATATAATTTATGTCCTTTCTATTCTCTATTTATCTAGCTATCTATGGAGGTGGAAACACCAAACAAAGGGTTTGATTGAGAAAAACCCAAAAATAGCCCTAATAATTTTCCTCATTTGCCTTGTGTGTAGGTTTTTTGTGTGATTCTTCATGAGAGATTTCAAAATGTAGGAACTTCCATTATTTATCATCTTACCTTTCTTGTCTTTTCCTTTTATTCTCGATTTATGTTAAATTAGTAGAATAACCAAACCTTAGATTTTGAGTAGATAGTAGAATTTCTGAGTTATGTGCATTGGTTTAACTCTTTTTCCATATGATATGTTGGTGCTTACATAAGATGGAAATAATCCACACTATCATCCTATTCCCATGGTGATGTACTTTAGCCAAGAGGTTATCCTCTTTCCCCAAAAATCTCTACAATGAACTCTTTCAGTTCTTGAAGTTTTTTATTTATGAACATTTTTTCAATCTCTTTCATCTTGAACCTTTTTGTCTATGTCACTGAGGTGACTGAGGTAAATTCACTCCCTTTATACCCTCTTTCTCTTGGGACTTGGGAGTAACGAATCCCCTCCACATTTTTTGTGAAACTGATGTGATAAAGGAAATCATGTTGCATCTATTTCTATAATATTTTAATACTTTTGATATAAAAAATTGTAGGGAATATTTTTATCTTCTATAGAATTCCCTAGATGATTTATTAGAGGCATCTTTTCCTATCCGTAGATCTCTCAAAAAAGCTTCTTCATCACAACTATTTAATTTACCTTCACAAGTAGAAGAGTCTATAAATGTACTGACAGTCTCCATGGCTCGTTAAATGCCTAATTGACTAGTAATTTACATGAATATGGCTAGCCATTCTCCTAATATGATTCATTCTATGCATGAGGTTCTAGTCTTTGATGACTCATCAGACCTTTACACAAGATTCTTGAAACCTACAACCTCTTCTTAGAATATCATTGGAAATATGTACAATAGTAGAAGGAATTAGAAAAATTTAAATCAACCTACTTGTGTTCCTACTTCTTTACAATCTTCTCAACCAATCCTTCCTCCATTACCTAAACCTACAACTAAAGAACCTAGTGATTATGATCTTGTGGAGAAACCTTGTGTTACTCATTCAAGGATGTCACTATCACATTTTCTTTAATCTGCTCTAGTTTATCAAGGTATACTCTAGGAAGCTTTGAAAAAGATGGTCCACTTGCCTTCTTTCAGTAGGTTGATAAATTTTAATATGTTGATGGCTCATATTCACGTGGATTTTCCAAATATTTGATTCTATCCGCAATAAATCCTAGCTCCGGAGATACAAAAGCAAGTGGATCCTCTAATGATTAAAGTCAACATAAATAAAATTGGTATAAGTTGTCCTTTGGTTGACACCGGTTATTCTCTCATCATATGTAAAATTGATCTATTACCTAAGATTATGATTGATTCATCCTCTTTAGCTACTTCTTCTTTGTACATTCATGGATTTGATAATGTTGGTTACGAATCCTTAGGCACAAACCATCAAAAAATAGGTTCTTTAAAGTGAATGATCAAGATAATGAACCTCTAACTTTCTAGTGTTTCATTCAATTATGAGGGCTATAATTTGTAAATAACATTTTAAAATAGAACCTAACCAATACAATAGTAAAATTCTAGGTTTTAAGATTCTAGAATGATGTGTACCTATTACATAAAGTTCTTTTTTGGGCCTCACTAAAGACTCATTCCCCAATGCGAGAATGAGTCCTTGCTAGGGTTTTGGAAAATCAGTTTATGGGTTTTGTTCTGCAATGTCTACACTCCCAGATCCCAAATGTTCAACTCTCAAAATTAAAAAATAAATTTCATAGAATAATTTACATGATCTTGCAAGAAATATGACAAGTTTGACAACTTTACAACTTTGACAACTTTCCAACTTTGACAACTTTTGTTTTCCAATTGATCTTCAACCTAAAACCTGCAATCAAACATCAAAGGAGAAGAAAAGTGTTGATTTGCTAGGGAATAGGTGTTTACCTTGGTCAGACCCCATTTTTTTAGTTAAACCTTGAATTGAAACAATGCATAAAAGGAATGATTATTGAATAAAGTAATGCCACAACTCACCAATCCTCAATTGAACCTTGGAGTACAAATCGACAACCTTGCATGAAGTCGCCTCAATGAATGTACATCTTGATCAAAAAACTTGATATGAAATAATTTTTGAATAGGATATCCAATGCTACTTCAACATATTAGCTCAAAAAAATGCATGATGCACTATGCCTTGGACATGATTGTAATTTCGTAAAATTGCACCCCTTGCAATTTCACATACTTTCTTTTATCTACTTTAGTGTCCACTCACTTAGAACTTGTGTAGGATAATTTTAGCCCTTACGTCAACATTTTTCCCTTTCAAGATGCTCAAAGACCCCTTTTTCACAGCCACCTTCATGTATCAGCTTCACGTCGAACCTTGTGCTTTTCTCGTTCATATCATTTTGTAGCGTGATCTATTTGAATGCTAGTGTATCGTGTGGACATCTACACGTTGCGCTAACATCCTATGACATTTCAACTTTGAAATGACCACTTTTGAGCATGTTTTCCACTTTTCAGCTATCTTTTTTAGTGGTGATGACCTAGTTCACCTTGTAACTACTTGGGGAGCTTCTTTTTCCCTCGTATTCTCTTCTTAAAGGCTATTTTTTTACTTCATTCCACTCATTGGACCTCTCTATATTTGGTGTTGGCCTCTTTCTCTTTCCTATGTTTTGGTATCTTGATTGCATAGCTCCATATAGCTTTCTATGACAACACACTCAAGCTGTTACAATACTCTTTGCAACTCATTTGGCTATGACAGATATTGCTCTCTCTCCCTTTTGTTCCCTTAAACCTTGTAGCTGATATATCCCTTAACTTGTATTTGTGAGCATCCTGTGATTTCACACATCCCCTATCTATTTAATCTCCATTTCATTATATGGGTTCTCCTCCTCGAGTGGGGATTTATTTAATCACTCCTTTATCCATTTATCTGTATCTATTTGGTTGCCAATGGAGACCTTGGGAACATCAAAATGGGGGTTTGACTAAGGAAAACCCCTATATAACCCCAACATTTTCTCTAGATCTTACACATGTAGGTATTAAAGATATTCATGTGTTGGAGGCTTCATTACTTGGTTTCCTATGAGTAGTTTATATCTTTCCTTCTCTTTCTTTATCATTTATACTTTTAGTTTTATCATATTCTGTTAATCTCCCACATTTTGAAAGTTCTTAGTAATTAGATTGCTACTATTCACCTTTCCATTTTATGGGATATTATCACATTATATTCCATATGAGACGCCAACATGCTACACTATTGTCCTTATTCCGTGTTCTCATCCTTTGGCCGAGAGCTCATCAGTTTTTCTAGAAAACATCTGTGATTTACACTTTTTGATTCTAGAACTTTTTATTTGTTCCTTGAGGTACCTTAGGGAAATTCACCCCTTGGGATTCTCTTAAGAATAAAGAGACTCATGAGTAGAGAATCCCCCTTCTCTATATTTTTCTCAATCGTACATGAATCACAATGTTTTTCAAAAAAACTAAAAATTTATTTCTACCAACTTGGTCGGTCATAACTTTTGACTCGATCCTTGAAATTCAAAACCGTTTACACTGTTGGGAAGGTCTCGAAGAGGACTAATTCAATCCCTAAAATATTGTGCCTTCGATAGCCGAATTTTAGGAACTGACATAAGTTTCAACCTCAAATTTTTCTTTGAAGACCTCCAAAAATGAAAACTACTAGAAGCTAGAAAATACTAATTTTTTTTGAAAATTTTGATTTTTGGTTTTTCTTAGTTCTATCATCCCTAGTTTGCTCTAGATCATCTGAGTATTTTATTCATTGTTTATTATATTTAGCTTACTATTTTCAAAATGAATTTAATATTTTCTCTTATGAGTTTAGTATCTAATTATGTTCAAAATGTTAATGATGTTCCATTTCATGCATGTGATAGTGACTTGGATTTGCCCATGTCACTTTGTATCTTTGATCCTTCTCATGAGATTTCTCTTTCTTCGAAGGATATCTTGTTGCCAAAATATGAAATAATTGATAAATTTCTTAATATAACTCTACCTTCTCTTCATTTTAATGGTCTCTTTTCTAGAGACGATGCATTAGCGAATGATGAACCTCCTTCCATATTTGATCCTCCCTAGATCGATGTTGAGAATATTTCTTCAAATAATTATTACTCTATTTTTGATAAGTCTATAAATATAATCTATGTTTTGGATTCCCCTCAAAGGCCTAAGAGACCTACTATTTATCTAACCCTAGCTATTTCTTCTCCTAAAAGGGTTTTTTCTATTAATGGCATTCCAGTGGATCTTGGATCCTGTATAGATTGAACAGTTGTATTAGGCATTAACAGGTCAATATTTTAGTGCAATGAAAAACATCTTTGCAACACATTTGATAGTGATTCTCTTGATGTTTCAAAGGATCCCTCTTATAAAGCGGTAACCCATACTTATGTTAGAGTAAAGTAATTAATTAACTTTACTCTCCTCTTAAGATTTCGCCTTGCACACATATTAGTCATTTAATAATTAATATTAATTATTAAATGCACTCACCTTTAGGGTTAGGTTTTCCTTTTAGGTTTTGATCTCCTTTTATAAGGATCGATCTCTTGTATCTTTCATATGATCTATTCATTTTTCTAGAATACATCTTGCACATTGTGAGAGCCAAACCCTTGTTTTGATCTCTCTATTTCTCTGTGACAAGTCTTTTGCATGCAGGTATTAATCGAGTTCTGTGGATTTGCATTTCTCAAATCCTACATGGTATCAGAGCGTACCTACAATTTCAGAAAATTTCAACCCAAATGGACCTCACCATCGCATTCAGAGCACCCAAAAACCCCTAAATCGACTATCAAATCGTCGAAATCAGACATAGTGACTCCGGGAGGCAATGTTTTTTCATTTCTGGGTTGTACGGCCTGGTACGGCACGCAATCCAAGAAAAAAATTAAAAATCACAGAGTTATGGGTGCCGCTGTCAGTTAACCGCTAGTGGTTAATACTAGCGGTTAATGCTAGCGGTTAGCCTAACCACCGGGCTTAACCCTCAAACTCTTTTGGAGAAGTTTTGGTATTTTGGTCATAACTTTTGCATACGAACTCGGTTTTTCAAAAACAAAATATCGTCGGAAAGCTAGTTTTGACGCCCTTCCAGTGGTACTAGTTATTTCTTCTGATCTTTCCATTTTTTAGTCGTTTTTGCCAGTTAAAGTCAGAACTTGATTTTTTCACTCCCGGGGGCGTATCTTTTGCGTCCTTGCTCCGTTTTGCGCAAACGAATAGGCCTTGGAAAGGTATTAAATATTTATTTCCAGATCTACAGTTTATTTGATCAGATAATTTACTAGGTATGTTTAATTCAGCCTTGTGTGTTTTTACACTTTGCATAATTACTTGGACATTCTGGCACCTACATGGGATCTGTTTATGTGGGATGGATTATGTTGATTTGATTTATTATGGTTGAGAGTTTCAATTTATGATACTTTCATTTGAGTGAGTATAATGTGTTTTTCTACTCACCCTTCAGTTGTATTTCTGGATAAGGATAATTATGAGTCATGGGCAAAGGGCATACTTACACATTGTAAGTGGCTCAATATTTTGCCTTATTTATAGGATCTTATACCTGCACCAGACGCATCAAGGGGTTTATCAGCATGGGTTATTATTCGAGATCATATTGTAGGGGTTATTGGTTGCAGTGTTGATTTTGACACTTTGTGTGCTTTATCTGACATTCACTGTCCTCACAAACTTTGGCAACATCTTTGGGAGATTTTTGGAGACCCTAATATCTCTCCATTCCCAAAGAATCCCACTATAGATTATCTCATCCCTCTTGCAGATGTAGATTTCATACCCTATGATAATTGTACTCTAGAGGAGCTTGAGTATCTTACAGGTCTTGCATGTGCCGATGGTTCAGAGACTTGTATTCATGTTCCAACTCTTCAGACTGAGACTTCATCAACATCTCCTATTGTTCCTGACTCAGTGCAACAGGGCATCATTCACCTTCTAGACATAGCTACTTCGGACTCTTATCTTGCAGACATATCCTTCTTGTTTGTTGAGTCCTATATTGCAGATTTGGAGGATCATTTTGAGGATATTCATCTCCTCTACCTTGACAGTCAGGTTATTACTGTATGCCCACCATTATCAATGCATTCAGAGGTTGTATTTCAGGATTCTCACATCAGTTTGGATTTGACATCATTTGTTTCAATTCAGACAGAGAGTTTCTTCAGCATCCTAACATGGCACACATCTTGAGACACATTGGTTCATCACTCTTCACAGGGTTTCTTCGATATCATCCTTTGGATCCGTTTCTTCCCAAGGGGAGGAATATCATCAACCGCTTCAGGATCTCTTTTTGGATTCTACATCATGCATCTACCATTGTGACAGGAGTTTCTTCATTGTGGGGGGGCCTTCTTCTCTTTTTCTATCTCTCCTATGGAGACCATTCTATATGTACTTATATGATAGAAGTTGTCTATGGGGGGTATCGTGTAATCGACCTCCTATCCTTCTTTCATTAGTACATCACATTCCTTTCTTTGCATTCTATTTTGGGGAGGAGTTTTGTTCCCACTAGGCTTTCTCCTTTACCTCGTTTCATTTCATTTGCATTGCTTTCTAAATGGGTACCTAATCAGGCCTAGTTCTCGGGACCCATGTTTATTTTCATGCATTGTAGTTACCTTTTCTTTCTTGCACATGTTTGTAGCTGCACTCTTGCTCATCTTAAGGGGGGGTGTTAGAGTAGAGTAATTAATTAACTTTACTCTCCTCTTAAGATTTTGCCTTGCACACATATTAGTCATTTAATAATTAATATTAATTATTAAATGCACTCACCTTTAGGGTTAGGTTTTCCTTTTAAGTTTTGATCTCCTTTTATAAGGATCGATCTCTTGTATCTTTCATATGCTCTATTCATTTTTTTAGAATACATCTTGCACATTGTGAGAGCCAAACCCTTGTTTTGATATCTCTATTTCTCTGTGACAAGTCTTTTGCATGCAGGTATTGATCGGGTTCTATGGATTTGCATTTCTCAAATCATACATGGTATCAGAGCGTACCTGCAATTTTGGAGCAATTTCAACCCAAATGGACCTCACCATCGTATTTAGCGCACCCAAAAACCCCTAAATTGACTATCAAATCGTCGAAATCGGACATAGTGACTCTAGGAGGCAAATTTTTTTCATTTATGGGTCGTACGGCCTGGTACGGCACGCAATCTGAGAAAAAAAAAAAAATCACAGAGTTATGGGTGCCGCCGTCAGTTAACCGCTAGTGGTTAATGCTAGCGGTTAGTCTAACCACCAGGCTTAACCCTCAAACTTTTTTGGAGCAGTTTTGGTATTTTGGCCATAACTTTTGCATACGAACTCGATTTTTCGAAAACAAAATATTGTCAGAAAGCTGGTTTCGACGCCCTTCCAGTGGTACTAGTTATTTCTTTTTTTTTTTTCCGCTTTGCAGTTGTTGTTTCCAGTTAAAGTCAGAACTTGAGTTTTTCACTCCCGGGGGTGTATCTTTTGCGTCCGTGCTCCGTTTTGCGCAAACGAAAAGACGTTGGAAAGGTATTAAATATTTATTTCCAGATCTACAGTTTATTTGATCAAATAATTTACCAGGTATATTTATTTCAGCCTTGTGTGTTTTTACACTTTGCATAATTACTTGGACATTCTGGAAGCTACATGGGATCTGTTTGTGTGGGATGGATTATGTTGATATGATTTATTATGGTTAAGAGTTTCAATTTATGATATTTTAATTTGAGTGAGTATAATGGGTTTTTCTACTCACCCTTCAGTTGTATTTCTGGATAAGGATAATTATGAGTCATGGGAAAAGGGCATACTTACACATTGTAAGTGGCTCAATATTTTGCCTTATTTATATGATCTCATACCTGCACTAGATGCATCAAGGGGTTTATCAGCATGGGTTATTATTCGAGATCATATTGTAGGGGTTATTGGTTGTAGTGTTGATTTTGACACTTTGTGTGCTTTATCCGACATTCGTTGTCCTCACACACTTTGGTAACATCTTTGGGAGATTTTTGCAGACCCTAATATCTCTCCATTCCCAAAGAATCCCTCTACAGATTGTCTCATCCCTCTTGCAAATGTAGATTTCATACCCTATGATAATTGTACTCCAGAGGAGCTTGAGTATCTTATAGGTCTTGCATGTGCCGATGGTTTAGAGACTTGTATTCATGTTCCCACTCTTCAGACTGAGACTTCATCAACATCTCTTATTGTTCCTAATTCAGTGCAACAGGGCATCATTCACCTTCTAGACATAGCTACTTTGGACTCTTATCTTGTAGACATATCCTTCTTGTTTTTTGAGTCCTATATTTTAGATTTGGAGGATCATTTTGAGGATATTCATCTCCTCTAACTTGATAGTCAAGTTATTACTGTATGCCCACCATTATCAGTGCATTCAGAGGTTGCATTTTAGGATTCTCCACATCAGCTAGGATTTGACATCATTTGTTTCAATTCAGACAAAGAGTTTCTTCAGCATCCTATCATGGCACACATCTTGAGACACATTGGTTCATCACTCTTCACAGGGTTTCTTCGATATCGTCCTTTGGATCCGTTTCTTTCCAAGGGGAGGAATATCATCTACCGCTTCAGGATCTCTTTTTGGATTCTACATCAGGCATCTACCATTGTGACATGAGTTTCTTCATTTTGGGGGGGCCTTCTTCTCATTTTCTATCTCTCCTATGGAAACCATTGTATATGTACTTATATGATAGAAGTTGTCTATGGGGTTTATCATGTAATCCACCTCCTATCCTTCTTTCATTAGTACATCAAATTCCTTTCTTTGCATTCTATTTTGGGGAGGAGTTTTGTTCCCACTAGGTTTTCTCCTTTACCCCGTTTCATTTCGTTTGCATTTCTTTTCTAAATGGGTACCAGATCAGGCCTAGTTGTCGGGACCCATGTTTATTTTCATGCATTGTAGTTACCTTTGCTTTCTTGCACATGTTTCTAGCTGCACTCTTGCTCATCTTAAGGGGGGGTGTTAGAGTAAAGTAATTAATTAACTTTACTCTCCTCTTAAGATTTCGCCTTGCACACATATTAGTCATTTAATAATTAATATTAATTATTAAATGCACTCACCTTTAGGGCTAAGTTTTCCTTTTAGGTTTTGATCTCCTTTTATAAGGATTGATCTCTTGTATCTTTCATATGCTCTATTCATTTTTCTGGAATACATCTTGCACATTGTGCGAGCCAAACCCTTGTTTTGATCTCTCTATTTCTCTGTGACAAGTCTTTTGCATGCAGGTATTGATCAGGTTCTGTGGATTTGCATTTCTCAAATCCTACATGGTATCAGAGTGTACCTGCAATTTTGGAGCAATTTCAACCCAAATGGACCTCACCATCGCATTCAGAGCACCCAAAAACCCCTAAATTGACTATCAAATCGTAGAAATCGGACATAGTGACTCCGGGAGGCAAATTTTTTTCATTTCTGGGTCGTACGGCCTGGTACGGCACACAATCTGAGAAAAAAAAATAAAAATCACAGAGTTATGGGTGCCGCCATCAGTTAACCGCTAGTGGTTAATGCTAGTGGTTAATGCTAGCAGTTAGCCTAACCACCATGCTTAACCCTCGAACTTTTTTGGAGCAGTTTTGGTATTTTGGCCATAACTTTTGCATACAAACTCGGGTTTTCGAAAACAAAATATCGTCGGAAAGCTGGTTTCGACGCCCTTCGAGTGGTACTAGTTATTTCTTCTGATTTTTCCGTTTTGCAATCATTTTTTCCAATTAAAGTCAGAACTTGAGTTTTTCACTCCCGGGGGCGTATCTTTTGCGTCCGTGCTCCGTTTTGCGCAAACGAATAGGCATTGGAAAGGCATTAAATATTTATTTCCAGATCTATAGTTTATTTGATTAGATAATTTACCAGGTATATTTAATTCAGCCTTTTGTGTTTTTACACTTTGCATAATTACTTGGACATTCTGGCACCTACATGGGATCTGTTTATGTGGGATGGACTATGTTGATTTGATTTATTATGGTTGAGAGTTTCAATTTATGATATTTTCATTTGAGTGAGTATAATGGGTTTTTCTACTCACCCTTCAGTTGTATTTCTGGATAAGGATAATTATGAGTCATGGGCAAAGGGCATACTTACACATTGTAAGTGGCTCAATATTTTGCCTTATTTATATGATCTTATACCTGCACTAGACGCATCAAGGGGTTTATCAGCATGGGTTATTATTCGAGATCATATTGTAGGGGTTATTGGTTGCAGTGTTGATTTTGACACTTTGTGTGCTTTATCCGACATTCACTGTCCTCACACACTTTGGCAACATCTTTGGGAGATTTTTGGAGACCCTAATATCTCTCCATTCCCAAAGAATCCCACTATAGATTATCTCATCCCTCTTGCAGATGTAGATTTCATACCCTATGATAATTGTACTCTAGAGGAGTTTGAGTATCTTATAGGTCTTGCATGTGCTGATGGTTCAGAGACTTGTATTCATGTTCCAACTCTTCAAACTGAGACTTCATCAACATCTCCTATTGTTCCTGACTCAGTGCAACAGGGCATCATTCACCTTCTAGACATAGCTACTTTGGACTCTTATCATGTAGACATATCCTTCTTGTTTGTTGAGTCCTATATTGCAGATTTGGAGGATCATTTTGAGGATATTCATCTCCTCTACCTTGACAGTCAGGTTATTACTATATGCCCACCATTATCAGTGCATTCAAAGGTTGCATTTCAGGATTCTCCACATCAATTTGGATTTGACATCATTTGTTTCAATTCAGACAAAGAATTTCTTCAGCATCCTATCATGGCACACATCTTGAGACACATTGGTTCATCACTCTTCACAGGGTTTCTTCGATATCGTCCTTTGGATTTGTTTCTTCCCAAGGGGAGGAATATCATCTACTGCTTCAGGATCTCTTTTTGGATTCTACATCAGGCATCTACCATTGTGATAGGAGTTTCTTCATTGTGGGGGGCCCTTCTTCTCTTTTTCTATCTCTCCTATGGAGACCATTGTATATGTACTTATATGATAGAAGTTGTCTATGGGGGGTATCGTGTAATCCACCTCCTATCCTTCTTTCATTAGTACATCACATTCCTTTCTTTGCATTCTATTTTGGGGAGGAGTTTTGTTCCCACTGGGTTTTCTCCTTTACCCCGTTTCATTTAGTTTGCATTGCTTTTGTAAATGGGTACCTAATTAGGCCTAGTTGCCGGGACCCATGTTTATTTTCATGCATTGTAGTTACCTTTGCTTTCTTGCACATGTTTCTAGCTGCACTCTTGCTCATCTTAAGGGGGGGTGTTAGAGTAAAGTAATTAATTAACTTTACTCTCCTCTTAAGATTTCGCCTTGCACACATATTAGTCATTTAATAATTAATATTAATTATTAAATGCACTCACCTTTAGGGTTAGGTTTTCCTTTTAGGTTTTGATCTCCTTTTATAAGGATCGATCTCTTGTATCTTTCATATGCTCTATTCATTTTTCTGGAATACATCTTGCACATTGTGATAGCCAAACCCTTGTTTTGATCTCTCTATTTCTCTATGACAAGTCTTTTGCATGCAGGTATTGATCGAGTTCTGTGGATTTGTATTTCTCAAATCCTACAACTTATAGTACTATAAAAAAGAAAAAAAAATTTAATCAACGTACTTCTTTAACACCTTCTCAAACAACTCTTCCATCAACACCTAAACCTATAACTAAAGCACCTGGTGATTACTATCTTATTGATAAACTTTGTGTTACTTTGGCTAACATCTCACGATGGGAATTTCTTCATTCTAGTTTGGTTTACAAAGGTATGCTTTAGGAAGCATTGCAAAAGATCCTCCTACCTTCTTTTTCTAGGCCAATGGATGTTAATGTGTTGATGGCTCATATTCATATGGATTCAATAAATATCATGTTCTATCTACAAGAACTCCCACCTCCAAAAGTGAAAAATTAGGTGGATCCTTTGATGAGTATATTTAACATTAATAATATCAGCATTAGACATACTCTCATTAACACTATTTTAATTCTCAATGTATGTAGCATTGATCTATTTCCTAGGATTAATATTAATTCATCTTCTCTTAATGCTTCTTCTATCAACATTCATGGGTTTGACAATATCGGTTGACAAGACCTAGGCATAATAGTATTCCATTTGAGGTTGGGATCCATTACCATACCCACCCTTGTGTATGTTACATCATAAAATTTACCATATAATATTCTCCTGGGTAAACTGTGGATTCATGTTATGGGCTCAGTCCCATCCACCTTGAACAAATCTATTAAGTTTATTTGCAATAATCAAGTAGTCACAATCAGGGATGATACTGATACTGATGTTGGTCAAGTTTCAGTTGTGCCTACTCTTATTCCTTTGGTTTTCTAATGTGTCAATGTTTTCTCTAGTAGTACCTACTATAAAGGATACTCTTGAGATAAATGTCCCTGAAGAAGACCCTTCTAAAGAAAGAAATCTTAAGTTCACTCCTTCTACCTCTTCTGAAGAGAATGCATGTCTTGGTGATGATTAGGGTTCTTTAGAATTTACAAAATCCATTATTGGAGAACATAGAGTTGACACAATCCACTTAGACCTTCTGATAACATCAATAAAACCTGCTATCAAACATGGTTATTCTTCAATATTATGGGATAATGTGAACCTAAATTAATTTTTTGTTAGTTTTGATCCTCCTTTTGAGGAATATGATCACACTTCTATTAAAGAGGCTAATGTTGGTAGTCTTTTCAATTGTGCATACAAGATCAAATATCTCCATCTTATTGATCTTGACTATATGCTCCTTCTCTCTTCAATATTGGTTGCTTCCCAGAATTTTGGGTACATTGTTCTCTTCAAGTGATCAATACTTACATTCTTCTCTTCATTTTAGAATTCTTTTGTGTTATTGTTTTTAATTTGGGGATGACAGATAGTATTGAGACATCCTTTTGCATTGAGGTCTCTTTCACTTTGCTGACTCAAATCATTTATTTTGTTGTGTGTATGTATGCATACTTTTATATTTGAACTAACTGCATGATGCAATAGATTTTTTATGTTCTAACCTTTTTGTCATGTGCAGGTCCTTCTTGTCTAATGTGTTTTTTTTGTAGGTCTTCAGCCTGGGGGCATGCTTCCTTAGTTTGAAGGGTTATCTATTTCCTCTATATAATCCTTTTGGTATCATGATGTTATTTATGTTTAGTAGATTTCCTTTAGCGTGCATATTAGTGTAGATTCATATGCTCGCTAAAGTGGGGGGAAAATGTAATGTTGTAAATTTGCACCCTTTCTAATTTCACATACATTCTTGTATTCACTTTCGTGTCCACTCCCTTAGAACTTGTGTAGGCTCATTTTAACCCTTCCTTCAACCTCTTTCCCTCTTAAGAAGCTCAAAGACCCCTTTTTTGTAGCCACCTTCATGTGTCAACTTCATGTCCAACCTTATTATTTTCTCATTCGAATCATTTTGTAGTGTGATGTGTTTGGACACTAGCACACTGTGTGGATGTGTGTGCAACATGTTAACATACTAAAAGTTTCAATGTGCAAATGAATGCTTCTAATCATTTTTTCCATTTTCTAGCTAGCTTTGTCTATGGTAATGGCCTAGGTCACCTTGTAACCACTTAGGAAACTTCTTTTCCCTCCTATTCTCTTCTTAAAGGCTATCTTTTCACTTCATTTCACTCTTTGGACCTCTCTAGCTTTGGCTTTGGACTCTTCCTCTTTTATTTGTCCTGATATTTTTTTCACACATCTCCATATAGCTTGCTATAATAGCACACTCAAGTTCTTATAATAATATTTGCAACTCATTTGGTTCTTGTAGCTATTTCTCTCTCTCTCTTTGGCTTACTTAAGCCTTGCAGCTAATATCTCCCTTATCTTATGCTTTTGAGAATCTTGGAATTTTACACATCCCCTATCTATTTCATCTCCATTTTTTGATACAATTTATCCTCCTAAAGTGTGAATTTCTTTTATGACTCCTTTGTACATTTCTCTCTATCTATTCAGTTGTTCGTGGAGGTGAGAACACCAAAAAGGGGGTTTGACTGAGGCAAAACTATATACAACAATCCCAACATTTTCTCCAAATATTACACATGAGTGTATTGAACATATTCACATGTTGAAGGCTTAATTACTTGGGTTTTTATGAGTAGTTTCTATCTTTCTTTCTCATTATTTATCATTTCTAATTTATTTCAATTTTATCATATTTTGTTATTTTCTCACATTCTAAAAGTTCTTACAAATTAGATTTCTAGTAGTCACCTTATTTTTTTCTAGGATATTCTCTCTTTCTAGTTCATTTGAGATTCCAGTGAACCTCTAGGACACTAGTACGTCACGTTGTCATCCTTATTATGGACTATCATCCATTGGTTGAGAGCTCATCAATTTTTCTAGAAAAGCTCTTTGATTTACTCCTTTTTATTCTAGAACTTTTTGTTTGTTCCCTAAGGTAGTTTAGGGGAGTTCATCCCTTGGTATTATCTTGAGAATAAAGAGACTCATGGGTATGTGCAAGATCATCATGAAAAAAATAGGCCCTAAAGTGGCAATAAAATTTAGAAAATTAGAGTTAGGCAACTTGACGTAAAAATGTGAATAAGTTATGTTTATTATTTCAAAATTATGTAACAATAGAATCTGTAGAAAATTGAATGTAGTTTCTAAACTACTAGGTTTATTTTTAAAAAATAAAAATCTATCTAGTAAAAATTTAAAATTTCAATGTAGTAGTACTTAAATTTCAGGGAAAAAATAAGAAGTAGGTGTATGTCTTACCACTCTAACCACAATAAAATGATAATATTTTTTATAAGATTTTAGATATAATTAGGGGACTCATGTTGCAATGTGATGGATATATTTTGGTAATCTTTTTCCAAGTAAATAATTAATTATGATTTTTTATTACAAATTTTTAAAAATATAAAAAATTATATACCTAACCACCTTAACTTGGTCAAAACTTCATAAAATTCATTTTTTAATTTAGGTCCTATAGTATGCAAAGCATAGAATGTGACAAATGTTTCAGATTCAGTAAATATCATACCGTTTGAAAGCTATCGATGTTTTTAAATCAGCTTATCAATCAAGACTTTAGTCATAATTCAAATAGAAAATGAATACTAAGTATTTATACTAGTGGAAAGCTGAAAATCTCCTCTAAAAACCATTTTTGTTTCATCAATTTTGGGTAAAAAAAAGTTTGTCAGCCACATAGGCCATCATATTACTTAGATATTGTCACTTTTTAGCCCATCATGATCCTATGCATACCCTCATGACTAGTGAATGCCCCTTCTCTACAACGATGAATTAGATCTTTGATTAATATAATTAAATTTGATAATCTTCTCTTGAATTCCTTTGAAATTCTCTTGAATGCTTTATAATGTTCTTGTGAAAGTACTCTTGATTGCTTTTGAAGATCTATTTATGAAACAATGTGAAATAACCTTATATTTATACATAACTTAAGATTAAATCCCAAAATGCAAATAACACAAGATGACATCAGATTCGAGACATGAAATTATTAAAATACCACCAAAAATATATCCCAAAGTGGGGTTTCCTAAGTTTAAGGAGGATGCATTTTCCATAGGGTGAATGGGTCCTAGAGATACACAATCATACACTATTAAAGATGACAAAAATAAAGGATTAGTATTCAACCATCACAATGCAATATGGAACACGGTTGTTTGTCCTAGAAAGGGGAAGGATCAAGCCTCAACTATTTTTCCTAAATTTTCACAAGAAAAAATTGTTGTGCACTATACAAATGACACACACGCGCTCACACTACAGTAGTGGAGCCTCAGACTGTGCACTAGGTGAGTATCCCAAATGGGTGGAAAATGATAGAATAATATTAGGCTCCCATACCACATCAAATTTATCCTCCTCAAAATTTTGATATGGCAACATAATTCTAAACACTTATGAGTATTATGTCTATAGGATTTTTTTTGTTCAAGGGGATCTTCGTTCATTCATGTAAGGTCTTCTTCTTAGGGAAAATCATGCCTAACATCTCGAGGAGAGGACAAGTCAAGAGTATCATATTTCCACTTATGGGATGCCTCACTTCACATCATGCCACTAAGGGAAAGTTGTACGCTTAAAAATATTACACTCTTGGAGGACATCAAACCAAATCACACCAACAAGAAAAGGATGCATCACAAGAAAATTAAAATCACACCATGAAATATGCAAAATTTTAAATATATCATTGATGTATTCCCCCCCTTTAAAGTAGTTTCTAGCACCATTTATATGATAAACTAATTTAAAGTAGACAATGTTCCTTCCCAAGACATAAGATCCTACTTAGAAATCCCTCTGCTAAGTCATATGTTCACAAAATAGAGCTACGCCATGAAAAAGGAAGGAGGGGTTGCCTCAAAAAATATAGAAGGGATCTATGGATCTAGGGTTAGTATATGTTTTCTATAATTTTGTCATAGAGTTTAGAACTATCTTCATTCAAAAACTACTCATAGGACTATAATAATGACACGAAGAGAGAGAAAATAAAATAAAAATCCTTTAGGTTAACATGGAAGAGACTTAAATATCTCAATTCCTTGTTTCATCCCCAAAAGGAAAACATAAGATAAGAAAAAAAGATTAAAAATTTTATGAAATATAGAAGAATATAGATACATGCAGAGGAATTCACAAAAAGAGAGAGAGATACACAAATCGAGATAGAAAAGGAGATCACATTGCACACATATAATCACATAAATAAACAAGAAAAATAAAACAAATCAATAGAATATTAAGGCACACGCAAGTTAACCTATAGCAGGTCATTTGCATCCAAATCTCAGTTGGTATATAAGAAAGGCAACCAACTATCCAAAGGGACCATAGAAAGTTCCAAAACTAGGACACAACTCATGAACCCCTTCTCTTGTAATAAGTGCAGGATAAGGATGAGCTAAGATAGGTGATGAAAATGAGCTCCTTGTGATAAAGAGAATGATTTGCAATGAATGTAAAACATGTAATATTGAGTATTCTATGATCCTAGAACTTTTTACATGGAAATGAATGAAAAATATTGTTAATCATTAAGATTAGTAAATAAAGTATCAATTTCATGTATATATAGTGAGATATCTATTAGTTTAGGATGCACCAAAGTTCAAATTTTCTTGGAAGAATCTTTTGTAAGAGTGTTGACATTGAGTGAAGACTTGTTTGTTCCTTTTGAGGGACAATAACCAAGACCATTAGTCATTTATTGTGTGTTAGAACCACATCCTTTTCCACACTACACAAGTTGTTTCATAAGTTCATGACCTATTCCATAAAGCTTTCTCATTTCTTTCGGATTTGGTGGTTCTTCATAATCAACTTCATCAAATTTTGTCATGTATGTTATATTTTCTTCTAAAGTAGTTGAAGTGGAGGCTTTTGAATTTTTTATTGAAATTACCACTTTTCCTTTTCCATTTTCAACCTCTTTTGTTATGATCTTGTATTCTCCCATGAATGCAGTTGTGAAATCAAAGGAAATATAAGCATCTTCCAATAACTTTGTGACTTCTTCAATATTATTTTATTTATCTTTCTTGATATGCAAACAACTTTCAAGTTTAGGGTCAGTCGTGATTGTATATACTTTTTTTTAAAGTTGGATTTTGGAGTTTTTTGTATAGGATATGGGTTGTTCCTATTGTTATATGTATGAGGAATGGTATTGTAGCTTGGTTGTTGTGAAACTTTATCATTAGCAAGTTGCCTCTTAGGTGGTTCTAAGATAAGAAGGGGTTTATTTTAAACTTGTCGTTATTGTGAGGGTGGATAAATGATAAGTCTATCCTTAGGATATAATTTTAATGGATATCTAATGTGCATAACATTAGAAGAGTTATCCGTATTTCCATGATCTCTTAGTGAAGGGGAGACTAATGAAACTTCATCATCTTCATCTAAGGAAGCCTCATTACTATTTTCAATGTTATCATTTTCTTGCACCATGACATATTCCCTAGTAGGAGAGTTTTTAGGAGAGCAACAAAATAGATTTTCATGACATTCAAATGTTGGTTCTAAAATTACTTCATCAGAAATGAGGGAGTTAGCAATGGTTGAATTTTATTGCTTATCAATGATCATAGATCCTCTTGTTCAATATTATTTTCCCTAGGGGAAGAGATATAAATAGGACTCTCATGAATCTCATCAATTATATTTCCTAACACCAAAACACCTTCTTTGCTAGTGTTATAGATATTATGAGAATGCCAAATTTTTATTGTTTCCCATGATTTCATAATTTTTCTCTAAGGTATCATTCTCTTGTTCCATAATATCTATGCTAGTATGAGAGATTTTAGGAGTAAAAAAAAAGAGGTTCATCACATTCCATGGTTAGATATTGTAAATTAACTTCATCACAAAAGAGGAGGCATCAAGAGAAAAATAACTATGATTTCCATGCTTACCAAGGATTGTATCTGTTTGTTCGAATAGACCTTTCCAAATATTAGAGACATTGGCAAAGATAGAAATAATGCTAAAGATTTCAGTCATTGGATCTCTTAACACACACATAGCCTCCTCACAATTGTGTTTTTCATGATCATTCACTATTATATCCTCTTTCACTAAAAATTCTCATAAGTAGGAGAGGTGTTGGGAGATGAATGGAGACTAGGAGAAGCAGTTTTAATGATCTCATCTTATTGTTTCATAATATCTTCCCAAAGGGGGGGGGGGGGAATGAGATGGAAAAATAGGACATTCATGATTCTAAATGATTGTATCTTCTTTCACCAATATACCTTCATCACTAATATCAGAGGTATCGAGAGAAGAGCTTGCATCCTCTTATGTTATGAAATTCTCACAAATCTGATAGATATTAGGAGGGTAGCCAACATGATTCTCAAAGGTTTTATTTTTCTTTCCTAGATTATGCTCACGAGTAGGGAAAATAGAATCATAAAAAGCATGTGATATTCTATGAAAATTAAATTCTTCAAAAGGAAACATGCTAACATGAAAAATTAAGCTATCTAAATTATGCAATGCTTCCAAAATGTCAACAATGGTCCTACAAATCTGAAAATTTCTAATAATAAAAATATTTTTGAAATGCCTCTAAAATGACTACACTAGATGGATGCTTTGACCTAAATACATGAAACAAAAAAAATTGAAACTTTCTAGACTAGCACAATAGGCTACCAACAAGCCTAGGAAGTCTAGAAAATCACTAGAAATGTTAGAAAAAAATTCTTTTGTAGGCCTCCAAGGATTCATTCACCTAGTGGTGAATGGATCCTCATATGCTTTTCAGGAGAATCTAAATCAGAAACTATAGCTTGTAACCTGAGAAAACTTGTTTCCTTAGAAACCCTAACATTGACTCATAGCCCTATGTAAAATGGGTCCTAAATAAGGGTTTTGAAACTTATTTTTAATGATTTACATGTCTCTTTTAGTGGTTTTTAGATTTAGTTTACTACACTAAGTTTTAGGTTCAAATGTATGTAAGTGCAATGCTAAATTTGAGTGTAAGTTATGAAAAAATGATGACCTAAAACACCTAGTTTGATATGAAATTTTTATAATGTGGTGTAAGATTATATGCAAAATGACTCATTTTGTTTCTAGTTTTTAGATTTAAAGAATGCAAAAATAATGCAATCCTAAAACCCTATATGAGATGAAAAATTGAATGTAAACTAAATACACTAAATGAGATCTAATTCGATGGAAATGAATGAAAGATCTAAATTTAGGATGAAAAAGACTCTAATATTAGAAAATTACAATGCTTGAAAGGTTTAGATCAACATAATGAATCATCAAAAAATAGGGTTCACCAAAATGAATTAACAAGATGATGAACCACTATTTTTCAAATGTTTCATTCAATTATGAGGGATATACTGTGTAAATAACATTAAAAAATCAAACCTAGTGAATATAATAGTCAAAAGGTAGGTTTTAAGATGCTAAAATGATCTATACCTATTGCAAAAAGTGTTTTTTGGGCCTCAATAAGGACTCATTCACCTAGTGGTGAATGGGTTCCTACTAGGGTTTTAGAAAATTATCTTGTAGATTTTGTTCTTTAATGTCTGTTGTCCTAGATCCCAGGTGTTCAACTCACGAAAGTTGGAAAAAAAATTTATAGAATACTTTTTATGATCTTGTAAGAAAAATAATAAATTTTACAACTTTGACAACTTTTCCAACTTTTATTCTCCACTTGATCTTCAACCTAAAACCTAAAATTGCACATCAAAGGAGAAGAAAAATACTGATTTGTTAGGGAATAGGGGTTTTCCTTTATCAAACCCTATTTTGGTATTGTTACCCATTTTTACCTTTTGGGTTAAAATGGTGTATTAAATAGGTCAATTAGTCAAATATCTCAAGTTTTACAAAGTCTTATTTTCAAAATATCAAAGTCTTCTTTCAAAAAGATTATTGAAAAGAGAAAATGAGATATTAAATGCATTCCTTATTGCTAAGGTTGAAAAAATATTTTAAAGAAATCTTCTTTAAAATAATATCATAGTTTAAATGATAATATTTAATGTCAAGTTTTCGAAGTCAAAGAGAATTTTATTTTGTATTCAAACATTGGAAAAGTATTCTAATGGGAATCACGTGCAAATGGACAAAAGAATTAAGTTTTATCTTTGTTTTTTTAATTTTGAGAGGGAAATAAAAAAGAGTTTCCATGTTTGACAAAAGGCTTCCTTTATTTTTTGAAAAAAGGAAGGAAGAAAACTTGAGTTGTGAAACAAGTTTGGGCCATATTATATTAAAATAGTCATATCCCAAAACCCACAAATTGGGTTTTCGTGATATTTGAACAAAGATTAGAAAATAACTAAATAAAATTAGCCCTTAAATTTAATGGAAAACTATTATTTGTTTGAGAAAAATCTTCACCAATACGAAGACAATTTTAGATGCAAAATGGAAAAATTTCAATCATCTTCAACTAAGAAAAGCACCAAGTTGGAAAGTTCAGAGGCTTCCTTCAACCCAAAAGTTGACTTCAAGGAGTTTGCAACAATTAGGGGCAACAATAATATTTAATCAAGGTAAGTGATTGATTAATCTTTCCAAGATCAATAAAGGATGATTTTAGCATTTGATTTTCTTTATAAAGGCATCTCTAAGCCTTTATTTTCTTAGTTCTTGCCTTATTTTCATGCTCACACCAGAAAAGATTGTTCCTATAACTCATTTTATGAGATTCATTGTAAAAACCTTCCTTTTGATTCAATAAAATTATGGCAACAATTTCTTCATAGTTTGGTTTCATTTCATATTGCAACTGAATTCATAGATGATTATTTGTGGTTGAAGTTTTTTGTCCCATTTTATGTAATATTTTTGAAAAATGATACATGGTTAAGTTCATGTTATATGTTGTGTTTTAGAGCAACAAATTGTAGTTATGAAAGTTATCTTTCCTTCATGCAATAGGTCAAAACCAACACCTTCATATCACACATTTATGTGGTTCATGGTTTGATTTGAGTTTTAGTCAAACTAAAAACCTCGTTGAATCATATTGTGATAGGTTTAAAGTAGTTGGAAAAAAATATTTTGGTGCATCACCTTCTAGGAATTAGTTTTCAATTTCATGTAATCTCTTTATCCCTTTTCCTTGGATTTTTTATGTAGTTTAGGTGATCCATCAAAGGGAACCAACCCACTTCGGAGATCCATCCTCATTATAAAAAGGACACAACTTGAAGATGTTTCCGTGTTACATAGGATGGTTGAGTGCAACTCAACCAAGGTGCAATCCTAACAAAATTTTTTGGCACACTTGATGGGACAAATTCGACTCTTATAGTCCTAATTTTGATCATTTATCATAGGTTTTTCGTGTGTATTTCAATGATTTCTACCTTTGGATGTAATAAAACAACACATCTAGTGACTCTAAAGTGCATTTTACTAGTTTTTCTATGATCAAGTGTTGGTTTATTTCAAAAAATCTTGACAATGTGAAAGAGGTTTGAGTATATGTGTTTGATGAAGATTTGTGTACAAAGATAATAGAATATTTTTTTTCAAATCTTGATGACATTCCTTTAAGTAATTACAATCAGAAAATGAGGTTGAAACAATAGATAACCAACAAGAAGCCAACAATAAGAGTTCAGTTTTCATATTTTCAAGAGGTTGCCCCATTAGAGATTTGGCCAACAAGGATATCAATAAGATACAATAGTATTTTTGTGCACCTAAAGAGTAGATTGCAGCTAAGGAGAAACATACCCAACTTTATCATCCATGGTAGTTCAGTGGTATGTTTGTTTAGATTCAAAGGGTGAGTGAGTTTGGTTATGTTCTTCAAGAATCATTGCAGTAGTTTGTGAGGTGTATTATGGTTTCTCACCTCTTACCAATAGCTCACAAGAATGTAAGAAATCCTTTATTGGTTAGCAAAGGGAGTTATTTTTCAAAGCCAGTTAATGGTTTTGTTTAAGCACCATCCTTTCCTAGTTAGAGTGGGTTAGAATAGGTGTTTCTTTCAAATAAGGCACTGATACACCAATTTTTAAGTTTATTGCATTCCTTCAAGTGCTTTGCATAGGTTTTAGCTTAGAATTTTTCCTTTCCCTGAGTGTTGGTGCACAAATTTGTTGTCTTGTCAAAGGGTTTTGTTCATTATCCAGCTGAGTTGCCAGTCTATCCTAGGTTGTTTCAAGGCTAGTTTGACTTCCATGCCCAGTGGATATGAAAGGCTACTGATCTAATATTCTTAGCAGGAAAACATTCAATAGAAATCGCCAAAATTTTACTTATTTTTACCTTATAGGTTAAAATAATGCATTAAATAGGTCAATTAGTCAAATATCTCAAGTTTTACAAAGTCTTCTTTCCAAAAGATCAAATTAATCTTTCCAAAAGATTTATCAAAAAGAGAAAATGAGATATTATAGGCCTTCCTTATTGCTAACTTTCAAAGCATATTTTAAAGAAATCTTCTTTTAAATATTATTATAGTTAAAATGATAATATTGAATGACAAGTTTTAAAATTCAAAGAGACTTTTATCTTTGTATTTTGAAGTTTGAGATGGAAAGGAAAGAAAGTTTCCATGTTTGGTAGAAGGTTTCCTTGATATTTTGATAGAAGAAAGGAAAAAGACTTGAGTTGTGAAGGTAAATGAAGTCTTGCAAGTGAAAAGAGCTCAATTTTTATGCAACATTCAGGTTGTAGACAAGTTTGCAACATCACGTACTAGAACAATCATATCTTGAAAACCACAAACTGGGTTTTCATGAGTTTTGGACAATAAATAGAAATCAATTAAATTAAAAGACCCATTAAATTCATGAAAAAATAGTTTTTCATTTGAGAGAAATATTCACCAGTTCGAAGCTGAGTTCAAATGCAAAATGGAAACATTTCAATCATCTTTAGCTAAGAAAGGTACCAAGTTGGAAATTTTAGAGGTTTCCTTCAACCTTGAAGCTAGTTCCAAGGAGTTTACAACAATTAGGGACAACAATCATCTTCAATCAAGTTGAGGGATTGATTGTTCTTTCTAAGATCAATGAAGGATATTTTTAGCATTTTATTTTCTTTAAAAAGGAATCTCTAAGCCTTTATTTAATCAAATCTTGCCTTGTTTTCATGCTCATAGCAAAAAATATTGTTCTTGTAACTCATTTTATGAGATTCATTATAAAAAAATTCCTTTTGATTCAATAAAATTATTGCAACAATTCCTTTTGAGTTCTCTTTTGTCTCATATTATAGATGAATTGGTACATGATTAGTTGTGATTAACATTTTCATTCCTTTTTTTCATATTTTATGTAATGATTTGGTAAATGATACATGTTTAAGTGGAGGTTATATTTTGTGTGTTTATTGCAATAGATTGTAGTTGTGAAAGTTGTCTTTCCTTGATGCAATAGGTTGAAACAAGCACCTTCATATGAAACATTTATGTGCTTCATGGTTTGATTTGAGTTGTGAACAAGTCAAAACATTTTTAAATCATATTGTGATAGGTTAAAAGTTGTTGGAATTTATTTTTTTGGTGCATCACCTCCTAGGAATTAGTTTTTAGTTTCAATTAATCTCTTTATCCCTTTTCCTAGGAGTTTTCTATAGTTTAGGTGATCCATCAAAGAGAACCAATCCGCTCTAGAGATCCATCCTCATTATAAGAAACCCACAACTTGAGGATGTTTCCATGTTACATAAGATGGCTCAATGCAAGTCAGTCAAGGTGAAATCCTAAGTGATAACAATGCATAAAAGGAAAGATGAATGAACAAAGTAATGTGACAACTCACCAATGCTCAATTAAAACTTGGAGTAAAAATTATAAACCTTGCATGACGTGGCCTAAATTAATTTAGATCTTGATCACAACAATTGATATGAAACAATTCTTGAATAGGATATCCAATGCTACATTAACATATTATCTGAATATGTATGATTCGCTATGCCTTTCACACTATGAATTGGATCTTTGACTATTGTAATAAACCTAGATAATCTTTCCTTGAATTTCGTTGAGCTTCTCTTGAGTTGTCTATAGTTCTCTTATGAAACTAATCTTGATTTTTTATGAAGCTCTAGTTATGAAACTATGTGAAATAACCTTATATGTATATAGAACTTAAGATTAAATATTGAAATTCAAATAACACAAGCCTTAATCATATCTAGGTATTGAAATTATTAAAATACCACCAAAAACATATCCCAAGAGGGTGTGTCCTAAGTTAAGGAGGACCCATTCACCATAGGGTGAATGGGTCCTAGCATACTTAACTAGGACATGTTTCAGGGATTGTGAAATTTGAACCCAAATGGGGGTCCTAGGACCAATCAGAACCCATTCATCAGGTGGTTAATGCATCCTAGGTCACTATCCTAGGACACATTCCCTGCAAAATTGAGTTGTGTAATTTCATTTAAGAGTGTCGATCTTTTTCCCTTGGAAAATGAAATAAATTAGGATTGGATTTGAATTACAAGGGCCAATTAAGCTCAAATTAACCTCCATTAATTAATAAAGACCTAGATTAGAGGGAAAGTATAAATAAAAACTTTACAACACACTAAATAAGGCATAACTAAGTCTATTTTATCATTAATTATTCATTCTAAAATTTAGTGTGAAAAAGGGTTACTTTTTTCTCTGTTATAGGCATGACAATCTTGTCTTTGAGGATGGGACACATTAGAGTTCTTACCTTGGTTTATATCATTTATGGTCCTTTACCTAACAATATTCTCTTGGTAAGATGTTGTATTCATGCTTTAGGGGTTATAAACTCTACTTCGCATCATTGTATAAAATTTGTTGCAAATAATGAGGTTATTATGATCAAAGTTGACCCTAATGTTATACATTCTTTAGAGATTGTAGCTTCTCTTCAGGCCTTGATTTCTTTTGCTCTTAAATTTTTTATTTCATCATTATCTTTAGTCCATTGACATCCTCTTTTGTAGTTCCTACCTCGAAGGTTGATCCTGAGAGGGATGTCCCTAAGAAAGATCACCCCAAAGTGGGGAACCCTGAGTCTACCCCAAGTTCTTCTTCCTCCTCTAAATCAAGTGCATGTCTTGATGATGATTGGGGGTCCTTGGAATTTTTTGATCTCTTCATGGGTGAATACAAATTTTTTTTAATGCACAAGACAACTAAGAGAGGGGGGTGAATTCGTTGTACGGTAAAACATTGAAACTCTCATTAACATTTAGATCTGTATTAGCCCTTATATCCTTGACAAACATTAAACCCTTATCATCCATTAGTAGAATGTAAACATGAGAAAAAATAATTCAAACACATCTAAAAACATGAGAACATAATATTTACATGGAAAACCCAAGAAGGGAAAAACCATGTCGAGGATTAGCTCATAATATAAAGTAATTATAGCACTGAATATGATAGGCTCACTACCCAAAATAAAAGGAAATACTACCAATTACTCATTACAAGATTATAAAGAAGAAGATATAAGATTTTTACCATGAGAAATCCCTCTTAGATATATCAAAATATCCTCCACAACTTCACCAAAAAATTCATGCTCTATTTGTAGAATGTAGTCACCTTCTCCTGACTACTTCTAGTAGTCTTAGGCATTACATCTCACACTACATTTTACAATTTCACACTTCACATCAGAACACACATCATTCATGCATCCTCCATCAACTCAACACTCATATATATCAGCTTCAACCTTGAAAACAATTACAATGTTAGTTATGCACCTCAAATGTGCAAATTCAAATTAAGATGGCACCAAAACATTCCCACAGTGAAAATGAATTAAGTCAGACCACAAAATAGCTTAACTCAGACCCAAATCCACTCATACACACCATTTTTTGCTTTAAAAAACACCGAATCATATCTACGTTTAGTGTAAAAACCAAACATCAATCAAACATGTGTTAAAACTGTAGATATCCAAATTTGATCACTTCCATATGATCAAAATTGTCTACTCTATTCATCTATTTCATTAATAGTGATTAAATAATTTATTTAATCATTATTTCATTTTTTGCCTAAGGTTCCTAAACTATCTAATTAAATAAATTAAATACTTTACCTTACCCCCTTGTCTTCTCCAAATTAAATAAACATGACAAATTATTTAATTTAGTCATTTAACCTATTTGGATTAAAACCAATTTTTAATTCCCCTTTTTTCTCTCTCCTTGTCACATTCTCCATAACCCTCTCCTAATCTAGATTAAATTAATTAATCTGTGATTAGGATGTGCACCACTTAATCAAGATTAAGTGTCACATCCTCCATAATCTCCCACTTGCCTCTAATCTCTCATTAATTACCTTAATCAGAATCATTAGCCACATTTGGCTTACCTTTTTTGGTCAACCTTCCCACTTACCATTTTTGGTATGGACTCCCTTCCCCATTTGAATTTTTCATTCACTTTTATCTTCCCAAGGTCTTCCCCATCCCCCATGCAAGATTCTAGAAGTCTTGACTTGTCACTTCACATGTGCCAAGGGCTTCTAGAACCTTGGACTTGTCACATCACCCACATGTGACAAATCTCCAACTTTTTGGAGACCCTCTCTTATCCACTAGATTCTTCTAATCATTGTGAATTTTTAATTCACTTTTATTCTTCCAAGGAATCCTCTCATCCCCCAAGATCCACCTCATCTCCACATCACTCCACCCTAGGACATATCATCCTCCACATATCAATATGTGAGGGCTTGTGAGTCCTCAACTCACTATAGCCCTTCATCTTGATCTTTGTTGGATCAATCCCAACCATTGAATTCTCTAGAGAATTCAATTTGGCCTATAAATACCCCTATAATTCCTTCATTTTAAGGGAATCAAGTCTTTTGCAAATAAACTCTTACAAAATTGTCATTCAAGCTCTCATCCATTTTAGCACCCATATTGCATCAATTCATCTTGCATCCACTTCATTTCATTGCCATCCAAGGAGCACACAAGACTTCAACATCAAGGGTCAACCAAGAGAGCAACAATATGAAGGTATAATAGGAATTTATTTGTTTATCTTGGTTTCATATTGTTCATTTTCTTAGGCTAATCATTGAGGTGCCCTATTATCTTGTTGTTTCTCTTTATTACACTATTAGTTTCATCTTAACATCTCACATTTAGGAAGCAACATTTTATTAGGATCACATTTCTGGCATGCCTGGTGGGACCCACAAAGGGGTCTCTTTCTTTCATGTTTTTTGTTGTTTGCTTGTTTGCGGATTCAGGTCGCAGAGGGGCGAACTTGCCCTTCCGGACACCGTAGAGGGGCGACCTTTCCCTCTGTTTTTGACTATTTTTTGAAGAGGGGGGACCCTGCGCTTTGCTGTTTTCAACTATTCTTTATAGAGGGGCGACCTTGCCCTCTGTTTCGACTGTTTTCTGCAGAGGGGCGACCTTGCCCTTTGTTTCCAACTGTTTTCTGTAGAAGGGAGACCTTGCCCTCTATTTCTAACTGTTCTCTATAGAGGGGTGACCTTGCCCTCTATTCCTGACTATTTTTTGTAGAGGGGTGAATCTGCCCTTTTAGGCAGTTTTCTAACTATTTTTTGCAGGGGTCGAACCTGCCCTGTACTATTTCTGACTGTTTTCTGCATAGGGGTGAATCTGCCCTTTTAGGCTATTTTTTGACTATTTTCTGTAGAGGGGCGAACCTGCCCTTTACTATTTCTTAGTGGTTTCTGCAGAGGGGCGAATCTACCCTTTTAGGCTGTTTTCTGACTATTTTCTATAGAAGGGCGAACCTGCCCTTGTACTATTTCTGACTGTTTTCTATAGAGGGGCGAACCTGTCCTTAACAGCACATTCGAGAGGGTAAAAAGGGGCACTTGAACTTCATGTTTTTCTTTTTGCTTTTATTGTTTCATGTGCTAATCCTCTAATCTTGTTTGGTGGTGAGTGAAGTTAGATTTGCTACACATCACAAAGAAGGGCAAGAGGATAAACAACTAACATTTCCTTGCAGGACCTTCTTTTTTATTCTGATTTAAAAAAAAAAAAAAATGTCTTTCCTTGCTATTTTATCTATGTACTTAGTATAAGTAGGGGAAAGTAATATTTGTTGTTTGTTGTGTCTATTTTACTTATTTTACCTTAAGGGGGCATTAGTTTGTTTTCACTTTCCTCCTTTGCACATTGTGCGGATCCGAAGGAGGTAGTTGGAAACAATTAGTGTCATCTTCTTAGCAGGACCTGCTTGGGGATTTCATCACCCCAAGGGACGATCCCAACCACGCGCACTGACGAGGTATATAAAGGGGGGAGAGCCAAAGCTGTACCCCAATCTAGTTGCATTGTAATTGGCGGAATATCGAAACTAGGGTGATACCTAGATAGACATGAAGAGTTGGTCCAAGCCTTTCAATATCTCGCTGGGGCTCCCGACTCACGCTTGTGATGGACTGGTGTTCATGATTTGTGCCTCATGTACCAAGCATATATTGAGGACTCCCTAGAAACCTTGTTCATCCTAGAGTAAGACCTTTATCGGCCATACCCGTTAGAATGTTAATCATAGGATTGTGCTTGTTGAAAGTGTCTTTTTGTGAAGAACCAGAAAATTTTGGTAAGTCAAACTGTCATCAAACCATTTTAAGTCCTTGCCAAAATCCCTTATCCAAACCAAGTTCAAATTTTCACTGTAGAGGGGCGACCTTGCCCTCTGTTTCAACCATTTTCTATGGGGCGAATTTTCCCTTTGTTGTTTCAGCCTTTTCCACTACAGAGGGGCGACCTTGCCCTCTGTTTCAGCCATTTTCTATAGAGGGTGAATCTACCCTTTGCTGTTTCATCCTTTTTACTATAGAGGGGCAACCTTGCCCTCTGTTTCAGCTTTTTCTGCAGAAGTGCGAATACGCCTCGCTAAATGGCCAATTTCACCTGTTTGATCATTTTGAACCCCTGTTCAAACCCCCGAAGCCTCCATTTGACCATTTCATCATCCTAAACACTCATTTGACCAATCCAAACCTTTATTTTTCCATTTCAAGCCCCCGTTCACCCCTCTTGACCATCTATCTATGCAACCTAAATATTCGATTACCCGTTCCGAGCAGTCGTTTCCCTATTTTAAGCGGTCAATTTTTTTTGAAAATCAACGTTTAATCGACCTGACTACATAAGTTCTTTTTAGAACATCATTGGAGTCCATATCTATCATCAAATCATCCATCCCAATCATCTAGACTTCATTTTTGAAATTTTTTATTTTTATGCTGAAACTTCTAGAGGCCATAACTTTTGACTCGGATGTGGGTTTTGGCTGAAATTTTATGGGTGGTTGCATTAGGAACTAGCATTTGGATTCCCAACAAACTCTTAAGTCCCATGGATCCTCCTTCGACACATTTTCAGAGCCTCAAACTTTCATCTTGACCCTCAAAATCACAAATTAGCATTTTTTTTTCAATTTTCTAGTTTTTGACGAACTGTTTCGTTAATAACTCTGAATGCATGTCTCATATTTCCAATGTTAGTTGGAAATTAATCCTATCTTAGTATTGGGTATTTTCTGGAAAAAATTGGACTCTCAAACGTATGCCTACGAAGTTTCCTAAAATGGCAAAATTTGACCATTTTTGAAAACTGCCAAATTTGGCAAAAATCTGATTGTCAACACCTTACGTCCTCTAGTTAAAACCCATGATAATGTTTTAAAATCAATTCTATTATATCCTATGATCCAATCCCAATCTAAGCCCCAATTCAGTCCTAATCTGAGCGTTAATCCCATCATCCTAATCTGAGCTTTCATCTAATCCCCATAGTAGCTTTCAATCTATCATAGTTCTCTATCCATCATCTATTCTTTCCTTATAATCTATATCCATCATGAATATTTATCCCCCTATCACACGACCAATAATAGTAATCAAGGGGAATCCTAACTCCGTTGATGATGATAATGATAATCTTGTTGATCATGAAGATTGTTATATAGATCCTCTTGATGTTATCATTGCTAGTAAGCTCTCTCCAATCGCCTCCCAAAATCCAACTACTCCTTTGAACTATCCCACCATGCCTTCATCCACATCTAATAATGGTGCTTATGCTACCCTTGACAAGGGATATCCAACATCCTCACCATAGACATATTCATCATGTCCTCCCTTTCAACCTCTATCCTATCCAACATCCACTTCCTCTTATCCTCATCATCATCAATCCCAATACCTCTACCTCAATCATACATCCCAATCTTCTCATCCTAATCCAATATCCACATCCTCTTATCCTCATCATCATCAACAATCCCAATACCTCTACCTCAATCCCACATCCAAATCTTCCCATCCTAATCCAACACCTACACCTTCCTATCACAATCCCCCATCCCAATATTCCTCCTATCCTAATCCACCAGCTCAATCCTCTCATCCTAATTTACCATCCATATCCTCCTACACCAACCCATCATACATGTCCTCCTACAATGGTTCACCACCTCAATCCTCCTATTCTAATCCAACATCCACACCTTCCTATCACAATCCCCCATCCCCATACCCTTACATTAATTCCACATCTCCCCATTCTAATCCTTCATCTACATCTTCCTACTATCACTCCCCATCCCAATCTAATCCAACATCTATATCTTCCTACATCACTCTCCCTTTCGCCGCATTATATCTTAATCCTCCACCTAATCATAATCCTCCATATCTTCGTAGTCCTACATCCAATCCCATCCCTTCATCTAATCATAATCCTCCAACCACTCCTAGTCCTCCATCTAGTCCCATCCCTTCATCTAATCCTAATCCTCCATCTCATCCTAGTCCTACATCCAATCCCATCCCTTCATCTAATCCTAATCCTAATCCTCCATCTCCTCCTAGTCCTCCATCCAATCCTAATCCACAAATCCCTAACCATAATCCTCCATCTCCTCCTAGTTCTACATCTAATCCTCCAATTCTTAATCCCAATCCTCATCCACACATTTACTCATATAATCCTCCAATTCTTAATCCTAATCCTACATCCAATCCCATACCCACATCTAATCCTAATCCTAATCCTCCAACCACTCCTAGTCCTCCATCTAGTCCCACCCCTTCATCTAATCCTCATCCTCCATCTCCTCCTATTCCTCCATCCAATCTTAATCGATCAATCCCTAATCCTTCATCCATTCCCATCCCTATAGCTAACCCTAATCCCACATCTCCTCCTAGTCCTCCATCCATTCCCATCACCCTACCTAATCCGACATCTCTTCCAAATGTCGCCCAAGCACTCATGCAAGAAGAGCCACCATGCCTTCCCACTCTACCATGTACTGTCACTAGTGATGAGGCCCTCCTCCATCCTACACCTATCCCTCTCATCACCATTCCTACCACCATCCAAATGATTGAGCTGGTCAAACCCACCGAATCCATTGAATCCCCATCTTCTACTCCTAGATCCACCCAATCCATTGAAGACATCCAATCCCCTCCTCCTAGTCCTAATATTCACAAACTTCAAACCCATGACCTTCGTGAATCCTCCATCCTCCTATCTCCCCCAATTGAGGAGTCCCTCCAACACTTTTCCATCATCATACATCCCCCACAAGATGAGTCATGCCAAGAGATGGATCCAAAGCATACAAGCATATCCCCTCCTCCAAATCAAGATCACTCCACCCCATCTACTCCATCTCAAGAACATAGTCCTCTGTCCATTTCATCTCATGATCCATATCCTCAACCAAGTCATGATCCTATCCTTCCATCCACCCCATCTCAAGATCACACTATCTCCTCCACTCCATCCCATGATCCCCTTTGCATTCAAGATCCAATCACTCCATCTCATGAGCCCTTATAATCCACTGCCATAAACCTAGATCCCATCATACTTCCCAATTCCTCTCATGATCCCTTATCACTCATTCCTCCTGATGCGGCTATTGCTTCATCTCCATCCCATGATTCCATTTTCCTTCAAGATCCAATCACTCCATCTCATGAGCCCTTATCATCCACTACCTATCATGGTCCCTTATCACTCATTCCTCCTAATGTTGCTATCCCCTCATCCCCATCACATGATCCTTCATCACCATCTAGTCTTACCATCCCAATGCCACTTTTGTATCACCTTGGTAATATTACGTGCATCCATGGTGGTCTTCTTGTCGAAGAAAATCAAAGTATATGCACGACCCATCCTCCTTCACCTAATAATGCAATTGCATTATTCTTCCAAGAGAATAAACATCCTACCATAGATCATATGCTTGAGAACATGAACTATCAAGGAAAAGGTTTAGGCCTTCATTAGCAAGGAATGGTAGAGCCCATTCAAGCCAAAGAACATCCAAGCACACATGGTCTTGGATATGTCTCCACAAACTCGCACTTTAAAGATGTTGTTACAACCTTCATACATCCTAAACGATCCTCTTCCAAAGGTGCCATAGGTACTTCCCATCATCCTACCAAGACATATGCCACCATCCCCCCTCCTCCATCATATTACCTAAAAACAACCATCCATCTCCCTCCTCCATCCTCTCAATCCATTTTGGGTCCTTATGTCCCTCCATCCATCATTGTTCATCCTTCATCTACTATGGTTTCTTATATCCCTCCATCAAAACCCGCACCTCCTCCATATACATAGTCTATTTTGGGTCCTTACATCCCAAAATCACCCCCTCCATCTTATCCTATTCATCCACCCCCTCTCCCTCGTACACAACATAAATATCCTACATTCATAACTCCTAATCAAGATCAACAAAGGAACATACCTACACATTCTCCATCTACACATAATCCCTATCACCCCACCTCCATCGCTCCCCATCATCCATCTCCTTGCATCTATCCCCTTGCTACTAAAAGAACATTGGATACCAAAGCAACAATACATAAATCCAAACATCCACATGAATCTAAAGCTCCTCATGTCCCCTTCCACAGACATGTTGAAGAACAAAAAAATCGAGTCCAAAATCCAAATCAATCCAAAAGGCCACAAAGGCCCACCGAAGCAAAAATAACAACCGTGTGGATCCCAAAGAAAAAAGGTGTCATACCTTCCATTGAAAATTCCATAACAAAATCCAAAGTTGCCATTTCCTCACAAAATAATTCATGTCCTCCATCTCCTAAATCTATTTTGGGTCCCTACACCCCAAAAATCACTATCCCACCTCCTCCATTATTGCCACCCTCTCCATCCATTCCTCCACCTATATTTTCACGTTCACCACATGTGCCAATGTTGGTCCTGAACACCTTCCCCTATCACACATCCACTCCATCATTCCATCCATACACTTTTCAACACCCCCTCCACTATCCCCCCTATCTCCCCCATCCAATCCCTTTAATCCATCCTCTTGCATAACCATCCCTGCTACTAAGGTTGTACCAACATCCGCTGGCCACATTACACATGGGCTCTTATTACCTCATATGGAACTTGATGCTTGAGTCCTTCATCCATATCCTTATCAACTATCCTCCAAATCTGCATATCCATATCCCTATCTTTATCCATCTTCGTCCACATCCTACTCCAAAAAAAAGCAAAAAAATCAGAAAATACAAAAAACAAAAAAATAATAAAGAGAAAATCATTCATCCAATGGTGAAAACTTGGCAAACAAGCACCTTGGATAAGTACCATGATGAAAACTTGGAAAAAAAGCATCATGCGTAAATTCTCCATCTCATTTCCTTCCATGATTGGGGGCAAAATCCACTTACGCATTCTTTTCCTCCATCTCCTACATCTGCCTATCTTTCGCATCATATCCATCCTATCCCATTTATCCCACTCCCTCCATCTTCCTTGTGATCTTGATAAATGTAGGGGAAAACCTATATACATGCTTTGGACACCTCTTACGATATATTCCCATCCATACACTATCATATTCCTTATTTACCTCTATCTATCTTCCATTGCCCATCTCACTCCCTTATCCACCCATCTTGCTATCCCTCTTGCCTCATCATGCATGACACATATAGAGTGGGGGCATCTCCTTATTTGCAATTGGGTCCTTGAGACATCATCCATCCATTCCACCAGGTAATCTTCTCCATCTCCCCATCCTCTCATCCCATAGTCCTTGTCATCCTTTCATCCTTATCTCCCCATTCCTCTATCTAAACATCCAATCCATCTCCCTATCCTTATCTTCCTATCTACCCATCCACAAATCCTTTTCCATCTTTTCATCCGTATCTCCTCATCCATTTATCTACCCAGTAATCCATGTCATCTTTCTGAATCCTTATCCTTCTATCCATATATCCTAGCATCTTTCTATCTCCTATCTTTATCAATCCATCCATTTTCATTCCATCTCATAATTCCTTGTCATTGGTCTCTAGGTATAGGCTACCCCCATGCAATCCAATGACTTGATACCTCACTATCATCATTCCTATCTATTTCTCACATCTTTCCAATATTCATCACTCATCTACCCATCATCTATCCACCTATCCTAGCATCTTTCTATCTCCCATCTTTATCAATCCATCCATTTTCCTTCCATCTCGTAATTCCTTGTCATTGGTCTCTAGCTATAGGCTACCCTCATACAATCCAATGACTTCATACCTCACTATCATCATTCCTATCTATTTCTCACATCTTTCCAATCTTCATCACTCATCTAGCCAACATCTATCCACCTATCCTAGCATCTTCTTTTCCTTCCATCTCATAATCCCTTGTCATTGGTCTCTAGCTATAGGCTACCCTCATGAAATCCAATGACTTGATATTTCACTATCATCATTCCTATCTCTTTCTCACATCTTTCCAATATTCATCACTAATCTACCCATCATATATGCACCTATCCTAGCATCTTCATTTCCATCCATTTTCCTCTATTATCCCTTGTCATTGGTAACTAGATCTAGGCTACCCGCATGCAACCCAATGCCATTCACATCGTCATTCATCCCTCCTATCTATTTACCACATCTTTCTCACATCTTCATCATTCATCTATCCATCGTCTCACTTCTCAAATTCATATTCTAATGATCTGATTTACCTATCCCATCCCTGAGCTTCACATCCTACATATCTTACACATATCAACCATTGTTCTATCCAATCCTGTGACCTATCCTAGCTCATCATATCCGCTCCATAATTTTATCCATTTATCTTGGTCATCTCATCATCCCTCATCATCCCTTATCCATTGTCTGTCTGTCGTCGGTCTCCTGTCGAACTATGTTGCCCCTGCGCTTTCACGTAGGCAAGGTTGGTCATTTGATTCGCCCTGAGGGTTCTATCTTTTGTTTGTCCTGTCTCCTCCATCATCTATCTTTGGCCTTGTGTCAAGCTACATGGCCCCTGTGCTTTCACATAGACAAGGTCAATCATTTGGTCCGCCCCCTGGGCATCTTTTCCTGAACTACGAGGGCTCTGCGCTTTCATGTAGGCAAGGTTGATCTTTGATTTTTCACGTGTGTTAGTCCTGTTGTCTTGTCATCCTATCATCTTGTCGTGTCATCAAGTATGTCCCTATCCGAGCTAGTGCTTATCATACAATGCTCATCTATATCACAAGATCAAATTGATTAATAGCATCCTGCGTCATGTCGATCAACCAATCTATCCTCCATCTTTGGTCTCAATAGGATGTATCCTTCCTAACAGACCACATCAACCCCATCCATCATCTTGATCCTATGGCAAAGGACGTTTCAAACTTGATTGTGATCTTTTGATGCTTTTGGCTTTTGTTTATCATTTGAGCTCCCTATCATCACTTGTCATGCTCGCCTTGATCCATCATATCATGGTGTGCTTTGACTAGTAAACATAGGGGCATATCTTGCTCATTTCTTTGTTTTTGTCTTCTTGGTTGTCCCACGTAGTACCCACCAAGATCCCTGAGGCCTTGTGTTATGCTAGGGCATCCTTTTGTGCTTGTGGTTATTCCAATACCTAGCCCGACCAAAGTTATCATGACTATGGGGTGTTGGGATAGCCTTCTTGTTTGTTGTGCTTGTTCTATGCATTAGACACTAATCCATCTTGGTTTACATACCCTGATGCCCGGTTTCTTATGCTATAAGAAAAATCAATGCTCTATGGATGGAAAATTACATTAGGATTGCATTTCATTTTCCATTCCATCATCTTGTGTGTCTCCCCATCCTCATCCTCATCATCATCATCATTATCATCTATGGGATGTATCCTTCCCTATCCATGTGTTGTTTTGGGATGTATCCTTCCCTCATCAACAACACTCTCATTAGGATGTATCCTTCCCTATCCTTGTGTTGTTTTGGGATGTATCCTTCCCTCATCAACAACACTCTCATTAGGATGTATCCTTCCCTATCCTTGTGTTGTTTTGGGATGTATCACTCCCTCATCACCAACTCTCATCCTCATCCTCATCCGGATGTATCCTTCCCTATTCTTGTGTTGTTTTGCGATGTATCATTCCCTCGTCAACAACACTCATCCTCATCCTCATCAGGATGCATCATTCCCTATCCTTGTGTTGTTTTGGGATGTATCATGTCCTCATCAACAACACTCCACCAACCATCTGCCCAACTTGGATTGTACCTAGATTGGGGCAACATCACATTTTTCCTTGCATCCATTTGTGCTCACCTTTATCTCCCATCGCTTATCATCATTTTCTTATTTCATCACTTTACATTGTCATTTTCATATCCCCTCTCGTCTCTCATCCTTTCCGCCATCTATTTCTTCCTATTGAGAGGTCACTTGGGACCCCTCTCTTTTCCCCCATCGCCCTCTTGAGGGGGCATACCCTTCCCATCTATCTATTTTCTCAGCCATAATCTTCATCCATTTCCCTGCTAATTTGGACATCTCAGATCCTCCTCCCCATACTGGGGCATTGTCTTCTAGTTAATTCCTCTATAGAGTCATATACACTTTCTTTTCTTCGAAGCACGGTTATTCTAACGGTACTTCAAAGAGGGGAAAAATGTAGACATCCAAATGTGATCACTTCCATATGATCAAAATTGTCTACTCTATTCATCTATTTCATTAATAGTGATTAAATAATTTATATAATCATTATTTCATTTTCTACCTAAGGTACCTAAAGTATCTAATTAAATAAATTAAATACTTTACCTTACCTCCTTGTCTTCTCTAAATTAAATAAACATGAAAAATTATTTAATTTAGTCATTTAACCTATTTGGATTAAAACCAATTTTTAATTCCCCTTTTTCTCTCTCCTTCTCACATTCTCCATAACCCTCTCCTAATCCAGATTAAATTAATTAATCTGTGATTCGGATGTGCACCACTTAATCAAGATTAAGTGTCACATCCTCCATAATCTCCCACTTGCCTCTAATCTCTCATTAATTACCTTCATCATGTGTTTGCACAACCTTAATCAGAATCATTAGCCACATTTGGCTTACCTTTTCTGGTCAACCTTCCCACTTACCATTTTTGGTATGGACTCCCTTCCCCATGTGAATTTTTAATTCACATTTATTCAACCAAGGTTCCCCTCTTCCCCATGTGAATTTTTAATTCACTTTTATCTTCCCAAGGTCTTCCCCATCCCCCATGCAAGATTCTAGAAGCCTTGACTTATCACTTCACATGTGCCAAGGGCTTCTAGAACCTTGGACTTGTCACATCACCCGCATGTGACAAATCTCTAGCTTTTTGGAGACCCTCTCTTATCTAGTAGATTCTTCTAATCATTGTGAATTTTTAATTCACTTTTACTCCTCCAAGGAATCTTCTCATCCCCCAAGATCCACCTCATCTCCACATCACTTCACCCTAGGACATCTCACCCTCCACATGTCAAGATGTGAGGTCTTGTGAGTCTTCAACTCACCATAGCCCTTCATCTTGATCTTTGTTGGATCAATCCCAATAGTTGAATTCTCTAGAGAATTCAATTTGGCCTATAAATACCCCTTCAATTCCTTCATTTTAAGGGAATCAAGTCTTTTGTAAATAAACTCTTATAAAATTTTCATTCAAGCCCTCATCCATTTTAGCACCCATATTGCATCAATTCATCTTGCATCCACTTCATTTCATTGCTATCCAAGAAGCACACAAGACTTCAACATCAAGGGCCAACCAAGGGAGCAACAACATGAAGGTATAACTACAATTTATTTGTTTATCTTGCTTTCATATTGTTCATTTTCTTAGGCTACTCATTGAGGTGCCATATTATCTTGTTGTTTCTCTTTATTGCACTATTAGTTTCATCTTAACATCTCACATTTAGGAAGCAACATTTTATTAGGATCACAGAAACCATTAAATTTTTTATTAAAACTTTCCTTTGATCTAGAGACAATGCACAGACCACACACAACACTTTAACATCATTTATAATACTCCATCAACACCTTGAAATCCAAAATCTCCTTCACAACATCATACACTAAAATAAAATATTCATTTTACACAACAAGCTAACCTTCTAGACACTACAACACTTGAATCCAACCTTCTAGAGAACAAAAACATCTACAATTAAAACTAAAAATAGATGTGAGATATATAAGCACACCATCATATTTATAAGAAAAATAACCAAACTATGGAGAAATGTAGAGAAAAACCATTTCTCCTAGATAAAATTTCTTTCACAGTTCACACATTGGTTAACCCAAATTTCTTTACACAATGATCCAAAACTTGGTTCAAGTCTAGATATAACACCTCTAAACACCTATGATCAACATATTCAAACCATGAATAAATGCAAATAAAAACACTTAACAACACTCTATCATAGTGAACACTCTTCATCACTATGTTTCCACTTTAATTCAAATTTTATTAAAAGAATGTGGTCGCCATGCACCAAAAAATAAAAATCATCAGGTGGAAAACTTCTACAGAATTTCAACCGCGCAAGATGTTGAATATCACCAATCACCAATATATTCTCATTGAAGAAACACTAGAGGTTGACATCAATGATAGTACTAATGAAAATATAATGCAACCAATCAATAAATTTCCATAGACTTACAACAATCTCCCTATAGACCTATTAACATCAATGCAACAATAAAAATATTTTGACATAAATGATAACACAAAATTCCAACAATCTCCCCCGTTTTCATTGATTCCAACACATGGAAAAATAGTGAACAATAAATAAAAAAATTCCTTACCAAATCATATATTGCACCACAATACACATTGTTCCCCCATACACTAGCATCAATCTCTTGAACACTTTCACTTTCTCATGACTTCTCTCCTCCTTACTTCATAAGGGTTTTTAGTTAACTCTCCCACCATTTGAGATCAACTTGTACCTTTCCCCCTTTGATATCAAACATACTTTATCTCCCTCAAATGAAATACCTATAAGGGACAACTACCTTTTCTTTTATTGCAGTCTATTTTCTCCACACCTTCTCTACACACTACATAATATACTTCACCATATAGCAACAACTACATGTATATTCTTCAACATGATTGGCAAAGGAAAACACCTATATTATACAAAACTAAAATACTTACAGCCATGATTGCAATAGCCAACAATGCTACTACATACTCGGGCCTCTAAGAGGTAGCCACCAACATCAATGTAGAACAAGGAATGAATATTGAGATTTAGTAGAATGATGCATATCCATATGCATATACTTGAAATGAGGTGCAATAATCCCAAAATTCTCTTGAAGATAATTAAAATTATCCTTAACAAGATCCTTTAGAAATATATACTCAACATTATCCTTGGTAGGAAGATACTCCAAATTCACCTCATTCTCTATAACCTTCTCTCTCAAGAAGTGATGCCGGATTGATTTTTTTTTCCTTGAATGCATTGTATAATTCTTTATAATATTGATAGTAATTGTATTATTACATAAGATAGCAATTGTTTCATCATATACCACTCTATTATAATTTAAATTTTGCTTCATCCATAACACTTATGTACACACTTGATGCTCCAATAATGTATTCTTCCTCTACAATAGATAATGGCATTAAATCCTACTTCTTGCTTAGCCAAGATAACAACCTACTTCCAAGAAAGAAAGAACCACCACTTATACTCTTTTTTTCATCCACGCAACATGCCCAATCTACATTTGTATAATCAATTAAAGATAAATCCAAATCCTTTGGATACCACAAACCATGTTCTAGAGTGTATTTCAAATATCTAAATATCCTCTTCATTGCCACTACACGTACTTCTTAATATCTAAACACAAGAAAAACTACATGCATGATATCCACTCTAATTAATGTTAGATATAGTTGTCCTCCAATCAGCCTTAGGAGATTTATCACTATTTGTCAACTTGTAACCAAAAATCATAGGAGTACATACTAATTTAGTGTCTTCCATCCCAAACTTCTTCAACATTACTTGACATACTTAGATTGTGAAATGAATATTCCATTCTTTGTCTAATTGATATAAAATCCAGGAATAAATTCATCGCCCCAAACATAGAGATCTCAAAATCTTTCTACATCTCTTTCAAAAATATCTTGCACATTTCTTCATTACCTCTAAAGATTATGGCATCAACATACACAATCACAATCAAGATTTGATCTTTTCCAACTTTGAAATAAATATTACTATATGTGGTACCTTTATTGAATCCTTGGTACAATAAGTACCTATTAAATCTTGTATACCAACCTCTAGGAAAGTAAACATAAGTTTACTTTTTCTTCTATCATAGAAGATTTTATTCCTTTCAACACACCTCTACTCTTTTCACCAATGATTTGATCTTTTGATTGATTCTCTTATACATACTTAGGGGTCTTAGGGATATTTTGGAGAGCTTGTTCCTCTTCAACTCACACTTCTTTTTCCTTACCTTAATATTTCTCTTCTTTACAATAGGCATCATCTATTTCATTTCCATCTATCATTACTTTAATTTTATGTAAGTATTCATCCACTTTGACACTTTCACTTTCAACAATATTTTTTAGCCTCTTCTTGTTGCACTGGTAAGCCATACTTCTTGGAGAATATCCAAGGAAGAGTCATTCATTAGATCTTTACTAAAACTTTCCTAAGTTTTCTTCATCTCTTTTAATATAGAATTTTCTTCCAAATGCTCTGAAGTATTTTATAGTAGGGGTTCTTCCATAGCACAACTCATATGGGGTTTTTGAACTATTTTCCCTTTCTCATTATCTATTAAAAATATATAGACTATAGTATGAATTTATTATCTCCAATAGAAATATAGTAGGTTTTATTCCTTTATAATTGTCCCTTTTCATTCTTGAACGGTTTTATGCTTTCTTTCCACAAGTTCTCCATTCTGTCAAGGAGTCCTAAGAACTGACAAATGATTATTTACTCCATGATTTTCACAAAAAAGTGTTAAAATCATTGAAGGTGAACTCTTCATCTTTCCCAGATCTCAAACATTTGATCTTCATATCCATTTCATTCTCAACAATAGATTTGAATGCCTTAAACATATCTAAATCTTCTATTTTTTCTTGGAGAAAAGTAATCCAAATCATTCTGGAATAATCATCAATTAATAGCATGAAATACCCATCTCCTTGAAAAATTCTAATTCTCATATGTCCACAAAGTTTTCTATGCACTAACTCCAAAGGACTGGTAGTAGATTGTTCTTTGAATTTCTTCCTAATCTAGATTTCCTTGTAGATAACATTAATAGGCTTTGTAATCTTTGACAGATATCTCATAGGTTTATTTGAACTGATCCTCACTAGGTTATCAAAATTGATGTGACACATTCTTCTATGCCATGACAAAGTTTCATTAATTTGAGTCAAAGAATTAATAATTTTCACCCTTAAGTTGATAAACATTTTCATCTATCCTTCTTCCTATTGCGACCACTATTCTTGAAACTTTTTTGATCTTACAACTATTTTTTTGAAACAATATTGTATCATTTTCTACACATTTTTCCTACACGCAAAAGGTTAAGTTGCAAACCCTTAATATAAAGAACACCATCCTTATTATGCTTGTCATAAAAACTAATTGAACCTTTTCCACATATCTTATTAGATGTATTATCACCATGTAGAAGTTGTCAAAACCAAATTCAGACTCCAAGATTACCTGCATGCAAATGGATACCTGTCACAAGGAAGAGAATGGATGGAGAAAACAAACAAGGGTTTGAAGAAATATTCAACCACAGAGAAAGTATTGATTGATTGATTGATAGATTGATAGATACAAAGAGAACATATGCCTGATTATATAGGCAAGTGCTAAACCTAGAATGCAAAGGATGTTGTGAAGTGTTCAAATCACACTTCATGTAACAACAAGAAACCCTAACCAACTACCTAGGGAATGATAACAAGATGGAGATAAATTCTAGAAAAGACAACTCATGTTATAGAAGGGAATATTATCTCAACAACATTATTAAATAATTAAATGTAACTTAGGACTAATATGATTAATTAAAACCTAAGTTAACTTACGCTAGTGTAATAATTAATTAATTAATTACACTAACACCCCCCCATAAGTGCAACTTAGGGAGACTAGATAAGTATGCACCTAAAACTAAGATGAATGTAAGAAAGCATGAATGGGTCCCGACAACAAGGCTTGATCAAGTACCCATGTACAAATGCAATAATGAGGTAGATAAGGAAAACCCAATGGGATAAACCCCCCTACAATAAGATGACTGCTACAAAGAAGCACTGGAAGAACACTATGGACTAACACTGGAACCATAATCTGGTAAGCAAGGAAAGATACTTCTATCTACAATAAACCAAATCAAAATCATAATAATGCAACAGAAGACCCGATGTCACAAAACACTCGAAAACACCAAATTGGAACAACCCTGGAATCCATAAAGCAACAGTAGATGATAAAATGATGACAAAATCTGGAAGTCGTGAATCTCGATGCCGATGTCAAACTGAGACTAAAACTTTTCCATGGGAACAAGTACCATAAAGACTCAAGAACATTAACCACAAATTTAGTGGCCCTCAAACTGAGATGGATCCGATGCGGATCATTAACCATAGGTTCTCAATCTAAAGTGTGAACCAATATGAATCTGATATATGTCAAACTAAGACAAAATATGGCCAAAAGAAACTAAGAAACCAGATTACAATCCATGAGATTTGTCATCAAAACATAATGAAGATCAAAGTGCATGCACACTCTAATCATATTATTATGCAAAAAACCCCCCTGATGGAACTTTATATCAGTTCATTTATTACAATACCCAATGATTGCAAAAAAAGAGAATATGCAGAACATGCATAAATTAAAAACAAAATGCAAACCTACTGCATGCAAACAAAAATAAGTGCATGCATAAACCAATGTTTATATCTGTCTCCATGATGAAAATAACTTCAAATTTGTGTAGATAACCAAATCTGAAAACATGGCCTACACCACTATGAAGTGCTCGAAACAAGTTTTCTGTCAATATCTCATTTGCCAAAAATGGACATCGTGACCAAAAGTTATGAATTTTCAAAAATTGAATTTAGCTTGCTGGAAATGAATTTTCTAGCAAAATACATTTATTTCTAACTTGATTTCTGAAAAATCTGCTCACTATTTGTAGACAAAAATAAAAACTCAAAAATATTTTGATGCTAAAAACAAAACCCAGAAATCAGTTTTTGATCCAACAAGCAGAAGATGAAAAATTAATTTTTTTTTAACCTTCGGCCAGGACAAAAATGACGCGCACCACTTTTTCAATAGTGATTTTCTTCAGATCTGTGCAAGATATGCAAAATCTAAAAGATACCCAGTTCAGACTTCAACACTAGCTACAAAACCCAGAAATCGTTTTTCCTGCAAATGAGTGAAAACTAGATTTTTGAAGCAAATATGATGACGGCTCCAATAAAAAATGGCATGCAACAAACCCTTGTAGCTCCAAATAGCTCCAAACTCTTTAAACAAGAATAAGCATGTAGCAGGAAAGCTTTGATACCATGTAGAAGTTGTCAAAACCAACTTTAGACTCCAAGATAACCTGCATGCAAATGGATACCTGTCACAAGGAAGAGAATGGATGGAGAAAACAAACAAAGGTTTGAAGAAATATTCAACCACAAAGAAAGTATTGATTGATTGATATATTGATAGATACAAAAAGAACATATGCTTGATTATATAGGCAAGTGCTAAACCTAGAATGCAAAGGATGTTGCCAAGTGTTCAAATCACACTTCATGTGACAACAAGAAACCCTAACCAACTACCTAGGGAATGATAACAAGATGGAGATAAGTTCTAGAAAAGACAACTCATCTTCTAGAAGGGAATATTATTTCAACAACATTATTAAATGATTAAATGCAACTTAGGACTAATATGATTAATTAGAACCTAAGTTAACTTACATTGGTGTAATAATTAATTAATTAATTATACTAACACACCAAACTTAACTAAACCACCTTCAAACTTCTGAGGCTTAACAAACTTACTCCTATCAGCTATCATGTGATTTGAGCATCCATTGTCAATAATCATTTTTTTCTTCTCTTCTCTAACATGAAAAGTAGTCATGATTGCTTCTCTAATGTTATGACCTACTATTGGAGCACTTTCCTTCATACATCTCTTAAAGTTAGTAGAATTAGTTCAAACATTTAGAACCACGAGCAAACATTCATCATCTTCATCATCGAAATAATATGATTCATCATCAGATATACTAGCATCTTCTTTAATATTAATTTTCTTAATATATTTACCTTTATTCTCCTTACGTCTATCTCTTGAAGCTTTAACAAGACATCTTGAAGAAATGACCAATCTTTCCATAATTAAAGAATTTGAAAGATAACTTAACTTTCTATTTTCTAGTTCTATTTTTCAATTTCCTTACAAAGTTTGCTTCTAGCTCATCAAACTCATTCACATCAAATTTCTCATTCTTCTATGCTTTTCAACCCTTAAAACTCATCTATAGTCTTAAATCATTTGGACCAAACTTTCTCAATTCAAAATTATTCAATGCAACAAACAACTCATCTCTATAATAATAATCTAAATTCCAAAATTCTTCAATAGCAAAAAATTTATGACTTTATGACCTAGGTAGAGTTCTCAATACCTTCTTTGCCACTTCATCTTCTTTAATTTTTCCTCCAAGTCCTCTCATATAATTGAAAACTTAATCCACTCTATGTGTTTATCTTGGAATATCTTCATCTTTTTTCATCCTTAAGGTCTCAAATATGTTTAAGATTTTTCTAAATTTCACCAATACTTTTAAGACTAATAACTGTCACAAGATATGAGTTAGAAAGAGCACTTAAAAGAGCATACTTTTCTTTTCCATTATTCTTATATTCCTTGATCTAATCATCAATACTTGGACCATTTGCAAGCATTCTATAACTAGTTCCAACAAACTTCTAGACTCCAAATCCTAGAGAATTAATAAAACCTTCCATATTAATCTTCCAAAATGCATAATCAAATACATCAAATAGATGAGCCTCGTTGTACATCATCCTAGATCTACCTCAAGTGGTTATATATTATTCCAACGAACCTTTCTTTGATACAATTGTTTAATGCACAAGACAATTGAGAGTGGGGGTGGTGAATTAGTTGTAAATTAAAACATCAAAAACCTCATTAAGATTCAAACTTGTATTAGTCCTTAAACCATTGATAACCATAAAACCCTTCTTATGTATTATAAAAATGTAAAAATGAGAAACAATTATGAAAACACATCCAAACACATGAGGACACGAGATTTACATGGAAAACCCAAGAAGGGAAAAACAACATTGAGGATTAGCTCACAATATAAAGTAATTGCAACACTGAATACAATAGGCTCACTACACGAAATAAGATAAGGGATCACTACCAATGGCTCATTTATAGATTATAAATAAGAAGATATAATATTGTTATAATGAGAAATACATCTTATAGAAACAAAAATATCAACCACTGCTTCACAAGAACATTCACACTCTCTCTATGGAATGTAGAAAAAAAATTCTCACTACTTCCAGTAGTCTTAAGAATTAAATCTCACATTTCATTTCACACTTTGCATCACAACACACATCACTCATGCATTGTACATCAACCCAACACTCCTATATAGAATCTTCAATCTTGAAAATAATTCACAACATTGGTTGTGGACCTAAAATGTTAAAATTCTAATTAGGTGAGAAAAATAACATTTCCATGGTGGAAAGGAACAAAGGTGTACTAAAATACACCTTAGCTCGGACCCAAATCCACTCATACACAACACACCATGCTTCCAAAAATTGAAAAGCATATTTACAATTAGTGTAAACACCCAAGGTCAATTGAACCTATGTTAAAACCATTAAAGAATTAAGTACATGATTTATTTGATCAAAATATGACTTATGGACCACACACAACACTTTAACATGATATATAATACTCCATCAACACCTTGAAATCCAAAAAATCCTATGCAACATCATACAATAGAAGAACATATTCATTTTGCACAACCAACTAACCTTGCAAACACTAAAACACTTGAATCCAACCTTGTGGATCACCAAAACACAAATAAATATGAATGTAGATAGATATGAGAGATATAAGAACAGCCTTTGATCCATAAGACAAAAAACCAAACTATAGATAAATGCAGAGAAAAACCATTTCTCCCAGAGAACACTACTTTCACAATTAACACATTGGTGAACACAACTTTCTCTACATAATGATCCAGAGCCTCAAACTATAGATATAAAACCTATTAACAACACTAATAAACATATTCAAAACACATAGACATATCTCTAATCATTAATAAATTCAAAGGAAAAAAGTGAACACCACTCTATCACACTGAACACTCTTCACCACCTTGTTTCCTCTTTTATTCAATTTTTCTCAAAAGAACTTGGAACCCAAGCATGAAAAAATATAAATCATCACATGGAAAACTTATATATAATTTCAACCATACTATAGGTTGAACATCACCAATGACAAATACATACTCATCAGAGAAACAATAGAGGTTGACATTAGTGATACTACTAATGACAACATAATGCAACCAATCAAAGAATTTCCATAGACTTCCAAAAATCTCCCTATAGACCTATTGACATCAATGACAACACAAAATTCCAACAAAGTTGACCATATCCGCATTGAACATCCATTTTTTTCATCCACCTCTATCAAGAAAGTTGATTATCCTCCACTAAGGAAAATAATTGGGACTCCACTAAGGAGAATGATTGTACCCCTAATTAGGAAGATGATCATGCTTCTAATAAAGAGGATAATTTTTGTAGTCTTGTCAAGAATACTTATTGTGATCCCATGGAGTATTATGATACCCATTTGTTGGATGATGCTCTCTTTTGGAACCTCCTTAGGAATTGCAAACACATTACAACCTTGGCTTTAAACTTGTTTCTAAATATGGTTATGTATGTAAGGGTTGTCGGTGTATCAAATAAGGAATTGAATTCCCTATAGAATATGTTCCTTGAAAGTTAAACATTGGGTTTGATTTATGTCATGAATAGTCTAGGTGGAAACCATGGTGGAGTGTCAACATGATTTCTATCAAACCTCTCAATTTAGTTCATCCAAAACTGATTGAGAGTAAAGTAGACTTTAATGAAGTTCCTCTAGATTTTTTCTCTTTAGAGGAAGCATGAAAAGAATTATAAGGTGTCTACTCTCATTTACCTTCTTATCAACATAAAAAATGATTCACATATCACTTGCATAAATAAGTGTACTCTGAAAAATCCATTATGAGTATTGATGAGGAGGCTCCTTTATCTAATGTGGAAGATTATGTTCATATTATCAATCTTGAAGACCATAGATCTCTCCTTAAATAGGATACTACCAATGTTCTAATGGATCATATGTTTTCTAAAAAGGTGATTAAGATTGGAAAGTACATTTTTCATAATAATCTAAGGAATATATTTTTTTTGCATTCTCATATTGATATATTAGCTTGGTCATATAAGGAAATTCCCAATATTGATGAATATATGGTGGTTCATATTATCATCCTATGAATTGATGCTAAGCCCGTTAAATAAAAGATCTGAAAGATGAATCTCAATGTTGCATTGTTAGTTAATTCTAAGATAGAGAAGCTCCTAAAGGAAAGTTATATCCATACTATTAACTATTCACCTTGGATATCGATTATGGTCACTATCAAAAAGTTTGATGGTCATATTCATATTTACATTGAATTTAACTATATCAATAAGGCCTCTCTTAAGGATGATTTTCCATTTCCAAATATTCATATGATTGTAAACTCAATTGCATAGCATATGTTATTGTCCTTTATGGATGGCTCAGGCTATAATAAGATTCATCTTAACCTAAAGATCATTATAAGACAACCTTCATGACCCCTTGGATGAGTACCTTCTGTTATGTGGTCATTCCTTTTGGGTGAAATAATGAAAGAGCAAGTTACCAACAAGAGATGACCATTATATTTAATTACTTCTTTCAAACAATTATAGAATATTACATGGATAACAACTTGGCTAAGTCTATCACTCATCTAGATAATGTTGAAAATATTTGTCTTGTTTTTCAATGGATTCATATCTATAAGATGAGGTTGAATCCTTTTAAGTGTTTCTTTGGTATTGATGCCAAAAATAATTTAGGATTCATTGTTTCCCACTATGGAATAAAAGTCAAGAAAAATAATACTGATGTAATTTTTAAAATTCCTCTGCCTAGAAAAAACTCTAAACTACTTGGTTTGTACATGAAAATTTAGGAAATTCATATATTTGTATCTCATTTGGTTGATTGTAACCTTCCCTTCACACCATTTTTTAACAAGGGTGTTCAATTCTAATGGGATGATGAGTGAGATAATAGTTTTGAGTCAATCAAAAGTTATTTAGCCAATCCAATTATGTTAATGTTGGTTATGCATAATAGACCCTTTTTTATTTAGATCTTTGTATAACCTCATGCCTTATCAACTTTATTTGCTCAAAAATATGATGATGGTAGATAAGGAGTGGTCTACTACATTATCCAGATTAAAGTCAATTATGAAACTCATTATTCTACCATAAAGAAATAATGTCTTTCTCTTTTTTTTTCAACATAGAAGTTACACCATTATCTTCTTCATGTTAAAACTCATATCATTGTAAAAATTGATATTTTGTTCACTAGAACCAATCTTATAGGAAGGTTAGCGAAATGGATAATTTTGCTCATTGAATTTTACATCAAGTTTGTAAATCAAAAATAAATTAAGGGTCAAGTTATTTCTGATCAATGGGAACAAGATCTCTCATCTCAATCCTTCCCTAATGTAGATTTATTTCTTGATGAGGACATTTTTACAACTAATCATGAACCTATATGCGAGATGTACGTAAATGGATCAAGATGTCAAGATACCTCCAGATAAGGATTAGTTTTAGTTTCACCTAAAGGTAAGTATCTTCCTCTATCATTTCAATTATAATTTCATGACACTAATAACATCACTAAGTATGGAGCCATCATAGTTGGAATACATGTCATACTCACTCTAAAAATCAAACATCTTTGTATACATGGTGATTATGAGCTTATTGTAAATCAAGTTACAAGAATGTATCAAGCCAAGAAGAATAATCTATCTGAGTATCAAGATTTGGCCTTATCCTTGCTTGATCATTTCTCTTCTTTCACAATAGATAGTGTTCCTAGGAGATAAAATTAATACATAGTTGCAATGGTGAGTGTAGCCTCCCTTGTGTCTCTAGACGTTGGCATAGATGAATACCACTTTTTGGTTTCTCTTTTCTCTTGTTGTAGGTCAATCAACTTGATTCTGATGCTCTAGTGTGTTCTCATGTAGAATTAGAGGAGTGGTATTCTCACTCTCTTGTTTTCCAAAATCTACCTGAGTATAATTCTCTAATGTGCTCTCATGTAGACTCACAAGAGTGGTATTCTCACATTTATAATTATTTGATGATAGGATATTTTTCAATGAGCTAGAAAAAAAATCTCTGCACTTAGATACAAAAAATTTTAAATCAATAAATTATATTATGTGATGTTCTTTATTAAAAATCTTATAATGGTCTTATTTAGTGCCTCGCTAAAGCTGAAATACCCCTTTCCTTTCAAGAAGACCATTGGGACTCTAGGGGTGGACATTTTGGTGGTAAATCCTTGGTGTAAAAACTAATTCACATGGGATATTTTTTGCAAATGATGGAGAAAGAATCCTTTTCATTTTTCAAGAAGTTTGTACAATGTCAACAACATAGCAATATTATTCATGATCCTACTCAAGAGATTCAAAATAAGACCTCTCCTTCTCCATTTGAAAAATGGGCATTCGAAATTATCGAAAAAAATATCACCTCCTTCTAAAGGACATACCTTAATAATTATTTCTACTGATTACTTTACAAAATGGGTTGATGTTTTTTTGCTTTGATCCATGAACACTGAATAAATCTCTAGATTTCAAATAAACAATATTATTTCTCATTTTGGATTAGCTTCTACCCTTGTTTCTAATACTGACACATCATTTAAGAACATATAGGTGAAGCAATTCTTGAAAAAAAATCACATTCAACACCATACTATCCTCAATCCAATGGCCAAGCTAAAGTATCGAATAATTCTCTTGAGCTAATTCTAAAAAAATAAGTAAATAAACATGGTAAGGATTGGCATACTTAGTTAACATATGCCTTTTGGGATTATTGTGGGAGTGTTCATATGATGATTAGTACAACATACATACAACCTCGTGTATGGTTCTAAGGATATTATGACTTTAGAGTTGGAAATCCCATCCTTACATGTTTCCCTTAAAGGATTAATTGATGATGACACTTATCATGCTAATTGTTTGTAACAAATTGAGTTGCTCGATGAGCACCATTTGTAGGCCCTCGATCATCTCCAAGCTTATCAAATATAAATATCTTTAAAACATTATAATGAGGGTGTTATTTCCACAACTTTCAAGGTAGTTGATCTAGTTCTCTATGAGAATCAAAAATATATAAATGTGTTGCTCGATCAAAAGGGGATGTTTAGCCCTAATCGATTAGGCTCTTACACTATAATCTTTGTGTATGTTTCTAATGCTTATAGACTATTGTCTATGGATGGAGTGCCTCAAAAAGAACTTGTCAATGCAATGCATTTTACTTGATACTATGCCTAAGTGTCTATGTGGCATACACATGATGCTTGTGGTGCAGGAGCACCTACACCTCAACCTTCATTTTGGATCATTTGATGGTGAATAGCTTAGGAAGAGTATTTTTGAGTCTTTTGAGTGATTTTATCTTCAATAAGGTCTAACAAGACCATTGAGTAAAATCTAGGGTGAATCTTTAAGTTTTGGAGTCAAAATGTAGAAAATTGCAATCTTGCAAAAATGTAGTCATGTAGCCTTGAGAAGGCAAAATCCTAAATTTGTAATTGGATATGCAAGATTGAGGTCTTAAGGATGTAATAAGGATATTTTTAGTCCATTAGAATGGTTTTAGAAGTCACAGGTCTTTAGGATTAAAAAGTTACTTCAAAATTGCATAATTGCCATAATGTGATTTAATGTAATTTCAACATTAAGGATGTAATCACACTTTCCAACAGTTCCCTCCTTCAAAAATCAGTTGAGGGTCGTTGGTAATGATGTGGAAAAGTTTAAATAGCCTCCTTTTGGTCGAGGCAGGTTGTTGGATGAAGTTTTGAAGCATTAAATATAATAAAAAACTCAGTTTTCCTGTTTTTTCCAGCGTTTTTCACTGTTCCCGTGTTTGGTACGGTCTGGTACAGAATTGTACGGACTCCCAATTGGAATGGTTTGAAAGAGGGCAGAGTCTACTTTATTTTGGTGGTGATTTGGATTGTTTTCATTAAGTATTGAGTAAGTTACATCAATTTTAGTGAAAGTGGGTCTGAAACCTTGCAAAACAAGGGTTTGGTCACCAAAATGGATGTAATTCCCATTTCCACCATGGGAAAAATCTGAAAATTGGTGGAATGATAGATTTAGGGATCATATTCATGTTCCAATTTGTTTTAGAATAAAATATGGAGTTTTGCAAAATTTATGTGATGCCCTAGGTCTGGTTTTTGCTTTATACAGTCCAAAATGTGATCATTTGAATAGAGTATTTGTTGTTTTTTGAGTATTTGAGAAAATATAATGGATGGAAAGCATGGAACAGGTCTTTGGGAACCTTTTGGATTCTTTTAAAGGCATTAGGGGTGTTGGGGTGTGCCTTGACAAGTTGGAAGCTTCCTTGTACAGGCCAAGTTAAGCCTTGTGTATGGCTTGTAAATCAATTTTCTGATACATTTGTTTTGGGTGTTTGATCCTATGCTTTTGGGAACTTGTGGAGGATGGTGTTAGGAGTCTAAAACCATGTTTTATGGTCTGGTTAATGCTTTTAATCAGATTTTATTTTGACTGTCCTAATGGTGAATGTTACAAAGTTGCATGGGCTTGTGTAGGAGCAATGGAAGAATGGATGTTTTTGGGTGCAAGGTCTGTTTGTTTGGTCATGCTGTGCTGTGTGAAGAGTATTTACATCATCCCCAAGTCTTTTTGAGATGTCCGGTTGTGTGAGTCAAGTTGAGTGGTCAAGTTGCTTGTTGGAAGGAATAGTGAAGTTCATTTGTGCATTGAGAGAAGTTTTTCAAAAAAAAGGTGTTGCTTCCTCTTCCACTCTGCATCATAGTGGTATCAGAGCATCAGGAAGTAGATCTATTTTCATTTTGCAGGTTGAAGAAGAGGCAAGGTTGACAAGATGCCTCCAAAGAAGAATGATATGGCTAAAGAGATGAAGGAGATGAAAGATAGGCATGCAAGAGAACTCAGAGAGTTGGAAGAGAGAGTCATAGCCTTGGAGACAAACAAAAGAAGGGAAGTGGAAGAGACTGAGACTGAAGAAGAGGAAGATGAGGAGTTTGAAGATGTGGAAGAAGAGCTTACACCAGAGGATCAAAGAATTGCAAGGTTGCTGAAGGCAATAAAGAATGACAAGCCTAAGGTAAAACTTGATGTTCCTAAGTATGGTGGTAGTTTAAATGATGAAGAACTATTGGATTGGATTGCTGCAATTGATAACCATTTTGAATGTGATGAGGTTCCTGAAGAACAAAGGGTCAAGATTGCAAAAACTAAGTTGCAGGGTCATGCTTTGGTATGGTGGGATTACCTTCAATCTGAGAGGAGGAAGCAAGGAAAGTCTAAGATCACATCATGGGATAAGATGATATCAAAGCTTAAAGGTAAATTCTTACCCAAGGATCACCAAGTTCAATTGTTTAAGAGATTGCAAAACTTAAGACAAAGGGAAATGGATATTAAGTCTTATACTGAGGAGTTTTATAAATTGAGTTTAAGATCTGGTCATCATGAGAATGAAGATGAAAAGATTGCTAGATATGCTGGTGGTTTAAGGCTTAATATACAGGATGAATTGGTTTTGGCTAACCCTAGGAGTGTAGAGGATTGTTATCAAATGGCTATCAGGGTGGAGGAGAAAATGAAGAGAAGGCAAGACAAAGCAGCAAGAGGAAGAGGCAACACTTCTAGAGGAAGAGGATTCAATCCTAGTTCAAAGACAAACAATGAGGGCCAAGGAGAAGACAAGAAGGATCAAGAGAAATCTGATTCAAGAGGTGGATGGAGAGGTTCAAGAGGTAGATTTGATGGAGGAAGAGGTTCCTATCAATTCTCAGGAAGATGCTACAATTGTAACCAGCCTGGACACCCAACCTTCAAGTGTCCTGAAAAGCAAGCCTCAAGTTCTTATGGTGGAGAAAGGAGGAATCAATTAGTGCATGAAGATGAGGAGAGTGTGACTTCACCTGTTATTAATCTCACATCAGAAGTTGGAGAGAGTTTGATGATTAGGAGAACATTGCTCAAGGCCCCAATCTCTGAAGAATCCCCACAAAGGAAATCACTTTTTAGAATCAATTGCAAGGTACAAGGTAAGGTATGTAGAATGGTAGTGGATTCAGGTTCAACTGAAAACATGGTTTCTTGTGAAATGGTGAATAAACTGAATTTGAAAAGAGTTCCTCATGAATTACCTTATAAAGTATCTTGGTTAAGTAATGGTCAATCTTTGGTAGTAAATGAGCAAGCTATTGTAGATTTCCAGATTGGTGAGTACAGGGATAGTGTTATTTGTGACATTCTTCCAATGGACTGTTGTCACATACTCCTTGGAAGACCATGGCAATATGATAGATGTGCTTTGCATGATGGGAGAGTAAACATATATACAATCATGAAAGGTGGTCAAAGGTTTGTTTTAACTCCTTGGGTAGAAGATGAAAAGGGTAAGGCAAAGGTTATTATGTGTGGAAGGAAAGAACCTATTAATGTTGTGAAAGAGATCAAAAATTCTGATGTTGTGAATAAGTATAGGTCTGATAATGCAGCAGATCTAAAGGAAAGTACAAGGGTAAAGTCTGATTTGACAATGAGTTTGCATGATAGTGTGATGGTAGGAAGCATTGAATGCCCTGTAGTTAAGACCAGGCCTGAGAAACAAACAAATTTTGCAGGAAATACAGTACCTAAGTCTGATTTGACAGTGATAGAACAACTTGATGAGGCAGTGAGTGAAAGACAAGAAAAACAGGGCATAAAAGATAGTTGCAAACATGAAGGTGACAAAGGAAAGAAGAAATATCATAGAGTTACTAATCCTTGTTTGTATGCAGGTTCAAAACATAGTAAACAATCCAATCTTGGCCAGGGAAAAGATAAAAGACTGTTTGCAGGTCTGAGAACAGAGGAGATGAAAAATGCTTATGTGAACACATTCCAAGGTGATAGAAGTGCAGGGCAGATTGCACAACTAGTGTACATGAACCAGTGGAGTGGATTGGTGAACCAATGGAGACTTCATGAAGCTTGGAGACAGTGGATTCAAGGACAACTCATGAGGCATGAGTCTTTTCTAGGGGGGGTGTATGGTGCAGGAGCACCTACACCTCAACCTTCATTTTGGATCATTTGATGGTGAATAGCTTAGGAAGAGTATTTTTGAGTCTTTTGAGTGATTTTATCTTCAATAAGGTCTAACAAGACCATTGAGTAAAATCTAGGGTGAATCTTTAAGTTTTGGAGTCAAAATGTAGAAAATTGCAATCTTGCAAAAATGTAGTCATGTAGCCTTGAGAAGGCAAAATCCTAAATTTGTAATTGGATATGCAAGATTGAGGTCTTAAGGATGTAATAAGGATATTTTTAGTCCATTAGAATGGTTTTAGAAGTCATAGGTCTTTAGGATTAAAAAGTTACTTCAAAATTGCATAATTGCCATAATGTGATTTAATGTAATTTCAACATTAAGGATGTAATCACACTTTCCAACAGTTCCCTCCTTCAAAAATCAGTTGAGGGTCGTTGGTAATGATGTGGAAAAGTTTAAATAGCCTCCTTTTGGTCGAGGCAGGTTGTTGGATGAAGTTTTGAAGCATTAAATATAATAAAAAACTCAGTTTTCCTGTTTTTTCCAGCGTTTTTCACTGTTCCCGTGTTTGGTACGGTCTGGTACAGAATTGTACGGACTCCCAATTGGAATGGTTTGAAAGAGGGCAGAGTCTACTTTATTTTGGTGGTGATTTGGATTGTTTTCATTAAGTATTGAGTAAGTTACATCAATTTTAGTGAAAGTGGGTCTGAAACCTTGCAAAACAAGGGTTTGGTCACCAAAATGGATGTAATTCCCATTTCCACCATGGGAAAAATCTGAAAATTGGTGGAATGATAGATTTAGGGATCATATTCATGTTCCAATTTGTTTTAGAATAAAATATGGAGTTTTGCAAAATTTATGTGATGCCCTAGGTCTGGTTTTTGCTTTGTACAGTCCAAAATGTGATCATTTGAATAGAGTATTTGTTGTTTTTGAGTATTTGAGAAAATATAATGGATGGAAAGCATGGAACAGGTCTTGGGGAACCTTTTGGATTCTTTTAAAGGCATTAGGGGTGTTGGGGTGTGCCTTGACAAGTTGGAAGCTTCCTTGTACAGGCCAAGTTAAGCCTTGTGTATGGCTTGTAAATCAATTTTCTGATACATTTGTTTTGGGTGTTTGATCCTATGCTTTTGGGAACTTGTGGAGGATGGTTTTAGGAGTCTAAAACCATGTTTTATGGTCTGGTTAATGCTTTTAATCAGATTTTATTTTGACTGTCCTAATGGTGAATGTTACAAAGTTGCATGGGCTTGTGTAGGAGCAATGGAAGAATGGATGTTTTTGGGTGCAAGGTCTGTTTGTTTGGTCATGCTGTGCTGTGTGAAGAGTATTTACATCATCCCCAAGTATTTTTGAGATGTCCGGTTGTGTGAGTCAAGTTGAGTGGTCAAGTTGCTTGTTGGAAGGAATAGTGAAGTTCATTTGTGCATTGAGAGAAGTTTTTCAAAAAAAAAGGTGTTGCTTCCTCTTCCACTCTGCATCATAGTGGTATCAGAGCATCAGGAAGTAGATCTATTTTCATTTTGCAGGTTGAAGAAGAGGCAAGGTTGACAAGATGCCTCCAAAGAAGAATGATATGGCTAAAGAGATGAAGGAGATGAAAGATAGGCATGCAAGAGAACTCAGAGAGTTGGAAGAGAGAGTCATAGCCTTGGAGACAAACAAAAGAAGGGAAGTGGAAGAGACTGAGACTGAAGAAGAGGAAGATGAGGAGTTTGAAGATGTGGAAGAAGAGCTTACTCCAGAGGATCAAAGAATTGCAAGGTTGCTGAAGGCAATAAAGAATGACAAGCCTAAGGTAAAACTTGATGTTCCTAAGTATGGTGGTAGTTTAAATGATGAAGAACTATTGGATTGGATTGCTGCAATTGATAACCATTTTGAATGTGATGAGGTTCCTGAAGAACAAAGGGTCAAGATTGCAAAAACTAAGTTGCAGGGTCATGCTTTGGTATGGTGGGATTACCTTCAATCTGAGAGGAGGAAGCAAGGAAAGTCTAAGATCACATCATGGGATAAGATGATATCAAAACTCAAAGGTAAATTCTTACCCAAGGATCACCAAGTTCAATTGTTTAAGAGATTGCAAAACTTAAGACAAAGGGAAATGGATATTAAGTCTTATACTGAGGAGTTTTATAAATTGAGTTTAAGATCTGGTCATCATTGAAGAAATCTGTGAGGGTTTCAAGTTCGTTGATTTTTTGGAAGGTCTGGACGTGGCTGATTTTTTGGAACATTTTCAGCATGAATGAAGGTCACCCTCACATTCGTAGTGGCCAAAAACCCTAAGAACACCCTTCGTTTCATTGATTTTAGAGTAGTTGATTCATAACATAGAAAAACATTGCCAAGGAGGCCGTACAACCTCCCCAACACGCGTCACGAGGCATACAAATCAATTTTATTTATTTAAATGTTCCTTTTTGGGATTCACGCTGAGCAACCACTAGGTGCCCACTAGGCGCTGACCCAACAACCACCACCACTAGTGGCTCCCCCATTGTGATGTTGGTCCCAACGCTAGCCCCTGCAGGCACCTTGTAGCCAACTCCGATCACATGGGGGACCGAGGGCTATGTGCCCAACCCCTGGCTGACCTACAAGCACCTCCAGTGGTCACATGGGTGACCTGGGGCTCTACCCTAGCCCCCAACCCCATAGGCCTTGATCACGCATAGGACCAGGGGCTTATTCTTTTTAAGCCCCTTGGGCTATGTGCAGGCCATATTGGCCATTTTGGAGCACCTTTAACTAAAACGGGCGTAACTTCTACGTACGGAGTTGGTTTTTCACAAACAAGATACCGTTGGAAAGATTGTTTCGATCTTGTTCTATTGGTATAGGTTATTTTTCTTGATTATGCTCCAATTTTTTTTTGCAGGTCCTTGAGCTTAGATGTTATTTATTTTCACTTCGAAGGGCATATATTTTGACTTGGTGATCCTTTTTTCACCATTCTTGTGGAATTGGAAAGCTGGTTTAGTCCTTTACATAGATCTGAGGTCTATTTTTATTTTTTGTTTAGGCATGTTTATAGTTCTCTCCTTTTGAAATCATTGGGTATTGTAATAAATAAACTGATATAAAGTTCCATCAGGGGGGTTTCTTACATAATAATATGATTAGAGTGTGCATGAACTTTGATCTCATCTTGTTTTTTGATGATAACTCACATGGGTTGTAATCTAGTTTCTTGATTTCTTTTGGCCACATTTTGTCTTAGCTTGACACATATCAAATTCATATTAGTTCACACTTTAGATTGAGAGCCTATGGTTAATGATCCGCATCCGATCCATCTTAGATTGAGGGCCACTAAGTTTTTTGTTAATGTTCTAGAGTCTTTATGGTACTTGTTCCCACGGAATATTTTTAGTCACAATTTGGCATTGGCATCGAGATACATCATTTCCAAATTATGTCATCATATCATCTATTATTTCTTTATGGACTCTAGGGTTGTTCCCGTTTTGATTTTTTTAGTGTTTCATGGCATTGGGTTTGTTGTTGCATTATTATGATTCCGATATGGTTTCTTGTAAACAAAATTATCTTTCCTGTCTTGTCGTATTTAGGTTCTAGTATTACTCCACAATGTTCTTCAAGTTCTTTTTTGTAGAAGGTCATCTCATTGAGAGTTGTCCTGCTTTCTCCTCTTTCTCTTACTCTTTCATTGAATTTGTACATGGTTACCTGATCAGGCCTTGTTGTCAAGAACCATTCATGCTTTCTTTCATTCATCTTAGTTTTAGGTGCATTTTTTTTTAGTCTCCCTAAGTTGCACTTAAGGGAGGGTATTGGTGTAATTAATTATTTAATTACACTTTATTAGGTTTACTTAGGTTTTTCTTAGGTAATAATTAGTTTACTTAATTAATAAGTAAGCTTTATTTAGTTGAGCTATTTTTGGGTCAACATTGGGGTTGCATACATTTATTTTATAAAGAAAATCATCTCTTGTAATTTTTAAATTCTGGATATGTCAATTTGCACATCTTCATGCAAATCTCTTTCTTTTTATTGTTATTCTCTTCTATGGAAGGATTTTTGCTTTGCTTGTATGATCTTGGTTTCTAACATGAACCTCTCCCTATAGTTTGAAACAATCCATCTATAGTTCTCCCTCTCACTCTTGGGCCTAATGTAGCTCCTCCTAAAGCTATTGTACTTGGGGATCTATGCCTAGCTTCACAATTTTCTCTTTCCTGTTGAGGTCATTGAGTTGGCTCTATAGGGCATCATGATCCCTCTCAGCACACTTTACCTACATCCTATCCTGATCTCTCTCGATTAGAAATATGCTAATCTTGGCTAAATATTGATCGTAATACTCAGTCATAGTAGTGACATCGACACTCCTCTCCTTGACCTCTACACATTCATCCTCATATGTGGTTCTCAACCATGTAATAGTCTCAAATAAGTTGGCATGTTACCCCAATAGTACTGAAATGTACATGTCGAGGATGTTCCCCTTGATTGGTGCAACTGAGGAAACCTTAGAGACACACTTCTTGATGAGGGTGATCCACTCATGTGGGTTTGTTGCAACCACAAAGTGGTAGATGTTGACAGTATCGGATGCTATATAAAACATGAGCATATATATAAGAGATGAAAATAAAACATTAAGTACCAAAAGGAACTAGCATAAATCACTCTTGTACATGGAACCTCAGCCTTCTAGTTTAGTTGTGGAGGAGGTGCAATGTTAGGACCTAGGCTTGCAACTACTACTACCATCTAAGCTGGGATGCTATCTATCAAAGGTGGTGTCGATGAGACATGGGCCATGGTTGGGGGTAGTGAAAGTCTCTACCATCATCTAGGCCTCTCCACCACTCCACCTACCACCTTCCCCTCCTTGTCATCATCATCACCATTGTGGTCCTCATCTTGTCCTCCTCAATGCTCCTATATAGAAATATTTCCCATTGTGGTGTGTTACAATAAAATTAAAGAGGGACCTACTATCACCCACCATCATTTTTTGGTGTAGGTGACCTTGACATAATCAATCATCAACATCAAATTTTGATCCTCATTTTTTGATTTGTTTTCACTGACAACGACATCTACTATGGTTAGAAGATAAAGATCGCTTGGACTAGTGGCACTCCTTGTTGATAAAAGTAATGTAGGAGTCAGTGGGATCATCTACAAAATATCAAACTTCTAGGTGACCCTATGCTAGTAATACTATATGATAATATAATCGACATGATCTACTAGGAGATGATCACACTACATATATCAAAACTGCCACCTATCTATGGGCCACTCCATACCTCTATATTCTCTTCATCTCACCTCATGTGACCACAAATAATCCAAGGAATCCAAAAAATAAATATGTTCATATCTCTAATCGCATACCAATGGATATGTATGTGCCACGTGAAACACCCTAGAGAAACTCGACTGGCTGGGTAGATGTGATGTGTGCAAAATTCCACACCTGTAGGAGTGCAAAAGTTGTGAGGATGGAAAACTCATAATATACATATCACTCTAGCTCATGGTATAAATGGGAAAGCATGATGTGACCCTAGTAAAAAATGGTCCATTAATCCTCCATGTCATGAATAGTTTGGATGAGGTCCCCATGTAGGTGAGAGCATCGCTTGTCCATAATGACTTAAAGGGTGATTGTGACTGCCATCACCCTCCAGATGAGTGGGACGACCAATTTTCCCTACTAAAACCATTGTATATAGATGTTGTGGGTGGTAGCAATAGGCTCTATATGCTCGATGTGTCATCATAGGCTACTCACCATCCATAAATGGGCAAGTCATCTATTTGGTAGATTTATTCAAGCATGACCATAATCTCTCCTATAGGAAGATGAAAAGAAGAGGTAGAGTAATCCCACCATTCCATGAGCTCCATGAGCATTGGTGGATGGTAAAGCATTGTAGGAAGGGTTTAGGCCCACCATAAGCACATATGGAAAAGTGTAGTTAGCATGTGCCCAAATCTATGATCTCACATCTCTATCTAGTATTGTAAAGGAAGAAAATCCATGTAAGATCCATCTACATCATAAAATTCTAAGAAAATCATCATAATTTTTCCTAAGTTGGCCTTTTGGATAGAGGCACATCGCATAGACATCTGAGGCTGACTACCATGAATTCTACCTATACAAAAATGTGCATAATGGATGCTAGTATGACCAAAGGCCACCAATGTGTCATTGGGAAAATAGTGCACCAACCAAATGCCTATGCTACTCATGAAAGGGAAAATCTAAAAAAATAGCAAAAATAAAAAATATCAGGTCAAATTCCTCACACCTCATCAACCTCGATGCCCTTGGCTATGGCCTCATGAAGCTACTCAATTCTAGGGTCCATGTAATAATTTTCAAGTCACGGGATAGGTCTTCACACTTGAAAAGACAAGACTGGTTGGTTAATGCTCTTTGTCTAATTAAAACTGATAGTCTATTAGCGATATGTTTGTACTGGGATCTCCAAAACACTTGAATTTTGGACATGATGTAGATGTTGCAAAGAAGATCATATATATTTCTTCACGATCTCTAATATTACAATGTGGTATAATGCAATATGAAATACTGAGAGTGGGTCCTAATAGTTAACTATTGGAATGCAAGAAAACATGAATTAATATTTTTGGTTGATGCAAGATTCCTTGAAACCTTGGAAGCTTCGACATCAGACACCCGAGGTTGGAGAAAAGTGAGCCTCTCAATTTCCTAGGGCTATAGGAAAACCAATGTGGTTCACCTCATCCTAATAAATTCGTGATGAATCTTCCTCTAGTCTTCCTTTCCATCTGACTAGATATTCCTTGTATTTCCTTCCTCTGGTACTACATCCAACTCTTCTTTCTAAAATTTCCACAATTTCCTCTAGATGATGTGCTATCTAGTCTGAAAAACCAACTTCTCTATCCTTCAATGACTCTCCTTCATATTTGTGGTATATCTCTACAATGTTGAATATAGGTGATATACCAAATTCCTTTGGTAGCTCCACTTCATATGCATTTCTAGAGTCAAAATTCTTGGTGATATTACAAGGTCCAAATTTCTTCATCTTCAATTTATTATATGTCCCAACTAGAAATATCTCTTTTCTCAAATATAACATTACTTCCTCTCCTATTGAAAACTCCTTATGTCTTCTCTTCTCATCTACTTTATCGTTGTATGTATTGGTTAGCTTCTCTAGATTGTCCTTAACTTGAGTATGCAATATTTCCATCAATTCTGTAAATTATTTTTCCTCCACACTCCTTTTATTCTCCATACTAACATCTCTTAATTATTCTACTCCTCTAGGTTGTTGTCCTGTCATAATTTCAAATGGTGTCTTCCTTTTGCTCTATTTAATTTAATGGTTGTATTCAAATTCTAATTGTGGTAGTATTAAGTCCCAATTTCCTACTTTACCTTCAGTCAAACACCTCAAAAAATTCCCATAGCTCCTATTTACCACTTCTATTTTTCCATTTGTCTATGGGTGAAATGTTCAACTATATTTCAAATTTGTCTTCATCTTCTTCCACAATGTTTTCTAGAAATACCAAATGAATATAGTGTCTCTATCTCATACTATACTCTTTGGTAATCCATGTAATTTGACAATCTCCTTGAAAAATAGGGTTACAACATGTATTCCATCATTGGTTTTCTTATAAGGTATGAAATACGCCATCTTAGAAAATATATCCACAACCAAAAATATAGAGTCAAATCCTCTTAGTGTCTTAGGTAATCCCAACACAAAATCCATGCTAATGTCTTCCCATGGTCTCTTTGATACTATCAATGGTGTATACATTCCCATTTTCTAGTTGTTTCCTTTTGAAACTTGATACATCATGTGACTTTGAGCATATTTCTTGAAATCCTCATGCAACTTTTGCGAAAAATATATCTCTTACCAATTCTATAGTCCTATCAATCAATAAATGTCCTACTAATCCTCCGTAATGCTTTTCCTTGATAAAATTATCTCTCATTGAACTCCTAGGGATACATAGCCTATTTTTCTTGAGTAACATACCTTCATCATGAAATAATCCAACCATTTTCTTCTATCTGTCTCTATAGGTTCCTGGCAAGCCTTGCATTCCTCCACAAAATCAATGTCATCCTCATACATACACTTGAGTTCTTCAATACCTAATACTTTGTTTCTCATCCCTGTCAACAAAATTATTCTCCTGCTCAATACATCTACAACTTTTTTTGACTTTCCACTATGGTGCTTCAACACAAATGTGTAACTCTACAAGAGTTCTAGCCATCTCATATGTCTTTGGTTCAAATTTTCGTGAGTATTCAAATATTGAAAATATTGATGATCCATATGCAATTAACAAATTCCTTCGGTAACAAGTAATGTCTCCACTTCTTCAAGGCTTGTATTATTTCATAAAATTATTGACCATAAACTAAATATCTTCTCCTAGAATCATTCAATCTTTTATTGAAGTAGGTTATTGGTATCCCTTCCTAACTTAACACAACTCTTATTTCACTTCCACTAGCATCACAATCTACTTGGAATACCTTATCAATGTCAGGTAGTGCTAACATAGGTTGTTCTATCACCTTTTGTTTCAACAACTCAAAAATATTATATGCTTCTGATGTCCACTTGAATTCCTTTCGGCCACCCCTCATTTTCTTTATCATAGGTGTGAAAATTTACTACTAAAATTCTTGATGAAATTCTAGTAAAATCTTGCTATTCCATGAAACGATCTTGCCTCTCCAACGTTCACATTTTTAGGCCATTCAACTATTGCTAACCTTCTTAGGGTCCATCTTCAATCCTTCCATACATATCATAAACCCAAAATATACTAGTTATTCCTTCATGAAACTACATTTTTATCAAAAAATTATCTTCTCTTAGCCTTTGAAATACATTTTTGATGTGCTCCAAATTTTCTTCCTTAGTCTTACTGAAAATCAAAATATCATCTAGGTAAACAATGACAAACTCACCCAACTATTTCTTCAAGACTTCATTCGTCAGCCTCATAAATGTACTAGGTGCATTAGTTATTCCAAATGGCATGACCAACAACTCATATAATCCCTCATTTTTCTTGAAAGAAATTTTCCATTCATCTCCCTCTTTGATCTTCATCTGATGGTATCCACTCTTTAGGTCTATCTTGGTGAGATATTTTTCTCCACTCAGACTATCCATGATTTCATCCATCCTAGGAAATGGGAATCTATAATTCACTGTGATATTATTGATAGCTCTTGGATATATACACATCCTCCATTCTCCATCTTTCTTAGGTGCAAGTACAATTGGTACTACATAGGGGCTCAAAAATTTTCTTGTCAATCCTTTCTTCAACAATTCTTGTATCTGTCTATTTAGCTCTACATTCTCTACTGGTGTCATCTAGTGTGCAGATTTGTTTGGAAAAATAGATCTTTGAATAAGATCCATATGGTGATTGATACTCTGGATTGGTGGTAATCCATCAAGCATATTTTCTGATACAAGATCTTAGTACTCTATCAATAGTTTAGTGACTTCCCTCTATGGTGATTCTTCTACTTTTGTGATTCTCTCTGCATCAAGGGCTTCACACTTCATTGGAATAAAATAAAAACACATCTTTTCATGTCTCAATCCATATATAAATTTCTTTCCATCTACCAAATTGATTCTATTTGTACCACATACTTCACTTTCAAGTTCTTCTTCCAAAGGTATCAAGGTGATTCTCTTTCCATTGGAAATTATGGTATAGGTATTCTTCCTCCCATCATGTATAGATTTCTTATCATACTACCAAGGTCTACCCAACAACATATGACATGCATCCATTGGAATATAATTACATAGTACTTCATCAGGATATGAACCTATATAAAATTTTACTAAACATTGCTCACTTACTAGTATCATATGCTCATCTTGACTCTAGGCTATCCTATAAGGATTCAGATGTTTTCCTCTTTCCAAATTCAACTTTGTCATAATTTCCTCATACACTAGGATATTCGTTCTACCACTATGAATGATAACATTCTAACACTTACCTCTTGCTTTGCATCTAATCCAACACAAACTTTTCCTCTATGGTGATTCTTTAGATACTTCCTTCTCCTTGAATAGTGGTCTCCTCATGAATAATGATTCTCCCTTCTTAGAAATTCCTCCAGAACTCGGTGGTCCCACTATTTCTTCATCCAAATATATGTTTCTTGCATGATTTGCAATCTTCTTACTTTCTTGGTGACACTCAATTGCTTTATGTCCTTATCCTCCATAGTTAAAATAGGTTTCTCTAAAATTTCTCTTGTCATATCCTTTCTCATCTCTCCTTTGTCCCTTATTGTAGTAAGAATTGTATCCTCCTCTATTGTGGAGGTAAGAATTTATTTCATCTCTCCCTTTATGGTATGAATTGGAATCCCTCTCTTCCTTACAATATGAATCTATGTCATTTTTTTTCTCCAGATATGGTTTTTCTACTCTAGAATGTGACCTTCCTTTTTGAAATCTACCTCCTCTTCCTTTCTGCCTCTATTCATTTTGTCTATTTTCCTTGTCCTCCACCTTTAATGCAAACTGATATGCTTCCTCTACCAAATTCATCCTTACTAGACTCAACTATTCTTGAATGTTCATCCTCATCCCATTGATATATCTTGTTGGCCACTTTCTCCTTAATTGCTTCACTATGTCTAGTCTTGATAATGATCTTATGAAATTCCTTACTGTATTCTTTCACAATATTTTCATTTTGTCTCAGTTTTTGAAATGTCTTCAACAACTCCAACTCATAGTCCATAGGTATAAATTGGTTATTCAATTTTATCACCATTCTATCCCATTTCACAATCTTCTCTTTAAATTTTATGTTTCCTTCCACCATATTGTAGCATGCCCTTTCAATTTAGTCTTCAAAAATATCACTCTCTTTGGATCTTCTATTTCTTCATACTCAAAATATTCTTCAATGTCATTTATCCAATCAATCAACACCTCAACGTTTAGGTTACCAGTATAGTTAACAATATTCATTCTAGGTCAGTTTCATATTTTTCAAATAGCCTTCAACATCGTCATCTGATCTGATTCTTCCTCATCCAAGGTCTCTTCGGTTAGATTTGTAGCTTGAACTTTGTCATCATCACTTTCATCATTAAGTCTAGGGTTTAAGAATTTTCTTCTGTCTTCTTCAATACCATCAAATATCACTTTCATTATTCACATCATTTCCATCATCTCATCCACCTTTCTAGCAACATTAACACTAGTATGAATTATCCTTGACAACATCTCTTCCTACGATCCGATGCAACTGCCTCAGGTTAGTGACTAGATATAACATTGCAACTACCTCACAATCGGGGATCTATTGGAAAACACAAGTAGGATACCTCAAGTTGGCGATCTATTGACACAAATATGTTTGATTGTTTACAAACACAAGTAGGTTGTCTCAAGTGAGTGATCTGATACCACTTGGTGCAATCAAGAATGGAGGGTCTAGGAATAGGACTGTCCAACCTTGTAGCAAGAGTAAACACAATGAAAACTCAAAGAATTCGAATAACAATCCCACATGGATAAATAGATGATGATTAATTATTCACAAGGAACATTCCCTACATTCTAGCTTATATATTACATAATGATATGGTGGTAATCCTAGAAACACAATGTGGGTTGAAGCCCTCATCTCCTATATATTCCTACTACTCTATCACTCTATCACTACCTACTATCACCACCTTTTTCCTAATGCAATTACACAATATTTATATATATCAATTTCTAGCTCTAGAAAAGGTGTGTGTCAACCTCAAGAGGTCTTAGATGCCAAAGTTTATGAAACATGTGAAGGTTAGCCAAGACATATGATTCTCCTTTCATCCTTGGATAAACATGATGTGAATCAGAATGAAAGTTCCTTGATGAATTTGAATCCTTATGAAATGGTTTCCTAAGGCCTATTTTGGTGTTTTCCTAGCTAATCTTTGCAACTCCCTAAAGGATTGTCATCCCTTATATTCAAAAATTACAAAATCTAGTGGCCAAATAATGGGTAAAGATTATCAAGCCCTTACCCCTACTCTTTAGGCTTTTTGGGACCAAGAAGGGTATTCCTTATTGTATTAATTTGATATCCAATGCCTCAAGAACAATTCAATAGACAAATATATTCATTCTAAATGAAAATAGACACAATTCATTAAAGGTTTGGCTGACCTTTTACAAAAATAAATATTCATTTGCTAGGAATGAGAGAGTATTTCAATTACATCTCACAATTAATAAGATTTGAATAAGTATGGTTCTTATTTTGAGTTCATGGCTAGGAATCATCAAATTACAAGAATTCATGACAAATAGGCCAGTGCCTCATCAATTGGGTAAATGCAGTTAAATACGAAATAATCAGTAATACACAAATTTCAGTTAAAGCCATAAGGTATTGGTTGTAACCATAGTGAGTCTCCGTATCACTATCACTAGAGCTACTAGAAACATCAATAAGAGAATTTTGTCTCATTAGAGAGCCCCGACCATACCTTATTTTGGATTTTCGTCTCCGCTCAAACTTGGCATGCCACTTCTCCTTGACATGAATTACCTCCTCTACAATTGCATCCTGGCCTTTTAGCCAAGAGTTTCACCTCATAACAACTAGGACTGGCTCTGTGAATTCCTCCTTTAGGAGGAAAGCACCTTGAAGAGTAATTTTCTCATGTAGTGGCACATCACCATGAGAAATTTGTACATTAACCCTAGAAGACCTATGCAAAGATGATGGGGAAGCAATCGATCTACTCATCTTGCACCAATATTCAAAAAATTCACAAGAGTATTTACTATCCACCACATAAGCACAATTTTTTTTAGAATCTAGATTATAATGGTGATAATGAAAAGCCACCATTCACATTTATTGAGCAACTTGATGATGTTGATCATCAATGCTCCAAGAGAAGCACAAGTGAGTGAGTGATTATTTGTTGGCATCTATTTCATCACTTTAAATTTCCCAGGTACTTAGAAATTTGAGTATCATTCTTCATAATTTCAAGGAAGTATCTCTTCACATGGATGAAAATAAAAATGATATCCTCTAAAGAGAATTCACCATTAATGCTCACTCTTTGTAGAGCCCAAACAACTATCACATGGCTGATTATGTTCTTTGAATGTGATTCATCGATTTATCAATGAGCTGGTCACTTGGATGACTCAAATTGAGTCAATGATATTTAAAAACTCCATATTGTTGCACACCAAGTCCATTGGCCAATGATTCTCATCCTGATCAGATGACACATCCACCACCCATGGGTCCCACCCAACTTCTTCATACCTCCAACAGAGTCCATGTGTCGGTATCACACAAACTGTGCAATAGGTTAGGTAGCAATATTTAAGACCATACATGACACATACGCTACAACCCAAATCAAGATTTAGCAGTACATTAGAGTCGGCGATCAAATACCACATGAAATTGAGCCTGATAATGGGATCTAGGTCCCACATTTGATGAAAGATACGTGGCATGATCGCTCGTACCACACAACCTTTCAGAAATACAATTTTAATTATTGTGCAGTGTGCTCGCTAAGTTGTCAACTCGGTCCTTTTCATCTAGAAAGTCATATTTTTGCATGTGCAAAAAATATTAGTTATGAAAAGGGGTCACGACTAAGGTAGTGGGCCATGACCTATTGGGAAAAATTATTTGAAGACTTAAGTTTTTTAAGTCTTTAAAATGCAAAAAACTTTGGCCCAACTATAGAAGATTAAAATAATTACAGAAACTTGATGACTAGTAGGCCTAGATGCAGGGGCCAGAAAAGATGATGGGAAAGATTCCTTAGGTTGCAACTAAATCAACCGATAACCTAGTTCAATAGGTTAATGCAAAAATATAACATAAGGGTTTAAGACCTAAAAACTTGGAACAAGGGTATGATAACTTAAAACCCTAGAATAGAAAAATAAAAAATAAGAGTGATAGATCACGAAAATGCATGGAACCAACTACAATATATTCAAATTTAAAAATATCTACCACTTCATAAGTCATGAGATAGGTCTACACACTTGAAAAGTCAAGACTGGTCTGTGAATTCTCTTTGTCTAATTACATATGATATTCTATTAGCAATATTTTCATACTGGGATCTAAAAACACTTGAATTCTAGATATGATGTAGATGTTTCAGTGAAGATCATATATCTTGCTTCACAAGCTTTGATATTACAATGCGGTATAGTGTGGTATGAAATACCAAGATTGGATCCTGATAGTTAACTATTTAAATCCAAGAAAACATGAATGCAAATATTTTTTTGTTGCTACAAGATTGCTTGAAACTTGGGATGCTCCTGCATCATTTCCTAAGTTTTCTCTCACAAAATTCTACAATTCACTCATGATGAAAACTGAAAATGACCCTTCTATGGGCCCTCGTAGGTATATATAGATCAATTTTTTCCCATTTTCTTGGTGAATTCTACCATTCCATTACTCTTATTTTTACCTCCCCTAGCTAGGGGAAAAAATAGAATGGGGAATATACTCACCTCTTTATCATATTTTTCCTCTGAACTATTGAATTTTTCTTAAGCATTCTTCTCATTGTGGTAATTTCTTCCCATTTTTGAGGTTAACTAAATTTGAGTTTTGTTTAATGAAACTTCGTGTTCGATGTTGTGGTTTCTCACCATGCTTGGTTGCTACGAGAATCGTTAGTATCCACCTAATTGATCTCTACAACCTGTACAATATTCTTTTTGGCACACAAATCTATAAAATTTTAAAATTTTCATTATTACACTTAGATTTTCTTTTCTACTTTAGTGTAGCCATTTTTTCTTAAAAATCATCTCACCAAAGTGGGGGGAAAACGTAGAGTCATAAAATTGCACCTCATGGAAATTTCACACCTGTGCATTTTTTCCTCCACATTTATGTTACCTAGCTCTGCATTTATGACAAGAACCTTATAAGTCATATTTTCATGATTCCAAATCTAAAAGAGGTACATTTGATGAAGTGTCAATATCCTTCCACCTCATTTCTTGGAAAAATATGAGTTGGAAACCTACACAACACATAGAAATCCACGTGAAATGCAAGCTTCCCTATTATTTATGAGTTTAAATGAGGAATATCAAATGTAACAACTTTCTCATCCTTGCAACTTCAAAAAATCCTCTTTTCACTCTTTTTTTATTTCATTCTAACTCTCTCATGCTGCAACTTGCTCTCTCAAAATTTTCTTCATCTCATTTCTACTGTAAAGCTCTTCCATCTTTGCATCTTATCAATAGCCAAGGTTCTATCACAAACACTTAACATAATTTCTACCAAGTCAAGAGGGAGCTACAAACTATTTGTGACACTCTCTTGCCACGTTTTCTATTTTCTATCATATTTTTTATCTCTATTTATTTCATATACAAGTTACCCTTCATAGCAAGTTTTTCTTTTATCACTCAATTGTCTATTTCGTGATATGGGTTCTCCTGTATTGTGGGGTTTTATTTTATCACTCATTATTTATGCTTTACTTTGTGTCCTTTCTATTCTCTATCTATCTGATTGTTTGTGGAGGTGGAAACACCAAAGAGGGGGCTTGGCTGAGGCGACCCCTAAGAAACCCAAATATTTTCCTCATTCAACTTGTGTGTAGATTTCTTGTGTGATGCTTCATGGGAGGCTTCACAAAGTAGGATCTTCCATGAGTTACCATCTAAAATTCCTTGTCATTTGCTTTCATTCTTGATTTCTATTAAATTAGTAGAATAACTAGACCTTATCTTTTCAGTAGATAATAGATTCTTTTAGTTTTATGCAAGAGTTTAACTCTTTGTCAATACAAGATGTCAAGGCATCTCTGAGATGAAAACATGTGTTTCCATCCTACTCTCATGCTGAGGTATTTTGGTGAAGAGATTATCCTCGGACCCCAAAAATATCTATAATGTGGTCTTTCAGTAACTAAAGTCCTTAACTTTTGAAAACATAAAAAATTCTATTTTAAAAAATAAATTGAAATCTCTTTAATCATGAACCTCTACCACATGAGTCTATTTAATTGAGATGGTCGAGGAAAATTAGCTCCCTTTAGACCCTATTTGTCTTGGTATTTGGGAGTATTGAATCCCCTCCTTCATAGTTGGTTTTCAATGGGATCTTGGATCCTAGTGAGATTATACGCTCCCCTAGATCCTTAATGTAGTGTAAAAAAGTATCCTTTTTCACAATTAATTTGGGAATAATTAATCTTAAAATGAGCTTAATTATTCCTTTATTTAGTGTTGTAATATGTTTTACACATTCACATTAAGTTTAGGACCCTTTAAACTAAATAAACTTGATTGTGGCTTATTCAGGGGGATGTAAAGCGTATCTTTATATTTTCACACTAATCTAGGGATTTATTAATTAATTGAGGTTAAATGGAGGTTAATTGGCCACTTTAATTCAAATTGAAACCTAATTAATTGTAGATTCTGATAGATAAATCTTGAAAATCTTAAATGATATTACAAAACACTTAATTTTACAAGGTATATGTCCTAGGTTAGTGACCCAAAACCCATTCACCACCTAGTGAATGGGTCTTCACTAAGTCTTTGTACCCCCTTTTCAGATAACATTTAAAATCCCCTAAATTTTGTCCTAGTTAAACATCCTATGAACCATTTGCCACATGGAGAATGGTTCCTCACTTAACCCTAGGACCCTCCTTGGAATATTTTTTTGTAAATATTTTAATGATTCCACATCCTGGATCTGATGTTGGCTTGTGTTATTTGAATTTCAAGAATTAATAGTAATATATGTATAAATATAAGTTTATTTAACTATGTGTCATAATTAAGACTTTCTTGAGATCAAGCAATTTTCACAAGAGCATTATAGAGCATTCAATAGGATTTTTAAGGCATTCAAAGGAAGATTATTGAAGTTTATTGTAGAAATCAAAGATTTAATCATCATGTCAAATTCATGCATGTTCTTGAGCTAATATGATGATGTACCATTGGTCATCAAGTTTAAGTGTTCAAAGCCATTTTCTTATGCCAGGTTCATGATCAAGATCTACACTCATTGAGGTTGTTTCATGCAAGTTTCAGATTTGCAATCCAAGGTTTCAAAAAAATTTAGGTTGAAGATCAATTGGAAAGAAAAGGCTATCAAAGTTGTCACCTTTCTTAAAATATCATGGAAACTAATCTACATTTTTTTTTTTATAGTTTCTGATAGTCTTTGACTATGACTTGAAAGTACATAGATTGAATAAAAAAACCCATGAAGCATTTTTCCAAAACCCTAGCCAGGACCAATTCACCATTGGATGAATAAGTCCTCACTGAGGCTCAAAAAAATACCTTTTTCAATAGGTGCACAACATTTGACCCTCTTAAAACTTTCCTTTTTTATCTCTATATTGGTTAGGTTTAATTTTTGACATTCATTTAGGCATTATTACTCTCATAATTGAGTGAAACACTTAGCAAAAGGAGGTTCATAATTTTATTGATCTCATTATACTGCACCTCTTTTTCTTTGCTTCATTTTGGTGAGAAATATTCTTTTGAATGTTGTATTTTTCTGATTTTAGGAATCCTTTTCATCCTATATTTAGATCTTGCATTTATTTTCATTCATTTGCATTGAACTACATCTCATTTAGGGTGTCTAGTGTGCATTTAATTTCACATGTCATCTAGGACTTTTAGGATTGCATTGTTTACATTTTTAAATATGATAAACACAAAAAAATAGTCATCTTTCATATCATATACATCACATTAGCTTGAATTTTAAAATTGAAATAAAATTGCATATAAAACTAGGTCTTTTTAAGTCATTATTTTGTGACATTTTGCACTTAAATTTCACATTGCATTCTATAGAAAATCAACCCGAAACTTATTGTAGCAAACCTAAATATGCAAACCATTGAAAAAAACCTAAAAAATATGTAAAAATCAATTTTAAACCCCTAATATAGGACCATTTTCCATAGGGTGAATGAGTCTATGATCATACCTTAATCTACATTTCTAGAAATTAAAATATTCTATTTTATATTTATTTTTTCTTTTATCAAATCTTTGTTATATTTTGTTAAGTTTCTATTTCATTAATTTCATCATATTTATCTTAATTTATTATATTTAGTGCATTTTCTAATTTCAAAATTGAATTTACAAGGTTTAATTTTCATATTATTGCAAAGTATAATCATTTAATTACCTTGTTTAGAATCTGAAAATTGCATTTACACATTGCATTCTAGTTCATTGCATTACACTTTAAGCCTCTTTCCATTTTTGGTTTTCACACAAAGTTGGTGAAACTTGCATGAGCTTTACAACTTGGTGTCCTATTAGCAATACTATTATGAGATGCATTCCTTGACTCATTTCATCTTGTAATACACCATTCACTATGGATATTGGGATTTCTAACTCTCTTTCTAATAGCGTTGATAGCCAACCCCTTATGGATCATAACATGCATACCTCATTTCCCATGACTTCCCTACCTACAACCAATATGCATAATGTTTAAAACACCATTCCTAACCTTGCTAGTTATACTCAATCTTTGGGGTGTACTCAAAGACAAGGTGGATATCTTATTCCTCCTTCCAGGATACCAATTTCCATTCCTACATACACTAGTACTCAAGTTACAAGCATATGAAAAATTCATTGTCAACAATGCACTGAAGGAAAATTCATTGCTAGCAATTCACCAACAAGTAAAATTCACTGACAACAATTCACTGCGGTGAAAAATTAATCGCATTAATATTTTTCATAAAATTATTTTTTTTGAAATATATATTTTTTTGTGGTTAATTTTCCGTCATGGTGAATTGTTGGCAGTGAATTTTACTCATCGATGAATTTTCCATGGAGGTGAATTGTTGAAGGTGAAATTTCCTTCGGTGAATTGTTGACAATGAATTTTCCTAGAGCTCAAGTTACCACAACCATTCAACTTACTAGAAATCTCAAGACTTCATTAGGTATTTCCACAAGGGATCCTTCTAGCTTTGTTCATTTAAATACAATATCTCCTCAACCATCCTCCCTCACAAACTTACAATTTAATTTTCCTATGCATACATACACCACTCCACCTTACTCCCCAACACCTTACAATAAGATATGATGTAATAATTAACACACTTCTACAAAGCATGCCAGCCCTTCAACAACAATGGTCAACCTTCACAATACATCAAAAACAACTTGTTATCCCTAGAGATATTGAGAACACAAATTCCACAAGGTATAAAAGTTTCTATATTTGATAAATATTGTGGGATGGAGATCTCGTTAGCCATATTTGCTCTTATATAGCCCTATGTAGTGATTTCATCTTTGAAGATAAGTTCTTGGCTATACTATTCCCTAGTTCATTGAAGGATACTTCTCTAGAGTGGTTTTTCTCTTTACCGAAAAATTCAATAAACTCATTCAATGAGATTATTGATTCCTTTCACAAAAAAAATCATGTTCACATGGGTCCAAAAAAGACTCTAGTTGATTTAATGACATGTAAGAAAAAAGATGATGAAAAGTGATTGATTTCATAACAAGATACCAAACACTTTATTCACAAATAAACATTAAGATTCCCAATGACGACCTCCGATGAATGTTTATTTCCAATTTATAAAAAATAATCCAAAAAAAACTTGAGATGTTGAAATTCCCATCCTTCACATAGTTATGTACAACTTGTTGTGATGATTAGAATTTGGCTTATGGTCGTGATTTAAAATTCCTCCTAGCCATCCTTAAAATTTTGAATCCTCACCTCAAAATAGTTACCAACCTTTCAAGAAATAGAATATGGGGTTTTTACAACTTAATTATCCTCAACCAAACCAACAAGTTGATAACCAAGTCGTTTCCATAAAGATGAAAAATTAATATGCGTTTACGGATAGGAATAGAAAATTTACCATTTTACTCGATACCCTTCACAATATCATGTTGTAGCTCATAGAAAATAATATGCTTTCCCTACCTCCTATCAGAGATCTTGATCCGAATAAACCATTTCTCATAGGCTTTAGAGAAAAATCTTATTGCCTTTATCACCAAAAAAATGGAAATTATATAAAATATTGTAAGCGTCTTAAACATATTATGAAAGACCTTATTGATTCTAAGAATCTTCTAATTGGAGATGTGAATGATCAAGGTAATAAGTCTATAGCTCCTCCTAACCAAAATTTACAAATATTTACAAATCCAATGCTGAAACATACCATTTCATTTGTCAAAGCTATTGAAACAAAGAATGATGTGATGAATGTTGACACAGATGAAAAAACATAAAAGATGAAAATATGGATGAACAAGCTAAATTTGTAGCATTTATTGAAGCTAAACCTTGTAAGGACCTAACCAAAATTCCTCTTGATATTACTTTCTCTTAAAAATACATACTTAAACATGGACTCGATGGTCCTATTTACATAATTAGAAGAATCAATGACAAGCCTACTAATGGGATATTTATTGATCTTGTCTATAGAGAGAATGTGATCACCAAAGAATTCTTATTTGTGCATGAACTCTATCAAGATACATATTAAAAATGGAAAGAATGGGTTAAAACACATAATTTTTTTTCTTTACCTATGATTGGCCTGATAAACATCCCTTTAAATGTTGGACCAAAAAAATTAAGTGCATCATGCACCATCATCCCATCGTCAGTCTAATTTCATGTGAAGTTAGGTTATCCATGCTTCACTCCATGAATGCTATCCCTTCGGTTGTGCATAAATTTTTTAAGTTTCCCTTTGCAAATGCAATCTTTACTATACATTATAGTGTTTTTAATCATGTGTATTCCCAAGGGAAGTTTTCATTAGATTTATTTTGGCTTGAGCCTATTGAGCCTAAAAAGTTTAAGGAAAAAAACATAAAAAAATTGTCCCTTAGAAACATGTCGCAACCCGTGATTGAACCACTTATCCTTGATAAAGCTATGATTAAACTAAAATCCCTTACAAATATCCAAGATAAATCTATGAGAAATCCTCATACCATTTCCTACAAGATACCATGAGATAACTGGAACCATCTTGTTGTTCCTCCTAAATTCTAAAACATTCACAAAGATAAAGAGAGATTGGTGAACAACCTCTTATGGCTCTTTCCATTCCTCCCCTAAAGGAATAAAATAATATAGTGTAGAAAAATGTATCCCTTCACATTTTCACACTTTTTGAGGCCTACCCCACTAAAATTGGGCTTTTTTATGCCTTATTTGGCTCTATTTCACATTCATGAGCCTTATTTAATGCATCTTTCTGAGGATAATCCTAGCACTTAAATAATGACCAATGATAATTCATGATTTTTGGTTGTGTGTTCCAACTTTAGTGATTTGGGGCTCATATGCCACCTTTGGCATATGGGTCCCACCTAAGTCTTGGGGCCTAATCCTAAATTTGGCATAGAACATAACATTTCTTGAAATTTGTATCCCAATCCTATGCTAGTTGGACTCATACATCCCAACTAGCATATGAGACCTTCTTTAGCTTGAGCTTATTTTGAATTCAATTGGTGGGATTTTATTCTCCTATATCTGATGTTAGCTTATAGTGTTGTAATTTCAAGAAATTTGGCATTAAAAATTATAAATACAAGTTAATTTCATATAATTTATGCTAACAACCTAGATCTTCAAGAGTAATTAAGAGTAATTTCACAAGAGAATTCAAGAGATTATTATCAAGAGTTTTGGAGTATCAATTCAATATTCAAGCATCATATCAAAGTGATCATGCATAATGTGTGTTTTTGAGCTAACATTTGTGAGATAGGGTTTCATTATTCAAACAAGAATTGAAGTCAAGATTCATAATATACAATAAAGTGTCAAGATCAACATTAATTCTAGCCATTTCATACAAAATTGTAGTCTTTATTTCAAGGGTTTGGTGAGTTACAACATTTCATTTGGTTCATTCATCACTCCTTCATGTTATGTCATTTAATTTCAATGTTTGATTAACAAAATGGGGTTTGAACAAGGAAAACCCCTATCCACTAACAAAACAATTTTTTTCTCCTCTACATGTGTGATTGAAGATCTAAGTGTTTTGAGCTTGAAGATCCTTCAAAGACTAAGATGCAAGATTTAAGAAAGTTTTCAAGAAGTTCTCATCTTCACAAAAAGTCACCTACAAGTGAAAATTCAGAGTTTTAGACTAAGAGATTGAAAGGGAGAGAAGCTACATAAGATCACTAAAGGATACTAGAGTTTAATAAAAACCCTAATACTAGGATTAAATCACCACCTTGGGCATATATAAGTCCCATTATACCACTTTTTAGACTTTTCTTGTAGATCCTGGTTTACCAATTGTAGATTTTGGATCCAACCTGAAACCCTAAACTAGGACTAAATCACCCAACCTAGTGTATGAGTCCTAGTTTGCATAAAAATTCATAATTTTTGGATTGCATACCTTGTTTTAGGAATCTCCAACATTCCAAGTGTACTTCTGTTCATTCTTAATTCATTATTTTGATTTTAAGTTCCATATTCTAGGTTACATAATTATATTTTCATACATTTCCTTCTTTCTAAGCGTTTTCTTCATGGTGAACTCCCTTTTATCTTTAATCATACCCAAAGAGACCTACTAGAAACCTCTTTTCTCAATTGAACCATTAAATTTATATCTATAGGTTTTCCTTGAATGAACTAGAGAAAAATAGGGAAGGAGAGATACCCACATCCAATCCCCTTTATGTGTGTGCTTCATCTCCTATAACTTAGTAGAGTACACACACCCCTATTTCCTTCGATTCATTTTGGTGAACCAATTTTTGGACACCTTATTTATCATTTGGAGTGTATTTCAGTCCTTGATCTAGCTTAAATTAACTTTACATTAGGTATTACATTAGGGTATGTGTAGGATCATCATGGAAAAAACAGGCCCTTAAGTGGCAATAAAAAGACAAAAAATCAGAGTTAGACAACTTGACGTAAAATTTTAATAAGTTATTTATATTATTTCAAAAAAATGTAAAAAATAAAATTTGTAGCAAATTGAATTTAGTTTCTAAAATACTAGACCTTTATTTAAAAAAACAAAATCTATTTGGTGAAAATTTGAAATTTCAATGCAGTAGTGTTTAAATTTTAGGGTAAAAATAAGAAGTAGGTGTCGGTTTGACCACCCTAACAAAAATTAAATGATAATATTTTTTATAAGATCTTAGATATAAGTAGAGGGCTCATGTCCCAATGTGATGCATATTTTTTTATAATTTGTTTCCAAGTAAATAATTAATTATGATTTTTTTATTATAACTTTAAAAAAATATAAAAGCGCATCTGTCTAACCACCTTAACTTGGTAAAACATTCATGAAATTCAATTTTATTTTTTTTAATCCTATAGTATGCAAAGCATAGAATGTGATGCATGTTTTGGATTCAAAAAATCTGATATCATTTGAAAGTTATAGATGTTTTTCAATCAACCTATCAATCAGGGCTTTATTTGTAATTCTAATAGAAAATGAATAATAATTATTTATTAAATTCAAAGTAAAGCATAATCTATATTGGTTGAAAGATGAGAATCTCCTCTAAAAACCCTTTTTGTTTAATCAATTTTGGGTTAAAAAAAGTCATCAGCCACATGGGTCATCATATGGCTTACATATCACCACTTTTTGGTCCATCATTATCCTGCACATACCCATTAGTTAATTTGCATTTAGTTAGATTCTAAATCTTTCATTAGTGAAAGTGCATATAGGTTGCACTTTTGCATCTTGCATCATTAAATTCAACATAGTCTAGTCAACACACAAACAAAAAACCTTAACATTCACTTAGAATTTGTTGAATGTAGTGTTAGGGTATGTGTAGGATCATCATGGAAAAAGCAAGCCCTTAAGTGGTTATGAAAATTCACAAAATTAGAGTTAGGCAACTTGACATAAAAATTTGAATAATTTATCTATATTATTTCAAAAATATTTAAGAATATAATTTGTAGCAAATTGAATGTACTTTCTAAACTATGAGGTTTATTTTAAAATATATATATCTATTTGGTGAAATTTTGAAATTTCAATGGAGTAGTACTTCAATTTCAGGGAAAAAATAAGAGGTAGGTGTCTATCTGACCACCCTAACCACAATAAAATAATAATATTTAATTATAACATTTTATATATATATAGAGGACTCATGTCCCAATGTGATGCATATTTTTTTATAATTTTTTTCCAAGTAAATAATTAATTATGATTATTTTATTACAAATTTTCAAAAATATTAAAAATCGTATGTCTGACTACCTTAACTTGCTCAAAACTTCATGAAATTCATTTCTTTTTAATCCTATAGTATGTGAAGCATAGAATGTGACACATGTTTCAGATTCCAAAAATGTGATACCATTTGAAAGCTATAGATGTTTATCAATTAGCCTATCAATCAAGACTTTAGTCGTAATTCAAATAGAAAATGAATAATAATTATTTATTAGATTCAAAGTAAAGCATAATTTATATTTGTGGAAAGTTGAGAATGTCCTTTAAAACCCCTTTTTATTTCATCAATTTTGGGTAACAAAAAGTTGTCAACCACATGGGCCATCATATCAATACATATTGCCACTTTTTGGCCCATGATGATCCTACACATACCCGTCAAAACCCTAATCTAAGACTCATATGCCTCTCTAGGTGATGTAGTCTAGATATAGGTTGTTTTATTGAATTTTTGGGAATTTTTTGTTGATTATTTTTTAGCATTTGAACCCTTCAAAAAATCTAATTGGGACTCATATGCCCCTCTAGGAAATCTATTTTTGTGTCAAACTTGAAACTGCATTTTATAGCATTAAAAACCTTGTTTTTGTGCCTCTATTTTCTATTTTGTTTCAGTTCACTAATTTTCTATTTCGTTCATTTCATTAGACTTAGCGTAATTTGGTTTCATTTGAAGTGTGTTTGTAAACATAAGAAAATATTATATTTATCTTGTGCTCATTTCATTTACCTTGTGTTCATTTATTGTCTCTTTCTTGAACTTTACAACTTTGTCTCCTATTGCTAATACTATAGTGAGATGTAGTTTGAGAATCATTTCATCTCGCAATGCTATTAAGAGTTAGAAAAAATACAACATCAAGTAAGTACTAAAAATATTTGCACCATTTTTATTCCCACCATAGATAACATACAACACATGATTGAAAGTGAAGAAGGAATAGAACTTGTGCGTAACATAGCTCAAATTTTTGACAAACTTACTAGTTGTCCTCAACCTTTCAAAAATATCTGGAGTCAAGTAGAAACTCCAATTCCTCCTCCCACAACCATTGCCTCTATTCCCACCTATACCAACCCTCAAGTTACGAAAATGATGCAACCCACTAGTAATGTCTCTCCTACCTTGGGTATTTCTACTAGCAATCCTAGAACCTTTGTGGCATAACATGTCATATCTCTTACCACTTTACCTCCCATAAATAATCCATTCAATTCCCACTGGAACACATAAACACCTCCCTCATATTCACCTCTCTCTAAAAATACAACCAACGATGCCATCCTCAACCAACTTTTGCAAAAACTTTCATCCCTGCAAAAGAAAATTTTCACCATAAACCAGAATCAAAATGGCCAACCTACGTGTTGATGGTGTTTTTATGCACTTCAAAACATAGGTAATGCATAGGTGCATCACCTCTCTTGAAAGAAAACCTTCCACAATCAAATTTTAGAACACTATTCCAAGGTCTCTCTGATGTTAGGTCTTGATAGTGCTTGGAATATTTCAGTTGTTTGTTGTGATTTTCTGGAATCACAAGGTGGTCTTATGTGATTTAAAGTTGTCGAATAATTGGGTCAATGAATGGAGTTCTTTGAATATGAAATTATTGCACCTTTTTTGTAGGTTTAGATAGTAGTCTTGGACTCCATTGTTTCGTCAGATTTGGATTTACAATGTGCAATGAACCTTAGCACAGGTTGTTTCTTAAAAAAAAGGAAAAAAAGGGCAGGGAAGAAGGGTGGTTCCTAGACCTGCAACTAATGATGAACAGTGATCATGGAGGTTCCTGCTGTGGATAGTTCCCTTGAATAGGATCTCACTAAATTTGAATTCTCACAATGTCATGAAATCTATGCTATCTTCTAAGGATTGCAGATATTCATCATTCATTCACCATGTAAATGTGAACAAAGACAAAGTTTAAGGACCAACTATGAAATTAAAGTCCAAGCTAACTCTACACAGTCACCTACCAGTAGAAAATGACCAAAAGTATGGACAAGGAAAGCATACAAAACGTAAAACTTCATAACCAAAGACAACATACTAAATCCACTATAGCTAACTAGAGGAAACTAGAACAACAAAGTAATTTGAAGTAAATTTTTAATTAAGGGGAGAAGAATCATGAAACATTTAGAGAAACCCAAAAATACACCAGGAAATGACTATATTTTCTATTATAATTTTTATAGCATGCCTTTACAACAACTCAACTCCCTTAAAATGAGAGTAGGAGAGCCCTATTTATAGTTTTAAAAAAGAAAAATAAGTGTCAAAGATTCACTTTACACTAAGGTTTCACCTACCCCCAAATATTTTACATTTATAAAGCATTTCTTGTATCTTCCCTATTTTGTCATCTAGTGGTAGCACTATAGCAATTTCATCCTTTTGTTGTTTGCCTTTTGTTGTAGCTGCTCTTTGAGGAATTCTTCATCGATGATAGGGTTGCCTTCGCACCTCTTCAAGGCTGCATACTCCACAAAATTCAAGATCACTTGCTGGAACTTGTCCAATTCCATGATATCAGACCACAAAATCTAGTCGCTCCATTCTTGGGAATTTTTAATGAGGTTTTTCTAGTCACCATTGTATTTGGCAGCATTATCTCTGAAAATTTTTGACTGGGCAAAGGCTTGGGTAGAAAAACTCATGAAATTTGTAGTGATTTCAGCCAATATCCCATCCTCCATGCTCTTTGAGAAGTGTGGCTTTACACTCTCCGGATTAATTTCACCAGTGGGTAGTTCATATCCTATCATTAACTTGAGATATTGAGCACAATCCTCTCTAGCCTCCTTGGCCCATTCGATATCCAGAACTACCCATTCCTGAATTTGCTCCAGCTTTCCCCTTCGGTGATCAACGTCCTGCTTCCATACATCCACTAACCAGTGGTCATCATCCTTGAGGGCCAAGTCCTTTTCCCAAACCTCTCTTGTCAATGCGAGTATGGCCTAAATCTTTGGGTAGGCTGCTCTATACTTCTTTGGGAACCCCTTACAGACTTGCCTCATACCCTCAAGAATCCTCTGCACTTCCAAGAACTTATTTTCTATCCAGACAACCAAGTTGATACTTGCATTCCCTATGTCTAAGACCTGCTGAAACCAATTTTCTATAGTATTATCCAAGTTCCTTCTCTTTTCCAATTTGCTGATCTGCTCTTGAGATAACAATTGAGGAGGGGTTGATGACGTAGTAGGTTGCTCATCCGAGGATGATCATTGTTGGATATAGGTCATCAAATCAGCCACTCGTGCTTTGAGTTCCTCCTTAGAAACCTTATCCTATTGGATAAGATGCACCACCGTGGTGATTGATTCCTAGAGGTGGTTAACCTTTTGCTCCCTTGTGGCCAATCCCAAGTCAATGGTGGAGACATGATAAGTTATTCCTTGTTCTCCAACTACTGGTGTTGCTATTTTCACTACCATAGATCTAGAGGCATCCATGGTCACCTTTGATCAGATCTTTGGCTTTTTCTCTTTCTTGGTGCTTATCTGTGCTCTGGCCAATATGGCTTCTAGCCTTGCCTTAGGATCTTTTGGGGTGGGAGTCTTTTGCTTCAACTGCCTCTCCAGCCAATCAGGTATTTGGGGCTCTTCCCTAGGTGATTCATATTGATTATTGTTGTCTTGCTTCTCACATTCAATGGCTCTAACAACAAGAGCCCTTTTCTCAGTTCTTGCATCCTCTTTCTCGTCATCAGAGTCTTGTCCGAGTGTTTCATGTCTAGTGGGAGACTTGGTGTGCAATTGCTAGTCAGAGGGATCTTCCCTTTCAACATCCCTCTCTTCTTCGTTTTGATTGTGTTCATGTTCCTTAGGCTTATCCTCCTGCTCACCCTCATAAAGGAGTGCTTCTCTATCATACTTCGAGGTTTGGTTATGCCCTTCTACTAGAATCCTGCTACCTTCAGTTTCCATAGCAACAATTTCCTCTTCACGTGCAAGTCAATCCTCAAATTCCTTATCCTTAATCTCCTTAAGGTGCTTGCCCCACTTTGCAATGAGCTCGAGGTCATTTTTTTCCCTGATTAGTTCAGCATCCAACTCCTCGCTACTCTCACTACAAGATTCATAGGCTACCTCATCTATCTCTTGGCGTTCCAATAGTGGATGCTCGTGGTATTCAAATTCTTCATCTTTTGTCCCCTTTGAAACCTCTAGTTGTCGTCACTCAAGTTCATCGGATATCTGTATTGTCACCTCCATTCTTAGTGGTTCGATAAGGGGAGGGAGAGTAGGACCGTGGGCCATATCCTAAGCTATTGCAGGTTGAACCATTAGATTAGTAAGCATCCCTAAATGCTCAGATGGCATGTTTCGCATGTACTTCACAAAGGATTCTAGGAGGCTAAGGCTAGGCATCTTAGTAGTGGAAACAAAGGGAATGGAAGGAGACATAGAGGATGAGGAGACAGGTGATTTTGTGGAAGAGGATGAGGAGACCGGCGAGGTTATGGCAGAGGATGAATCCATAGGAATAATCTGCATGATTGGAGAGGTGGAAGCAAGGTGGAAAAAGATGTCCACCATAGGCGAGTAGGAAGCAGAAATGACAAGCAAGGCATGTGGGATGGTGGCAACAATAGTAGTAATTGTAGTGGACGGAGACCTCGGCGAGTCAGATCCTTCTCCTCCTTCCTCGAGGAGTGGACCTCTGGGTATCACAGTCATCTTCACCACCCCAATTATTTTTATTTTTTTCTTTGGTGGCTCGCCCTCTAATGCCTTTCAAGCATAAACCTTTGGTTTGGGCAGCTGCTCACTGGCTTCTTTTCTCTTTTTGGTTTTCAATGACGGTGGGGTTTTGGATGTTTCCCTAGTTTTAGCAGCAACCACTCCACCATTAGAGCCACTTGGTTCACTTTCTAGTCCCTTAAACGTTAAGGCAACTCCTTGCTATTTTAGTCAGGCCACCTGGTGGTCAATCCATGCCCTCATCCGAAGCTCAATGGGTTTGGTTAGTATGTCGATGTCATCAAGCTCTCACTCATTCTTATCAATCATAGGTAGTGGAAAATTTGCGACGAAATCATATCCCAAATTGATCACCGTGTCCTCATCCTCTTCAAGCTGGTCAGGAACAGGGCACAAATTTATTCTTCACATGTAAAGGGCAGTCATGCGCATGTAGTGTCACAGCCACAGTTCAAGATCATCTTTAAAATTAGCCCAGAAATCTTCAACGTTGTGGAGGTGGGCATACTCACATCCAAGTGCATTTCTGATATGTCTCTATGCATCCATTCGAGGCCGAGTTTTATATTGCTAGAAGTGGTATTCGGCCAACTCCCTTTTTGAGTACCCCGCACACTGGGAGGTATAAGTCTTGTATGTATCCCTTGGCCGAGCCCAATGGGGTAAGGTGTACCCTCTAGATGCTTGCTTCTCAAGATATTATGGATGTGTCGTAGCTGCCAAGTCAGCTCTAATAGTATAATCCGGTTGCTGGGGTAGCGGGGTAGTTTGTTTGGTCATTTTGTCAATCCTTGGGCATAGATGTAAGTGAACCTTGGAAATTTTATGTATAGGAAGGCGTATTGCCTAAGGAGGGCTTTGGGATTGTGGGAAAATATTCTCTGAAATTTGCCTCCTAGGGATCAAATGATGTGGGTGATGAATGCATCATTCACCCTGCAATAATCCTTCTTGAAGTTCTGGTACTACAGTTGAGGGCATTTATCATAAGGCTTGAGCTCTACCCCCAATGCCTCGTTGGGTACCATAGTTAATCCATGACAGTGTTGCTAGTTTCTGAGGGATTATACTAGGTAGGAAGTCATGTAGAACATGGAGGTCTTCTTCACACTTGTAACTATTTGTGGAAGCATTCACTAATTATCTCCCCCTAATAAAAGGCAGTGTCATCACCATGGAGAATTTGCTCCACAAAGTAGAACATCCATTCCTAGAAGAAGGCCGTAGCAGGAAGACCCATCACTTAGCTTAGCAAGGTCATGAGGTCAAGGTAATCTTTGAAAAAATCACTATGAAAAAGCTCCTGAGGGAGCTTGCTGACACTACCCCGCTTGTCCTTCAACCAATACTGATTGATTAGTTTCCTACATTTCAGTGGATCTTGTTCCCATACTTGCTTACATTCTTCTATGGTGGGGGTCTCCATGCTCTTAAAGGGAGGAATGTGGAAAGTTGTTGTTATACCTGATGGGGACATATCCGCAAGGATATTCCCATCCCGGTCCACTATAGGTTGGGTCTCAGGTTGATATGCCTCTATGCACGCTATTACCAATTTTTGGGCCACCAAGGCCGATGGGAATCCCACAACTTTGGCAATTCTATTGTTGTTTATCAACCTGCATTTTCTATCTTGGGGTTCCCCCTGACTCTCTATGTAAGCTCATCAACATCGACCTGACTGATATTGGTATCCGTGATATCTCTGCAAAGAGTGGTGATTTTGGATTGCAGGCGCACCCCTTGAAACTTTAACTTCATTTGATATTAATCCTCCTTGCCTTAGGGTGCCTTGACTATTCCTTTCCCCTTCTCCTTGGAGGCACCAGAAGTTTTTGCACCAGATTCCATAAATCCTACACAATAGACATGAATTAGTAACATTAAATATGAAAAAACGGCCTCGGACAAGTCCCTGCACCTCAAGGTTAGCTCCGTAATCATTATTCATATTTCATAATCATATAAAATTTGATAAAACATCATTAAAAAGGAAGGCAGGTGACCCAAGTTCTGAGGGCCAGAGTTCCCTTGGTAGAATGTCATTTGGAAGGGAAAATTAGGTATGGAGCTCCCAAAGGTGTTTCTCAGTGTTGGATTTCCTCAATTAAGGGTTGGAATGAAAGAAGACCTAATTTTAGCAAGTGGGTCGAAGTTCATTTTGGATTTGGAGGTCATTTGAGTCCTCAATTAAGCATTCAGGTATCAGCTGCAAGAAGGCTGCCTGAAACGAGACAGGGAAGATGGAACTTTGGGCACCAGAATTCAGAGCTCGGAAAACCATCATCGAGAAGTAGTCATGGGTTAGTCATTCACAATGGAAAAAAGTAGGTGGAAATCCAAGAGTAGAATTCTGGAGGGCAGTCCCAAGAGACAAATTTTAGGAGTTTTGGGAGAATAGCGGCAAACAGAGGATTGGTGCCCAGAGACCGGAAAGATGGACAGGTTCAGCCATTTGAAACAGTGGCAATGGAATAGAATTCCAGAGGCTGAATTCTAGGATCCAAAGTCTGAAAGAAGTTGGGTCTTCAGTTCCTAACTTGGATATTGTGCTCGATGAAAAGAGGACTGGGTCTGAGAGTTGAAAAGTCATCCCGAGACAGCTGTTTGGAACAACAAAAGTAACATGGAATTTTGTAGGAGGAATTCTAGAGTTCGAGGTCCGAATTTAGCTTAGACTTTAGATTTCAGTTCCTTTTTATAAATTCCAATAGACCTTGTGAGCCTAGGGTCCGAGGTCTGAAGGGACGTTCAAGCCTAGTTGTTCACAATGGCGAAGTTCATAGGGAATTCTGTGAAAAAAATTCCGAGGGGTGGATCTCAGAGACAATTTGTTCCTTGGTCAATTTTTTTATTTTGCAAGTTTGAAATGGGCCTCATGAGCCATGGATCTGAGGGTCAGAAAGATGCTCAAGGGAGGCCATTTTAAATAGTGGGGGCACAACGAAAACCTGCAAAGGGAAATCCAAAGGCCAGGATCTGAGGCTAGCTTCACTGCTGTCAATTTTGAAGTTTAAGTTTAGCATTTTGCACAGATGGCCATGGGAAAGTCCAGGCCCAGGAGATGCCAGTGACTATTCTGAAGAACAATAGCAGCAGGGTTAAGCTTCAACGTTGAATTTCAATGATTTTATGTGGTTTTTTGGGATTTTAAAATGTGGATTTTTTAGTGGGACTACTAATCTACAAGATTTTTAGCTATTTTTTCGATTTACTTCTTTTTAACCCAAAATTTGATGAAAAGGAAGATGAGGCATGTAGATGGTGGACGTACCTCAAAATACCAAAGAGGGTGGTGTTGAACATGAAGACACAATCGGACGAGAGCTCGGGTGCCGGGATGGAGAATGCTAGATGAAGGGAGCTCTAAAATTTCTCTATCACTTCAGTCGGGTGAAAATGACAACTGAAAATCCGCTTTAAATAGCCAAAAATTCCATTAATAGAACAAAATAATGCTTCATATGACAGTCTGAAAGGTTGGTGAGTTCAAATCTCTCAGGGGGTGGCGAGCGACCTAGAGTCCGGTGGCTCGAAAGACATCTAGCCACGACCGTGAAGAATGATGAAGTTCAGATGGAATCCTAGATGCGAAAATCCGAGATCCGGGGTCCAGGGTCCAGAAAGACATTGGGCACTGAATGCTTGCAATAGCAAACTTAGAACAGGAATCCAAAGAGGGAAACTCGAGGGTCCAGACCTGAAAGGGGCCACAGATGTCCGAAGGGAATTTTGACTATAGAAACCCGAATTGACTTTAGATTTAGCATTTTTAAAGGGGACAAGTTTTATCAATCTTAATATGTGTCTTTTTGGAATATGTTGACCCTTCAGGGCACAAAATGGGCATGCAGAATGAGGTGAAGCCGAAAAGGACCCGACAATGAAAAAGAGGGAAGAAAGGGTGCCCGTTCCGAACGAGGCATGTGTGCAACAGGCACAACACTACATACTATGTCAAAAGCAATCACTTATCCTTTGAGATATTGAGGACATAAACACCACAAGGTATATAGATTCATAGGTTTCAAAAATATGGAGGGAAAGGAGATCTTTCTAACCATGTTTCCACTTAAACTACTTTATGTAGTGATTTTTTCCTTGAGGATAAATTCTTACTTGAAATTTTCCTTAGGTCCTTGAAAGATACTAATTTAGAATGGTTTCCCTCATTACTGAATAACTCAATTCATTCATTCAATGAACTTTTGAGGCCTTTAAAAACCATTTCCAAGTGAATATGTCTCCTAAAATGACCTTACCTGATTTGATGAGATGTAATAAAATTATGATGAAAAAGGTACTAACTTAATTTCATGTTACCAATCACTTTATTCCCAAATTGACGTAAAGATTCCCAATCCTCACCTTCAATAGATGTTCATTGAAAACTTGTAAAACAAGGTACAAGATAAGATTGGCATGATGAAATTCCCTTTGTTTGTAAACTTGTGTACTACCCTTCATGATTATCAAAATTTGGTTAGTAGTCGTAAAACAAAAAACACCTCTAGCTGACCTGAAAAGTCCAAATAAAAAAATAAAAAAATAACCAACCTTTTGGGAAATAGAAAAATATTTTCTTCAATTAAATACCCCTCAACCAACTCAACATGTTGATACCCAAGTGGCTGCTATAGAGAAGTCAAATCCTTTTACATGTGGGGATCCGGCTAGACAATTTACTCCCTTATCCAATACCCTCCAGAACACAATGTTACAAATTATAGAATAGAAGATGATTTCCTTCTACTTAAAAAAACAAATCCTAATAAGCCTTTACCTCAAAACTTTAGATTGAATTCTTATTGTCATTATCACTGATAAAATGGACATGATACAAAACATTGTAAGCATCTTAAAAATATCGTGCAAGATGTCTTTGATTCTATTTGACTTAAAATTGGAGGTGTAAATGATCGAGGAAATAAATATGTTTCCCCTCCCTACCAAAACTTGCAAATATTTACCAACCATATTCCAAATCATAATATTTCATTTATCAAAGCTAGTAAAAATAAGAAGAATGATGTGATGAATGTTGACAGAAATGATGACAACAAGGATACTATCAAAGAATGTTCAATCTATACTATTGAAAAAAGTCCTATCGATCTAGGTATGGTTGTGTTGATCAAAAAAAACTTCATAAGGGCCAAATTAAAAAGCCTATTCATGTTGCTTTCTTATGTAAATATATAATTAGAAATGCACCTAACGGTCCTGTTTACATAGCCAGTTGAATAAGTGACAAGCCCACTAATATGATATTAATTGATCCCATCTATGAAGAGAATGTGATTACTGAAGAATTCTTACTTTTGCATGAAATCTATCAAGAAACATATGATAAACCAAAAGCATGGATAGAAATTTATAATGGTTTCACTTACCCTACAATTGGATCAATCACCCTTCCTTTAAGAATTGGACCAAAAAAATTAGATGTATGCTTCTCCATCATCCCAACATTGGATCAATTCTATGTGAAGCTTGGTTATCCATGGATACACTCCATGGAAGTCATCACATCGGTAATGCACAAATGTTTAAAGTTTCCCTTTGACAATGAAATCTTTATTACGCAACATAGTGGATTTAATCTTGTGTCTTCCTCTGGAAACTTTAAATTTGATTTATTTTTACCCAGGACTATGGAACCTATTAAAGCTCATAAGGACTTACTTTTCAAATCCTATAAAAAAATTTAAGATGAAATGCATAGAAAATAAATCTCTTAGAAACATGCCTCAACCCATAATTGAGCCTAGGGTGGGTACATAGAAATGGGTAGCAATTTCATGGACACCTTTCAAAAAAACTTTTGCAAATCCATAACATGCTCATGTTATGGATTGTTGTGTCGAGCCTGAGGCTCGACAACAAAAAACCAATAATGTGAGGATGTTATCTCCTGTTAAAATAAAAAAAAGGTGAAACTTGTCATTTTTATTTTGACTATTTTTTTCTTGTAGCCGCAACCAGAACCCCCATATTTTCATGCTCACATTCTAGAAGGAGAAATTCAACAAATATCTTCACCAAAAATTTCTATTTACTCACAACGATGGTGCCACAATGAGGAGGAGGTGTGAGAGGTAAGGATTCTATGGTTTTTGTTTTGAATTAGTTAGTTTTGGGTTGATAATATATATTTGTTTGAATTTTTAGGAGATGTAAATCAACCTACAAACCCTCAAGATCAAAATCAACCAAAAAAATACCTCCTCCACCAATCACTCAACCCCCTCTTGGCACTCAACAAAATTATTGAGTGAAATTGAGAACAACAAATTGTTTTTTTGAAGATTTGATCAGTAGGTTGAGTGATCCAAATGGTTCAACCGCAGAAAGAATGACCCTAGAAAATTCATTGAAAGATATGCTAAAAAATGTAGATTCAATTAGCAAACAAATAACTAGATGGCATCATGGGAGGTAGTCAGCTAGGGATTATAATGCAAATAAACTATCATACACTGATGTAAAGGATTTAAAAATTACAAAAGGTGATTTATTCTCATTATTCACCAACCCACACAAAATTCAAATTCTTACACTCAATGCGAAGAGGTTTCTTATCCATTGGTGTCACCACCAACACATTAGGGACCAATTTTATGACAGGTGGTAGATGGTCTTCGATTAACCACCGTGCAACAATTAAGAGGTCCCACAATATTTCCTTAGGAAACTATACAATGAATTTATATTGAAAAAAATTCCAAATTATTTTGATATGAGGGATTTCCATGGTAGAGGTGGGGGGTCAGCTTAGGATAGAACTAGTGCACAGTTGGATCCTACATGAAAAGGTAGATGAGATCACATTAGGCCACCTGATGAGGATGTTGTTATGCCTTTCGTCGTGAAGGAAAGTGATAATGTAGAGACATTGCAGGTGATCAACACTTTGAACCAGAGTGTCATCGATCATATTATCCCTATTCTACAAAGCCATCCAAGGGATTCTTCGAGTGGTGGCCTTTGAACACATGTGTCTCAATCTTGCGAGGCTAATTGTTCATATGACCCCACCGACACTCAGGACACTGGTACACAAGATTTTTCTATAGCTATGGACATGGAGAGGGAAGCTGGAATTTTGCATCAGGCATATGGAATTGATAGTCAGATAAAAGTTAATGCATGTTCATTGAATTTAATTTATTAAATTTCAATTTTGAAATGCAAGATTAACTGAAAATGTGATATGATTTTAATAAAATTGTAGGGTCACAGTGTTGAGACTAGATACACTGTCCCCCCACCATCTTATTTATGCAGTACACCTATCGCTGAGGTATGTAACTAGTAAACAATTATAAATTTATTGCTTGTTAATAGCATTGTTTTACAAATGGTAATTTAATATGTGATTTTGGATGTTGAACAAACTAATATTGGAGTTTTGATGGAACCCTTCCTAGTGGTGGTGGATTTACTCAAAAAGAAATAGAGGTAATAGAATAAAGATTTTAACCAATGAATCAAGTACTTAATATATTTTTGTAGTTTATATGCACATCGTTGATTACGTTGAATAATTTTGTGTTTTATTTTCAGATGTTGCAAATTGAAACATCTACGAATGTGACGAGCGAAATGGATATTGGTGTTTCATCTAATATAAAATCCTTGATGGCTCTAATAGGAGAGGTATGAGGAAAATTAGTAAATTTCAATTTACATTTGTTTTTATAGATGTTAGTTAGTGAAAAATCAAACCATTACTGATTCACATAGTTTAATTTTTGTTTTTATGGTTTATATAGGGCTTGAGTATGCTTGAACATGGGCGTGATAATATTTCCCTCATGGAGAGAGATCATGAGATGGTGGTAAGTGATTAGTTTGTCAAATATATCATGTTTTATAATGTAATTTCTATATATTCATGTTTTTACTTCTTATTTTAATAGTTAAAACTTCACCATGAACTAAACCCTAGGAGGAGCAATAAGAGCACTCCTCAAGTGCAAAAAAAAATGAGTGGAAGACCTATCCCCATCTGATTGAAAAGGAAAGGGAAAGAATTTATTTTTAGGGCATGGAGAACAATGAATTTTGATTCCAGAGCCCTTTGTTGTATGCCTACATGGCTGTTTTGTACATATTTTTTTTGGACATATTTTACATTGTATGCCTATATGGGATTCTCGTAAGCCTATATGGCTATATTGTACAAATATTTCATACGTATATTGACATATATTGATGTATGCCTACATGGATATCTAGTTACTACAAATATATTTTATCGATGCCTGTCCATATTTGTATTCTAAATTGATGGTTCAATAGATATGAGTTACGTATATTCAAGTGTATAATTTACAACTTACCTGTATACTTTGTGACTTACATGTGTTCAAATTTATACTTTGTGGCTTATGTGTTTTCATTCTTATACGGTCTTCTATTCATGCATATAACTTGTATTAATTTGTGTATACTATGTATTCGTGTGTATACTTTTTGAGGCATATGTGTTTTTGAGTACTTGTGCTTCCCTTATTGACATGTACATGCTTGAAGTATTCACATGTATAATTATTAATTGGTTAGCCCTAGCATTGATCATTGTTGTCCTTCATGATTTGTCTTGAATATTAATTGATTGATTCTAAACAACTTCATCTAAAATAAAAAAAACATGTTTACAATTGGCATTCCATGAAATTATTCATAAAAAGATTCCAATATGTTCTTGATGCACCACTATCGAAAGATTTATATGTCAATTTTTTGCAATATTATTTCTTGTATATGAAATGGACTTGAGAGAAAGAAAGTTATAATTTATATTACAAATAAGAAATGAACTCAACATTGTCCAAGACCCCCGAATAGGTCTATCTAACAAATAAAAATGCTCTCAATCGCTCTTCAAATTGAAAATCACTATTGGTGATGCAGAGTGGCTCAACCAAGTTGTGATTTGACACAGCTTCTCTCAAATGTGCCCACTAAGACTCCAACATTCACTTGAATCAATGATAAGAACTCTCATATTCATTTATGGTTTTGCACCAAACCACCACCAAAAGAGAGCCAACTCAACCATCTTTCAATCCATGTCAGCCCTAGGACCGTATAGGAAATCTGGAGGTTGTACCAAGTACGAGATCAACGAGTTTGTATCAAAAATCTAAAAAATAGAGAATAGTGTGAATAATTCTTATTAGATACTCTCCAAAATTTCATAAACAACCTCCATTGGAGCCTCTCAAGTATTTACATAGTCTTTTACACCCTTCTCTAATTGATCCATGCCCTCAACTAACTAAATACCAACTTTCAAAACAAGTAACAGTTGCATTTCAAATTTGTTGTTTTAAGCAACTTATAAATTTACAACTTTAGATTCCTCCAAATTGATTACATATAATGACCTCTAAACCCACACAAATGGCTAAAAATAGACTTATTACATTGGAAAAACTCTATTCTTTCATAATCATATACAAATTCACAAATTTTCCTTCAAAGGCTACAAAGACAACTTCTAGTGCAAGATTTAAATTTTCACATTTTTTATCACTAGACCCAAAAGTCACCCTAAAACATACCTAATGGTCTTAATTGACCATATTCAAGACAAAGCATGCTAAAAATACCCACAACAACCTATTGACCAACCTATTCGCCATCAGATAATCACTAGAACCACTGAATTAGACCTTCTTCATCAAATGGAGGAACAGGGTGCTCTACACCAATGATCATATGCTTTTTGTGTGGAATACTCAAACTTCTCAACCATCATTTGTATGTTTCTCTTTTCTAGCGTTTAGCATGCCATCATAAGAGATCAAGTCGGTTGAATGCAAGTCAGATCAATTCCATATGTTTTGGTGCAAAAGAGGACCATGCCTAGCGTAAATCTACCTAGTCAGATGTGTTGGAGTAGTTAGTTTGGTCACAAGAATTGCAAAATGAAAGTTGCACCACTTTGCAAATTTGCACAACTTGAATTTGAGTCTTTTTCCATCAAGTGAAAATCCATCGCCATGGGAAAACCACTCTGAGATAGCCAAAAATAAGAGGCTTTTTTGTAGATGGGCCCAACACAATCCTATAGGATTAGACGAGAAGTTTCTAAGCATCATGGTATCCGAGTAATAGCATGTTGAAATTTTCAGCCATTTTGCACTTTGGACCTTAAGGGATTGATTCGATGGAACGTAGCTCAAAGAGATTTGACATATTTTAGAGAAAAAGAGGACCATTCCTAGCATAAATATACCTATTTAGATGCATTGGAACAATCCTCTTGGTTAGACGAGCTGCAGAGCGAAAGTTGAACCAATTTACAACTTTACACAGCTTGAATTTGACACTTTTCCCATCAAGTGAAAACCCACCACCATGGGAAAACCACTTTGAGATAGCCAAAACCATGAGAGGTTTTTGTAGAGGGATCCAACCCTATCCTATTGGATTAGATGAGAATTTTCTAAGCATAACGGTATCTGAGTAATAGTATGCTGAAATTTTCAGTTGTTTTGCAGATTGGACCCTTAAGGGATCGATTCAGTGGAACGTAGCTCAAAGTGATTCCCTATGTTTGGCTGCAAAAGAGGACCATTCCTAGTGTCAACATACCTATTTGGATGTGTTGGATAGTCTATTTGGTGACACAAGTTGCAGAACGATAGTTGCACCACTTTGCAACTTTACACTCCTTGCATTTGACACTTTTTCCATCAAGTGAAAATCCGCCACCACGGGAAAACAAATCCAAGAGATTTTTTTGTAGATGGGCCCAACATCATCCTATAGGATTAGATGATAATTTTTTAAGCATCAAGGTATTCGAGTAATAGCATGCTGAAGTTTGCAGCCGTTTTGCACTTTGGACCCTTATGGGATCGATCCAGTGGAACGTAGGTCAAAGTGATTCCCCCTGTTTCAGTGCGAAAAAATACCATGCCTAGCATAAAAATACCTATTTGAACATGTAGTAGTTAGATTGGTTAGACAAGTTGCAGAGCGAAAATTGCACCACTTTGAAACTTTGCACAACTTGAATTTGACACCTTTTCCATCAAGTGAATATCCACCACCATGGAAAAAACACTCCGAGATAGCCAAAATAGAGATAGGTTTTCATAGATATTCTCAACATGATCTTGTAAGATCATATGAGAAGCTTCTAAGCATCATGATATCCGAGTAATATCATGTTGAATTTTGCAACCATTTTGCACTTTAAACCCTTAAGGGATCATCTGGTGGAATATAGCTCAGAGTGATTCCGCATGTTTCAGTGTGAAAGAGGACCATTCCTTGAATAAAAATCCCTATTTAGATGTGTTGGAATAGTCCTTTTGGTCACACGATTTGTAGAGAAAAAATTGCACCACTTTGCAACTTTGCACAACTTGAATTTGGAACTTTTTCCATCAAGTGAAAACCCGCCACCACGGGAAAACTACTCCAAGATATTTTTCATAGATGGGCCCAACACAATCCTATAGGATCAGACGAGAAGTTTCTAAGCATCAAGGTATCTAAGTAATAGCATGTTGAAGTTTACAACCATTTTGCACTTTGGACCTTTAAGGGATTGATCTAGTGGAACGTAGGTCAAAGTGATTCAGAGTGTTTTGGTGCAAAAAAATACCACACCTAGCAGAAAAATATCTATTGGACACGTTGTAGTAGTTACTTTGGTCAGACGAGTTTCACAGTGAAAGTTTCACCACTTTGCAACTTTGAACAACTTGAATTTGACACCTTTTCCATCAAGTGAAAATCCACTGCCACGGAAAAACCACTCTGAGATAGCCAAAACTGAGAGAGATTTTTGTAGAGACACCCAACACAATCCTATAGGATCATATGATAAGTTTGTAAGCATCACGGTATCTAAGTAATAGCATGCTGAATTTTGCAGCCATTTTGTACTTTGAACCCTTAAGGTATCGATCTGGTGGAACATAGCTCAGAGTGATTTTACATGTTTTAGTGTGAAAGAGGACCATTCCTAGCGTAAAAATACCTATTTAGATGCATTGGAATAGTCTGCTTGGTCACACGAGTTGCAGAGAAAAAGTTGCACCACTTTGCAACTTTGCATTACTTGAATTTGACACTTTTTCCATCAAGTGATAATCTGCCACCATGGGAGAACCGCTCCAAGATAGCTGAAACCGAGAGAGAGTTTTGTAGAGGGGCCCAATGCTATCTTGTAGGATTAGACAAGAAATTTATAAGCATCATAGTATCCATTTAATAGCACGATGAATTTTGTAGCCATTTTGCACTTTGGACCCTTAAGGGATCAGTCAGGTGGAACATAGCTTAGAGCGATTCGATGTGATTCGGTGCAAAAGAAGACCATGCCTAGCTTGAAAATACCTATTTGGATGTGGTTGAAGATTCCTCTTCATCACACAAGTTTTAGAATGAAAGTTGCACCACTTTGCAACTTTGTACTGCTTGCATTTGATGTTTTTTCCATCAAGTGAAAATTTGTCGCCACGGAAAAACCACTCTGAGATAGCGAAAATTGCAAGAGGTTTCTGTAGAGGTTCCAAGCTTGATCTTTTAGGATTATACAAGAATTTTATTAGCATCATGGTATCCTAGTAGTAGCATGTTGAAGTTTGTAACCATTTTGCACTTTGGACCCTTAAGATATCGATTTCGTGGAATGTAGTTGAGAGCGATTCTGCATGTTTTGGTGCACAAAAATACCATTTCTAGCATAAAAATAATTATTCAGATGCATTGGATTAGTTATTTTGGTCACACGAGTTGCAAAACGAAATTTGCACCACTTTGCAACTTTGCACAACTTGAATTTGACACTTTTTCCATCAAGTGAAAATCTGTCACCATGGGAAAACCACTCTGAGATAGCCAATACCAGGAAAGGTTTTTCTAGAGGAGACCAACATGATCCCATTGTATTAGATGATAAGTTTCTAAGTGAAAGGGAATAATTTTTATGGGGTTTGTCTTGTTGCCCCTATAGATTTTGATGGAAAAGGGCATGAAAAATGAGGTTTCACCCTAGGCTTTGACAAAATATTATATGTAGAGGTAGGGTGATTATAGTTTGAATATGTGAAGGTTATTTTAATAAGGTCTTAGGTGGTATCATGTTATGGTAAGGTGTGGAACCATTCCTTTCAATAAACCCTCCTTATACTAGCATAAAATAAGTGTTTTGGTTTGGCATGGTCGAGTGAGTTTTCCCTAAGAAAAATTACAGATCTGAGGGTTTGGATACATGATAATTCCTTCCCCAACAAGTTAAGGGTTTTCTTGAATGTTTGAAGGTATGTTCCTTTGTAAATTAGGCCTAGTTTGCCTAATGAGGCCAACAAAGAAGTTCATTTTTGATGCACATGTTCCAAGATAGTCACTGTTGATTTTGAAGTATGTATTGTAACACAATAATAGCTATCTAAATCATTCAAATTTTTTAAGTCATTTGAGAAGATTTCCTCAAAAAACCACTTGGAGCCACTCTTTTCACTTGAAAATTCATCATAAAACCCTTTAGCAGCAACTCCACCTTTGTTTCTTGAATTCACCTGCACAAATAAACACACACACACCTAAAACATCCTAATTCAACCTTGCATGCTTTATATCACTTCTCTAATCACCTAATGACCTCTTTGAGACATTTAAAACATTACATATGACTCCAAAATTACAATATTTGAGTAAATCTCATTATGTAAGTAAATCTCATTATAATTCCTTAGGTACTTCGTTCTCACAGATATTTTACAATGTCACTCATGCATTCCAGATTCGCTCTAAATGTCTACATCATAGGTTCTCATTATGAGGTTAACTTCAATTGACTAACTTGAGATTCCCTTGCTAAGCTTCACATGCTCTTTTATAATGGCTTGAAATCAAAATTGAGATTATTCAAGATCATCAAAATAAGGATGTTGCATTGATTTTTTGGCTGAGATTTTCTCTAATTGCTCATAAGTCAGCATTTTCTACAATGAGAGATCAATCAATTTTTATTAGTTTACTTACAAATATGCAAAGTAAAAGAGAAAAAGAAAAAGAATCCAAAATGGAAATGAAATAAAAATAGATGGAAGGAACTTAGAGATAGGCATACAGGTCTCACAAGTTAGTCACTCCTGGTTATACATCTTCATTGGGAATTCCAACATACCTATTGCACACAACACCTCTCATGAATAGAGTAAGTTAAAATTTCAAATTTTCTTATAATGTCTATATCATAGTTTCTCATGATAAGGTTAAATTCAAGTGAATAACTTGAAATTCCCTCACCAATATTTGCAAACATTTTTCTAATGGCTTAAAATCATCATTGAGATTTGTCAAGATCATCAAAATAAGGATGTTGCTTTTATTTTTTGGCTAACATTCTCTTGGATGGCTCATATATCTACATTTTTTGCAAGGGGACACCAATCATTGTTTAGCATTGTAGACATGTAAAATATACATGCACCTAATTCTGATCCTACTAACATTGTCTCATCTTGAACCATGCTCTCATCTTATCAACACTTTTCATCCCTTAATTAGATAAATCATTATTTATTTAATTAGGTCTTTCTCCTTTGGTGATTAAATTAATCAATTTAATTTAATTAATCATCTTTATCTATTCATTTAAATAATTCATTTTATTTAAATTAAATCTCTAAAGTCCTCTTATAAAATTGAATAAGTTAAAACATTATTTAATTTAATCTAACACATTCCTCCTTAGCTAAATAAATCAAAATCATTTATTTAATTAATTCATAAATTCAAGTCTAAATTGTCACATCTCCTAATTCCTCATTAAATTAATCAAATCCTTGATTAAGTTAATCCTTATCACTAAAATCCTCTAGAGATTGCAACTAGCACAATAATTCAATTATTTTGATTTATTAATTGCCTATTTTCTATCAAAAGGGAATATTCCATCGATTTGAATTCAAAATTGAAATGGGCTTGGTCCTTCCAACAAGGAATTCAATGCCTCTTACATGTCCTTGTGCATTGAGCCAAGTGACATTAACTCCACTCTTCTCTCCCCCCAACTTTCAAATTCAAATTTCAAATCTCCCCCTCTTTGGCACATTGACCAAAATGTGCTCATTCCTCAACCATTCACATCTTGAAAAGTGGCACTTGGCCATTGCATGTTGAGTGATCCCACATTGCTCAATTTCACTCTCTCTTCCATTTTGGAAATCTATAAATCAGAGACTCTTCCTCTCATTCAATCATCCACAACTTGAGTAAACTTACTCTACTCAACTTTATCCTCAATGCAAGATCTTAGCTAGGTTATTGCAGGTTTTCTCAAGAACTCACATTGTTCTTCATCATAAAGTGGATCAATCATCAACAATGACACAAAGGAGTTGGGAAAGGGCCATTTCCTACACACAAATTGGAACCAACTCCCCCATGGGATCAAGAGTTTGCTTAGTTTAGATAGATTTAATTTGGTTTATTGCATTGTTCTTCATTTTTCATTTCTATCTAAATTTTGTAAATGGATTTCATGGGGAATCTTGATTCTCACTTGCATTTGATCTAACATTATGTTTGTTGCTATGTTTGTGTATTTTCAGGATTAGGGTTCACAAGTATGTTAATTACAAATACACAAAGTAAAAAAATATGATAGAATTGGCATCAAAAAAATTAATGTGCATACAAGTATAAATTAATAAGAACCAGTGTACATATACTTACAAATTAATCCAACGAACCATCTAGGTCTTCTCTAATCTTTATTGTGTCAAGTATTGCCTCGTGGTCAGGCTCACAGACCTTACACAAGGTCTTGTTCAAAGGTCTACCCCCATATTTGGTCAAACAAACATTAGATACCACAACAATGTTCGAGTAATGAAGAATCTTACTATGTGTGTCGAAGTCCTAAAATAGCCAATGTCTAACACTCAAATGTGGGTACCTTCTAAGTCATATTCTAGTAACCACAAATGAGCCTATAGGGTATTCAATTTTTTCTCCATCTATAACTCGGGCCTCCAATTTGTACAACATAAGATAACAATATGGAATTGCAACAACTAAGCAAGTAGATATCTCACTTGGTTGAACTAGATCTAATACATGGTCAAAATTGACCAATGATTCCATCTATTTAAGTTCCAATGCCATTGGAGGGTGATACGTGCGAAGTGGACTAAGATAACTTTTCAACCATTTGTCAACCCACTCCCCAAACTCACAACCATTCCAGGCTTGCATTGTACATGAAGAACAAAAGCATGCCATCTTTCATGTATCGATACTCTATGAACCTTCATTTGAGCTAAGGAAAGAGTGTACCTCACTCAATCCTATTACTATACAACAATCTTAATATGGTGCAATGTTAGTATCATCCATCAACCAAAAAAATATACGAACTAAAGACGTACCTTCATTACCTAGACCCATCAAAGCATTACACCACTTGACAACTGATTTTGCATCTATCAACTTTGCACTATCTTTTTTCATGCATGATCCTGCACCATCATGGTCCCCCTTTCCATGTCCAGCCTCAAAAAAGTTCCACATACATTGAACACCTGTAATGGCATGCATCTTGCACAACTAGTAGAACATGTGCGAGTTCTTGAACTGTGCTTCATAGTTATTAGACCATATTATATGTCGGTCATATTCTATACACCTTTGACCCAAACCACTATAGAACATCTACAAGAAACCTTCCACGAACTATAGAGAATGTGTGCAATCATCAATAATGTAAAAGTGGTACTCCCTCAATACCTACCTTTGGTCATTTGTACGATCAGATGCATGAATGAATGTTATGTGCACAAATATTGAAACTTGTGTGGATTTGTAATACTATGACTTCACCTCATGTTGAATACTAGCCTATAACCACTTTTTAACTAAAAATCTATAACCACTTGTTAACTACCAACCTATAACTACTTGTTAACTACCAAGACCTTCATTTTTCTTAAAAAATTGCTAACATTGACAACTTTTGCTAAATAACCAACATTATGCGACTTTTCTATCTAAGACACCTAGGACCACTCAGAAAACCTTTATTACATCCCTAATACAACTTCTATACTATTTTATTTCACTTCCATTTACAATTTGAATAACTTTCCTTCAAAGATTATATGGAAAATTTGACAATTTTCTGAAGCAAGAGTTTATACTTACACATTTGATCACCAAACTCAAAAAAACCCTAAATACATGAAAAATTGGTCTATTTAGACCTTATTTTCAATAAAATATATGGCAAAGAATCTAAAAACTCTTGAACTCACCCAAAGACCTTAAGACATATTGTCACAAAAGTATATTTTGAAACATGGTTGGAGGTGCCCCTGCACCATGGGTTTCGAATACTGCAAGGGGAAGCATGTTGAAAGGATGAATTTTAGTGAGATATTTGAAATGTGTATTTGGTTTATTTCAGTCAATAACATGTTGATTATATTGTATTATATGTCTAGATAAAGGTTGGTAGTTACCTTCCATGATTTGTTGTTATTTTTCCATATAATTTACAACATCGAGCTCTTGAATTAGTGAATCATGAAAAAATTGAATGGTTTTGAGTTTCTAATCAGATTTATGCTATATTACAATCAATTTTATGATGGTTAATCTATTTTTTGAGTCTGAAAAAGAGTTCAAACCAGGTTCTAATTTTTTGTGGACATATGAAATCAAGTGAAATTGAAGGATTTTGATGAAAAGATCATTGAGTTTTGTTCGTTGATCTTCTTCAATTTAAGTTAGGGTTATAATTACCCTTGATGATTTGTGGATCCTGGTAGTTTCTCTGCATCAATTTTAAAATGGTAATTGGCAAGTGTATATAATTGTCTAATTTAAAATGTGCATTGACAACGTAAGGTTATCATGACAAACAAAAATTAAAGCAAGCCATAATAAAAATGAAAGAAAATGTGTAAAGACTTCACATACCTAAAAAATGCAACTTTCAAATGGATGAGCTCAACCCAATTATGTAGCCTTAGCTTCTTATTTCTTCAAAATCTTGTTCCCCTCCAAAGCTCAATTGGATATCAATTTTAAAGGAATTCAAACTTCAATTGATATTATATGTATTTCAATGTGGAAAATATGCTATTTAATATAAAGGTGGTAGAAAGGTCATGAAAAAGGTGATGGAATGTGAAAAAAATGCTTGCACACTTCACAACATCATCAAAAAGATACTTTTTGTAAGAGCATGCATATAACCAAGAGAATATGCAGACTGTGGGTCTTGACATCATGGGTATATTGATTTTTTTTTTACTGTTTTTAGTGGAATAAAAAATGTGATCACATTATAATGTGTTCCTATTATAATGTGCTCACATTATAATGATATCATGTTATAATTTGCTCACGTTATAATTATGTCGTGTTATAATGCACTCACGTTATAATGCTCTTGTGTTATAATGCACTTGTGTTATAACACTCTCGTGTTATAATGAGCTCTTGTTATAACGCTTTCATATTATAATGCGCTCATGTTATAACACTCTCATGTTATAATGTGCTCACATTATAATGCTCTCATGTTATAATTCCCTTGCGGTATAACACTCTCGTGTTATAATGCGCTCATGTTATAACACTCTCGTGTTATAATTTGCTCGCATTATAACATGCTCACATTATAGCATGCTCACGTTATAACGTTATCGCGTTATAACATGCTCATGTTATAATGTGCTCATGTTATAACATTCTCGTGTTATAACGTTATAAAATGGTAAGATCTCTACTTCTTCAAAATGCACATGCATTATATGAAATATGGTTTTCTTAATATATTTCTTTTCTCCTTCTTTGTCTATACCATCTATCCTAATTATATATCTCTCCCTTGCACCCTTATAGTAGAGGAGATCGAGGTGAGTATGTGTGTGTGAGAGAGAGAGAGAGGGAGAGTGTGAGATAAAGAGAGAGTGGGAGAGAAAGAGGGAGGGAGGAAGGGAGGGAGGGGGAGGAATGGATGAAGGGAGGGATAGGGAGAGAAAGAGAGAGTGGGAGAGAAAGAGGTAGCAAGAGGGATGAAGGGAGGGAAGGAGGGAGGAAGGGAGAGGGAGAGATGGAGATAGAGAGCGAGGGGGAGATGGGGAGATTGGGAGAGAGTGTAATAGTGGGCGAGATAGAGGAAGAGAGGGAGGGAGAGGGAGTGGGAGAGAAAGAGGGAGAGAGGGAGGGAACTAGGAAAGAGAGAGTATGATAGAAAGAGGAAGAGATGGAGGGAGAGGGAGTGGGAGTGTAAGAGGAAGAGAGTGGGAGAAGGGGAGACTGGGAGAGAGAGAGAGTGGGAGAGAGTGGGAGAGTTGGAGAAGGGAAGAGTGGGAGAATTATAGGGTGGGAGGGAGAGGGTGAGAAAGAGAGTGGGAGAGAGTAGGAGAGTTGGAGAAGGGTAGAGTGGGAGAAATATAGGGTGGGAGGGAGAGGGTGATAAAGAGAGAGTGGGAGAGAAACAGGGAGACAGGGAGGGAGAGGGATTGGGAGAGAAAGAGGGAGAGATGAAGGGAGAGAGGGGGAGAGTGGGAGAAAGAGAGAGTGGGAGAGAAAGAGGGGGAGAGGGGAAGAAAGAGATAGTGGGAGAGATGGAGATAGAGAGGGAGGGAGAGAGGGGAAGAGAGGGGGAGAGAGGGAGGGAGAGGGACATGGGGAGAAAGAGATAGTGAGAGTGATGGAGATAGAGAGGGAGGGAGAGATGGGGATAAAGCGAGAAATAGAGTGGGAGAGAGTGGGAGAGTGGGAGAAGAGGAGGTGGGAGAAAAGATAGAAGTAGGAGGGAGACTGAGAGGGGAGAGTAGAAAAAGAGAGTGAGTAGAAAAGAGTAGAGAGGGAGGATAGGAGTACAGGATATTAGAAAAAGAAAGGAGGAGAGTAAGAGAGGGAGAAGGGGAGAAAGAGATATTGGGAGAGATGGAGATAAAGAGGGAGGGAGTGGGAGAAAGTGAAAGTTGGAGAGAAAGGGGAAGAGAGGGAGGCAAAGGGAGTGG
>CM021100.1:338471715-338484476 GCA_007115665.2 Sequoiadendron giganteum | reverse complement strand
ATATTTGGAGGGAGAGGGGGAGAGTGGGAAAAAGAGTGGGAAAGAAAGAGGGAGAGAGGGATGGAGAGGGAGTGGGAGAGAAAGAGGGAGAGAGGGAGGGAGAGGTAGAAGGGGAGAAAGAGAGGGAGGGAGAGAGTAGAGGGGGAGAAAGAGAGAGTGGGATAGAGTGGGAGAGTGCGAGAAGGGGAGAGTTTGAGAAAGAGATATTTGGAGAGTGGGAGAAGGGGAGAGTAGGAGAAAGAGAGAGTGGGAGAGTTGGAGAAAGATAGAGTGGGAGGGAGAGAGGGATAGAGTGGGATAAAGTGAGTGTGGGAGAAAGAGAGTGTGGGAGAGAAAGAGCGAGAGAGGAAGGGAGATGGAGTGGGAGAGAAACAAGGAGACAAGGAAGGAGAGGGAGAGGGGGAGAAAGTTATAGTGGGTGAGATGGAGATAGAAAGGGAGGGAGATATGGGGAGAGTGAGAGAAAGAGAGTGGAAGAAAGAGAGAGTGGGAGAGAGTGGGAGAGTGGGATAATGGGAGAGTGGGAGAAAGAGAGAGTGGGAGAGTGGGAGAAGGGGTGAGTGGGAGAAAGGTAGAGTGGGAGGGAGAGATGGGAAGAGTGGAAGAAAGAGAGAGTGAGAGAGAAAGAGTTCAAGAGAGGGAGAGAGGGATGGAGAGGGAGAGGGGGAGAAAGAGATAGTGGGAGAGATGGAGATGTAGAGGGAGGGAGAGATGAACTGAAAGAGAGATAGAGGGTACAGGGTTAATGGTTAAAGGTTAAGGGTTTAAAGTTTAATTGTTTAAATTCTTAAAAGATAAAGGGTGGATGGAGATAGTGGGAGAGATGGATACCCTTATACCCTTTTAATCCCTCAACCCTCAATCGTCAACCTTTAAACCCGAATCCCTTAACCCTTATACCCTCTTAATCCCTCAACCCTCAACCCTCAACCTTGAAACCATAATCCCTTAACCCCTATATTCTCTTAATCCCTCAACCCTCAACCCTCAACCCTTAAACCCTAATTACTCAACTCTTATACCCTCTTAATCCCTCAACCCTCAACTTGTAACCTTTAAACCCTAATCCATCAACCCCTATACCCTCCTAGTTCCTCAACCCTCAACCCTTATCCCTCAACTCTCAACCCTTCAACCCTAATCCCTCAACCCCTATACCATCTTAATCCCTCAATCCTCAACCCTCAACCCTTAAACCCTAATCCATCAACCCCTTTACCCTCTCAATCCCTCAACCCTTAAACCCTAATCCCTCAACCCCTATATCCTATTAATCACTCAATTGTTAAAACCTAATCCTTCAACCCCTATACCCTCTTAATATCTCAACCGTCAGCCCTCAACCCTTAAACCCTAATCTTTCAACCCCTATACCCTCTTAATCCCTCAACCCCTATACCCTCTTAATCCCTCAAACCTCAACCCTAAACCCTTAAACATTAATCCCTCAATCCTTAACCCTAAACCCTAATGACCTAATCCCTCAACCCCTATACTCTCTACTCTATAACCTCTTAATACCTCAACCCTAAAATGTAAACCCTTAAACCCTAACCTATAAACCCTCTACCGTCAATCCTCTATCCTCTACACTCAACCCCAATCCCCCAACCCTTAAACCCACTTAGTAAACTATCTACCCTAATAGCTCAACCCTATTGAACCTTAAACCCTTAAAAACTCAACCCTAAACCCTTGAACCTCAACCCTAAACCCTCAACCCTTAAAACCTAAAATCTTAAACCCTCTACCCTATACCCTCAACCCAATACTGTCTACCCTAAATCCTAATCCCTCAACCCTTACACCATTAAATCCAAGAAAAATCTCTACCCTAATCCCTAAAACCTCAACCCTTAATATCTCAACCCTAATAACCTCTAGCCTATATATTGGATCCTCAACCCTAATCCCTTGACCCTATACCCTATACCCTCAACCCTCAACCCTCAACCCTAAACCTTAAACCCTCAATCATCAACCCCCACTTAAACCCTAAAACCTTAAAACCTCTGCCCTCTACCCTCTACCCTATACATTAAACCCTCAACCCTCAACCCTTAATCCCACAACCCTCAATCCTTAAACCCTAAACACTCTACCTCTACACCCTCTACCCCTTACATTGGACCCTGGACCTAATCCTTCAACCATATACCATCAAACCTATAACCTCTACCCTCAACCAAGTAAACCCTTAAACCTTCTAGACTATACCCTCAATGAAATACCCTCTACCATCAACCCTATTCCCTCAACCCTCAAACCTTAAACCCTAATACCCTAGAAACCATGAACCCTATAGGTCCTCCACCATAATCCCTGAACCTTATACCATCAACCCCTATCAATTTCTCTCTATCTATAAATATCACCTATCCTTCCCTCCCTCCCTTCTACCCTCTCTAATGTTTTGTATCTACTATCTCCCTCTTTCTACGTACCTCTCTTTCAATCAATCCCTACCACCCTCTCTCGCTCCCTCTATCCATATCTCTCTAAGTTCATCCCACTCTATCCCAATCTCTCCCACTCCCTCTCTCCCCCTCTCTCTCATGTCTCTCCCTCCCACCCCTTCTCTCTCTCAGGTCTCTCCCTCTGGAAACCTACCTAGGTAGCTCTTTCTATGTCTCTATCCCCTCTCTCTATCTATCCCTCCCACCCTACCTAGATAAGTCCCTCTCACTCCACCCCCATCTTTCTCTACCTCTATCAGGTCACTTCCTCCCACACCCTCTCCATCTCTTATGTCTCTCACTCACACTCCCTCTCACTACCTATCTCTCAAGTCTCTCCCTCTCACCCCCCTCACACTATCAAGTCTCTCCCATTAGCACCATACCTACATAACTATCTCTTTATCTTTGTCTCTCTCTCCCCCCTCTCTCTCTCAATTCTCTCTCCCACCGCCTCTCTCTCTCCCTCCCTCTATCCCTCCCACCCTACCTAGCTAATTTCCTCTCACTCCAACCCCTTCTCTCGCACTCCCTCTCTCCTGAACTCTCATTTCCACCCCCTCTCCATCTCTCCAAAATCTCTCTCTCTAAATTCTCCCTCCCTCTAAAGACATACATAAATACATACATACAATAATAATACATATGTACATATAATCCTACATCCATACAAGCATACATACATACATACAATATATATGCATTGATACATACATGCATATGTACATACATACAAGCATGCATACATGCATACATACATGGCATACAAGAATACACGTACATACAAACATACAAATATATCAGCATACATTCAATATATTGGAATTTAACATAACACGAGTGGATTATAATATGCTCATGTTATGCCTTAGTTGACATGTTTCTCACATAAGAGAAAACAATGTCAAAAATGAAATATAATGCAAGCACGTTATACTGTGCTTACGTTATATCTTTCTTTGGGAATTCCCAAGCCTTAGGCTTGGTATTTTCCTTGGAATAGTAACCCAAAGGCTTGGAGGGCATTCCCAACAACCAGATATGTGTTTTTAAAAAATATACCATATTCCACATAATCAAATTCGTACTCACCATCAGGATTGCACATGGTCTAATATCAAAAAAATTGAACACATGGTTAATTTTGTGTTCTCTCTTAGCTATCCAATGATGTAATTTTTTTCACTTTCTAAAAATGTTAAGACTTTCATCCATAATTTATTTTATTTGTATGTCTTTTTTTTTCCAAAACACAATGTTTGGTATTTTTTTTATTATAAATTAACCCTTCATTGAATTTTCAAAGAAATATTATTTTTAGAATTTAGACTCCATTCTACAAATTTGAAAATTAAAAAAAAAAAAAATTCAATTAGTTTTAAATTTTTTTAGGGGTAGCATAGCCAAAATTCTATTTTTCAAGAAATATCCACTTCGAAAATTAGTTAAAAATCGTATATTCATCAAAAAATTATTAGAAAAATCATGCATCAACTACATACTATTAGCTAAATTCTAATGATTTCAATTTTAAAACTACTAAAAAAAAGCTCATCGTACGAGGGTCGTACAAGAGTTGCTATGTTATGTTTTTTTGACAAAAATAAAACCAATTTGTGTGTGTCCCTCTTCTTAACCCTTTAGTCTCAACCATTTTAAAAATAAATTAGTAGTTTAGAAAGTAGACTCAGAGCACTTCAATCCTTGTTTTTGTTTCATCTCAAAATTTTGAGTGTAACTATCTTCAATTTCATGTCCAAGGTCAGTATTTCCTGATTGTAGAAAAATGATGTCCACTTAAGTCCCCTTTTTGGGAACCATCTTGGTGCACTTACCCCCTACTATACTTGATGAACCTAAATAAATTCCAAGTAAGCAATACCAACGTAAGATAAATAATTTTCCTATCTCCTGCAAAATGCTAAGAAACAACTAAAAAGTCCCCTGATGCTTCCTAAGATAAAAAAAATGTCTATGAAGTTAAAAATAAAATGGTTGAACAACCTCCAATAGTTCCTTCTGATGAAAAAAAACCTATGGTTGATACTCCTACACAAACACAACTTGAAAATCATACTAAATGAAAAAAAATGCTAGAGAGCATAGGCACAGACATCGTGGTCTTGCTTAAAGGTTAAACGAAGAGAACAATAAAGAAAAATAAACATCCAAACTTTACTAAACTAATACATGATGAGTCTCCCTTTTTGCCACAAAAAAAAGATCCTATATTGCAAATGGAACAAGAGCTAAATCCTTAGACATTATCATTCGATCTCTCATTGTGATTAACTTGGTTGATGATGAGATTAACAAAATTGATGAGGAAGTGCATAATAAATTGAATTCATTATTTTCCTCTTCTATGAGCTTAAATGACAACTCTCCTAGGAAGACTATTGAACTTGGTGATGACCCTAGTTTGGCACTTGTTTTTGTCCCTTTGGTTAGTTTTTTGTCTTCCATATATGATGAAAAATATTGGGATGGAGACGACATGGCAATAGATTGACTTGCATGTTCCTTACTAGTCTTATATTTATTTTCTTTTTCATGTTGTGTGATTGCGTGTGTGTAATGTAATCTTCATGCTCCACTCTATTTGGTGTATCTATCTCTTTGTAAAATTCCTCTATTTGTATCTAAATTATTCCCTGTGTCATAAATGTTTATCTTTATCTTTTATTTTCCTTTTAAGGATGATGCAATGTGTTGAGACATTCGCATCTCAAGTCCATGTTGACCAAAACATTTTTCCTTTATATTTTATTTGTCTGGTGTTTTCATCTTGGGGATGACACAAGGAATCAAGACATTTAGATATCTTCCTTGTTGACCTGAAGGATTTTTCTTTGTTTTCACTCTCTTTGAGTCATTCTTCCTATTCCACGAGTACTTGGGTAATGATGATTGTTCCGAGCTCAATTAAAAATAATCTAGCAAAGACATACTCACCCTGAATCCATGGATCCCATATGTGATTTTGGATTTAATTTTGGGGGAAACCCTTTATGAAATAGCTTCATTTGGAAACATATGACTTGGCATAGGGCTTTCCAAATAAGCTCTCATGTCCTCTTTATTGTTAGAATTTATCATTTTCTACTTTGAAGTAATTGCTCACAACATGGTGTTTAACAATATCTATAAAGTGGGGGCATACATTAGCATTATTCTTTTTCATTTTACAACTCATTATTCATCGTGTAGTCTTCTTAACTCATGTGACGTGTCTTTCTCTTTGTGGTGAAACTAAAGAGAGTGATCTCTTTTAGCATATTATATTCATGTTAGTGGCTTGATGTGACACACTACATTCCATAAGTTGTGAATCTTCTATTCTTCGATTGGTCCTCTCTTGGAGACATTAAGAAAAATGTTCCCTAAGTTAAGACCTTACATGAACTAAGAATTTTTTTTAATGTAGCCTAAAATACTTTTCCATTTATAATATCTATTATACGTTCACCTTCAATAACACACTTTTCCTGCTTGTGGAGCCATCTTGTCTTTTTATGCATGTCAAGCATACAAATTTTTGCTTGCCTCATTGATCTTGTTATTTATGTTGTGTGGCTCCTTATTAAAGTTATTAGGATGTATAGCTTTGGTAAGGTTATTGTATGGGAGCTGAACTTAGGCATGACTTTCCCATATCCACTTTCCTATCTATGTGAGCACATACAAATCATGTGCATATGTGTCTCATTCGGGTCTCACCTACTAGATAGTCTAAGGTTCCACTAGCCCCGTGAGTGTGCATTTTGTTTGCATAGTGGAAATCATGTTCCACTTGTAAATTTTTTTTGACAAAAATATTAGATCTGATCCACATCATGCTAAAAAAATAGTTGAGGCTTGATCCACCCCTTTTGTTTTTATTTTTCCTCTCTTCTTTATATCCTTGATCGTGTATTCTTTTATTTTGTTGTTTCTTCATACATTATTTAGATATGTGTTATTTTGTGCCTATTTTTGTTTTCCATAGGATCTTTATCCTAGATACTTGCGCAACCCTCTTGATTATTGTTATCCTATCTCACTAGCACTGGTACATTTGGGTTATCCTATTTCACTAAAATTGGGATTCTTTATGCCTTGGTTCTGTTTTGCATCTACAAGCCTTATTTAATGCATTTTTCTGAGGATAATCTATACACTTAACTAATAAGCAATCAAAATTCATAATTTTGGGTTATGTGTTCCATATTTAGTGATTTGGGACTCACAAGCCACCGTGGGCATATGTATCCCACCTAAGTCTCAAGGAATGCTCCTAAATTCAATTCTTGGTGGGATTTTATTCTCCTAGATCTGATGTTGGATTGTACTATTGTAATTTTAGGAAATTTGGCATAAAAAAGTATAAATACAAGGTTATTTGACATAATATCTCCTAACAAGATAGATCTTCACAAGAAATTAAGAGTAATTTCACAAGAGCATTCAAGAGTTGATTCTCAATCATTTTGGAGTACCAATTCAAGATTCAAGCATCATTTCAATGTGACCATGAATTATGTGTATTTTTTAGCTAACATTTGGGTATATGCAAGATCATGATGGGCCAAAACGTTGCGATATGTAAGTGATATGATGGCCCATGTGGCTGACGACTTTTTTTTTTAACCCAAAATTGAATATGAAACAAAAAGGGTTTTTAAAGGAGATTTTCAGCTTTCCACCAATTTAAATTATTCTTTACTTTCAATTTAATAAATAATTATTATTCATTTTCTATTTGAATTACGACTAAAGTTTCGATTGATAGGTTGATTGAAAAACATCTGTAGTTTTCAAACAATATCACATTTTTTTTAATTTGAAACATGTGTCACATTCTATGCTTTGCATAATATAGGATCAAAAACAAAATATTGAATTTTATGAATTTTTTACCAAGTTAAGGTTGTCAAACATGTGAGTTTTTATATGTTTTAAAAACTTTAATAAAAAAATCACATCCAGACATGATTCCTCTACTTACATCTAAAATATTATAAAAAATATTATCATTTTATTGTGGTTAGGGTGGTTAGACAAACACATACTTCTTATTTTTTCCCAAAAATTTAAGTACTACTGCATTGAGATTTCAAATTTTCACCAAATAGATATATATATTTTAAAATAAGCCTATTAGTTTAGAAACTAAATTCAATTTTCTACAAATTCTATTCTTACATATTTTTGAAATAATATGAATAAATTATTCAGATTTTTATGTCAAGTTGCCTAACTATGTTTTTTTGAATTTTCATCGCCACTTAAGGACCTATTTTTCCATGATGATCCTGCACATACCCATTTGTGATGTAGGGTTTCATGATTCAAGAAATCATTCAAGTTAAGATTCAGAACATACTATCAAGATTCAAGATCTACATTCATGCTAGCCATTTCATACAAGATTGTAGCCTTTATTTCAAGGGATAGGTGAGTAGCAACATTGTATTTTGTTCATTCATAATTCCTTCATGTTATTTCATTTTATTTCAAGCTTTGATTACCAAAATAGGGTTTGACCAAGGAAAACCCCTATCTACTAACAAAACAACAATTTTCTCCTCTACATGTGTGATTACAAATCTAGGTGCACTTTGATCTTCAAGATCCTTTGAAGACGAAGTTGAAAGATTGAAGAAAGTTGTAAAGTTGTCAAGTTGTCATCTTCATAGAAAATAACCTATAGGTCAAAATTTAGAGTTTCAAACTTGGATATCAAAAGGGGGAGAAGCTACATATGATCACTAAAGGATACTAGATTTTTAGAAATAACCCTAATACTGGGACTAAATCACCACCTTGGGTGTATGAGTCATAGTTTATGATTTTTTAAAATTTTCTTAATGATCCTAGTTTACTAGTTATAGATTTTGGATCCAGCCTGAAACCCTAAACATGGACTTAATTTCCTAGCCTGACATATGAGTCCTAGTGTGCATCAAAATTCATAATTTGGGTATTGTAGACCTTGTTTTAGGCATCTCCAGTTTTGTAAGTGCACTTCTCTTCATTCTTCGTTAATTATTCTAATTTTAAGTTTCATATTGTAGGTTACATAGTTATATTTGCATACATTTCCTTCTTTCTAAGACTTTTCTTAGTGGTGAACCCCTTTTGTCTTTAATCACACCCAAGGACACCTTATAACAACCAATTTTCTCAATTGTACCAATAGATTGAGATCTCTAGAGTTTCCTTGAATGAACTAAATCAAAATAGGAAAGGAGAGATACTCACATATCATACCCTTTGTGTGTGTGCTTTGTCACCTAAAATGTGGAGTACACACAACCCTACTTCCTTCACTTCAAAGAAACCTATGGTTGAAAATCTCGATCCTACACAAAATCAGATTTAAAATATATTGAAAAAACCAAAATTCTAGAGAGTGTAGCCATAGACATCATGTTCTAGCTCGTATGTTACAAACTTAAAAAAAAATGAGCAACAGAAAAAATCAAAATATGAACTTGCTTGCAACAATCCATGATGACTCTATACCCTCACCACAACATAAAAAAGAACCTTCTAGAGACATTATCATTCGACCTTCTATTGTAATTAATTTAGATGATGACATTGATATTGAAAATATTGATGAACAAGTTCATAATGATTTTAATTCATTGTTTTCCTCTTCCATGATCTTAAATGATAATTCTACTAATAAGAGGGTTGAACTTGGTATGTGTCATAGTTCGTCACTTGTTTTTGTCCCTTTGGCTAGATGTATTCCTTTCGTATATAAAAATCAAGATTGGCATGTAGTTGAACTTCTATAAGTTGACTCACATTTTCCTTAGTAGTATTTTGTTTTGTTTTCTTTTTAATTTTTGTTTAGGTAATTGCATGTGCATAATATGATCCCTCATACTAATGTTTTCTTTGATGAAGATGTTAGTCACAAACCAACAGACAAATTAAATTCTAACAAAAAAATCATGAGAACATATCTTTCTTGAAATATTGCAATAGGCTATGTGTAGGATCATCATGGAAAAAATAAGCCCTTACGTGGCGATGAAAATTCAAAAAAAATTGAATAATTTATCTATATTATTTCAAAAATATGTAACAATAGAATCTATAGAAAATTGAATGTAGTTTATAAACTACTAAATATATTTATTTCTTTTAAATTATATTTGGTTAAAATTTGAAATTTCAATGCAGTAGTATTTAAATTTCAAGGAAAAAATAAGAAGTAGGTGTCTGTCTAACCACCCTAACCACAATAAAATGATAATATTTTTTTAATAATATTTTAGATATTAGTAGAGGACTCATGTCTCGATGTGATGCATATTGTTTTGTATTTTTCTTCCAAGTAAATAATTAATTATGATTTCTTTATGACAACTTTTAATCCTATATTATTCGAAGCATAGAATGTGACACTTGTTTTGGATTAAAAAAATGTGCTACAATTTGAAAGAAATATATGTTTTTCAATCAACATATCAATCAAGACATTAGTTGTAATTCAAATAGAAAATGAGTAATAATTATTTATTAAATTCAAAGTAAAGCATAATTTATATTGGTAGAAATTTGAGAATATCCTTTCAAAACCCTGTTCGTTTCATCAATTTAGGGTAAAAAAAAAGTCGTTAGCCACATGGGCGAAGTCTAGAAAGCCAAGGTAAGCTATTAAACACATTTTTTGTGCTGACTTCTTAGGATTGGCATGTCCTAGCCAAATTTTGAAGAAAACCTGAGGCTAATCCCTAGGTAGTAGGTTTCGTGTTAGACAAATCGGATGCCCGATTTTTTTATATATAATTTTAAAAATTCTAATATACTTTTTAATATATGATTTAAAAAATTGCAATTTCTAAATTAGATATCCAATTTGAATTACATATCCTTTTGTTTTATATAATTTGAAGAAATCTAATATAGTTTTTAATATATGATTTAACATTTTTGAATAAATAATTTATACTTTATTTTAATATATCTAGTTGAGAATATATAATATAGTTTATAATTCAGTATATAATTTATAATTTATGATAACCTCATGCAGAATTATGTATAATATATCATATATTATATTCTTATGTATAATATTTAAATAATATTTATATATTCTAGTTAATGTATAAATATATATATATATATTAAGTTAATATATAAAATGTTATATAACTAATTAATATTACCAATATATAAAATATTTAAATATTCGCTCTTTCCCTCTCTCTCTCTCCCTCCCTCTCTCTCTCCCTCTCTCAGACCCTTATTCCCCTCTTCCTTTCTCTCTCTCTCCTTCTTCCCCTTATACCCTCTCCCTTCCCCCTCATAATTCTCTCTCCTCCTTCCCCTCTCCCTTCCACCTCCAAATTCTTTCTCTCTCTCTCTCCCCTTCTTCTCCTCTTCCCTTCTCCCTCACCCCCCCTCTCTCTCTCCCTCTCTCTCTATCTCCTAATTATCTCTCTCTTAATTATCTCTCTCTCCTATCACTTTTCCTCTCTCTTTCCCTCTATCTCTCCTTGCTCCTCTATCTCCCCTTCTTTGCCTTTTCCTCTCCCTTCCCCCTCCTAATTCATTCTCTCTCTCTCCTTCTTCCCTCTACCTTCCCCCTCCTAATTGTCTCTCTCTCTATCTCTATTTCCCTCTATATTTCCTCTCTATCTCCCTCTCTTTGTCTCTCTCCTTCTTCCACTCTTCCCTCTCCCTTCCCCTCCTAATTCTCTCTCCTCTCTCTCCCCTTCTTGCCCTCTTCCTCTCCCTTCCCCTCCTAAATCTCTCTCTCTCTCTCCTTCTTCCCCTCTTCCCCTCTCCCTTCCCCCTCCTAATTCTCTCTCCCTCTCTCTCGCCCCTTCTTCCCCTCTTCCACTCTCTTTATATATATCTCTCTTTTTATCTCCCTCTTATCCTTGTGCTGCCCCCTCTTAATTCTCTCTCCCTCTCTCCCCTTCTTCCCCTCTTCCCCTTTCTCTCTCTCACTCTCTCTCTTTCTCTATCTCCCTCTCTCTCCCCTTCTTCCCTCCTTCCCCTCATCCTTATCCCTCCTAATTATCTATCTCTCTATCTCCCTCGCTCTCCTTCTTTCCCCTTCCCTCATCCTTCCCCCTCCTAATTCTCTCTCTCTCTCTCTCTCCCCTTATTCCCCCATTCCCCTCATCCTTCTCCCTCCTAATTTGTTGTCTCTCTATCTCCCTCTCTCTCCCCTTCTTTCCCCCTTCCCTCGCCTTCCCCCCTCCTAATTCTCTCTCTCTCTCTCTCTCTCCCCCCTTCTTCACCTTACTCCCATCTTCCCCTATCTGATTTGAATGAATCTAAAATGACATTTTTTGGCTTTATATTAGCCAATCGGAATCGAATATCTAATTTGAATCTAATATCCGATTTTTTATAGTTTAAGTTAATATATAAAATATTATATAAGTAGTTGATATTAATAATATATAAAATATTTAAATATTATCTCTTTCCCCCTCTATCTCCCTCTCTCTCCCTCCCTCTCTCTCTCCCTCTCCCTCTGCCTTCCCCCCCTCTCTCTCTCTTCCTCTTAGGTCTTTCCATCTCTCACTCTCTCCCTTTCCCTTTCCCTCTGTCTCTCTCATCCTCTTAGGTCTTTCCCTCTCTCCCTCTCTCCCTCTCTCCTCTCTCTGACTCTTCCACTCTGTATCCAACTCTCTCTCTCTCTCTCTCTCTCTCTCTCTCTCTCTCTCTCTCTCTCTCTCTCTCTCTCTCTCCCTCTCCCTCTATTCCCCTCTTACCCTCTCCCTTCCCCCTCCTAATTCTTTGTCTCTTTGTCTCCCCTTCTTCCCATCTTGCCCTCTCGCTCCCCCTCCTAATTCTCTCTCTCTCTCTCTCTTGCCCTAAGAGTCTGAGAGAGTTTGAGAGAGGGAAACACATTAGTGAAAGAGAGAGAGAGGGAAAGGGAAAGGGAGAGGGGGAGAGGGATAGGGAGAGAGTGAGAGAGGGAAAGACCTAAGAGGAAGGGAGAGAGACAGAGAGAGATGGAAAGGGAGAGGGAGAGAGGGGGAGGGAGGGAGGGAGAGGGGGAAAGAGATAATATTTAAATATTTTATATATTAGTAATATTACTTACTTATATAATATTTTATATATTAACTTAAAGTAAAAAAAATTGGATATCTGATTCAAATTGCATATCTGATTTGGATCAGATAATATAAAGCTAGAAAAGGGAATTTTAAATCCATTCAAATCTAATAGGGGAAGAAGGGAAGAGAAGGGGAGAGAGAGAGAGAGAGAGAGAGAGAGAGAGAGAGAGAGAGAGAGAGAGAGAGAGAGAGAGAAGAGAGAGAGAGAGAGAGAGAGAGA